>OY982950.1:38101129-38701129 GCA_963890685.1 Plagodis pulveraria | reverse complement strand
CACCTTCGAGTAATGTTGCTTTTAGTGCAAAAACTCTTCAGATATTGACATGAAAATTTCAATATAAAATGTTAAGTCAAGAATATATATTATATTACAATGTTATTACTATATATGTTCGGTAAACTATGAATTATGGTTGAACCTTATCCCTAGGCGTATAGATTTGTAGATGTTGTAGATTTGTTGTGCGGACGCGGATACTGAAAGCAATGATATTTTGAACAGGAACGCCGGCTTTGTCATACTTGCGGCGGTAGGCGACGCGGGTCGCGTCCACAACACTCCAGTTCGATCACTCATCGGAACTACGCGCGCGGTCGTGCACAAGTAATGGATATACCTTTTTGCACCTGGTATTGTTATTAAACCAGTGTTTGGTTGTTTGGGGGGGTCGCGGCGACCTATTTAAAATTAATTTAGACTCCGGGCGTCTTTGATGGAACATTTTATATAGCGGAACTATCAGTGGGGTGAACTCATGGGTCAAAAGGCTGACCACTACCTATCTGCGGGCTACTAGCGACGTCGACTTCTGGATCAAGGGAAGTTTATGCAAATATAATTCCTCACTCTGACCTCACTGCAGTTAGGATAAGTTAGGTGTTTTAGCATAATAATCCCTGTGGCGGAACGCCCAGCGAGCCGCTAGTTAATGAGTGGATTATAA
The DNA here is from genome assembly GCA_963890685.1 of Plagodis pulveraria. Classification (NCBI taxonomy): domain Eukaryota; kingdom Metazoa; phylum Arthropoda; class Insecta; order Lepidoptera; family Geometridae; genus Plagodis; species Plagodis pulveraria. The sequence goes on along the minus strand of OY982950.1, from coordinate 38,700,459 downwards.
TTGTTCCCCCGTATTCACATACATAAACCAGCCGGTTTCTGTGACTTCCATGAACCCAGCTGAATACACCACGACGTACGTGGTAATGTTTGGGACTAAGGGAATTCTGGAAAAACCCCCCTTCTCATAAAATATAATATGTTATTACAAAGAGATGAAACTGGACCGATACTCGACTATGATTGCTAACTTGGATGAAGAATATTTGTTATAAATGTTATTGATTTAAAAAACTTGCACAGTAATTTATTAGTAAGTGTAGTTGTGCCGAGTGTTTAGGGTTCAATACTAGAAAACGGGACCGAAACCTCGGCTGTTCTGTGTCTGCCATAATACGTAGCCGGTTGAAATTTTCACTGAATATGTGTAATAAAAACTAGGTCTCCATATGCACAATAAACATTATTTTAAATGTTTTTAGTGTTTCTCTGTCGTAAAAACGGTACCACATACAAACCTGGGAGATCGAGTTATTATAAATGTATTGTACCTAATGCGTAATATATACGCCCGGCTTTGATAAACAAAGAGTATTAAAACCGTAAAGCGCCTACATTTAGTGCTGTGCGAGTTTTTCAATGTCGACTTACAACGTTGCATTTAAGTTTAGTGACGCACCACTCGACTGGCGCGGAATAACAGAGTGAATACAAGGTGTCTCGCTAATATTATATTCATCTTATAATCACTTCAATCATCAACAGCCGCAAGAAGTAAACCATTAATCCTCCCCATTGACTGGGTTTGCCATAATCCACATGGCAGGCATCTTCTTCAGAAAGCGCTGCTGCCTACTTTCTGATGTTTTTCCTTACGCCGCCTCTTAAGACTCCCTCAAAAGATATGAGGAGGGAGGGGGGGGGTCTCTCTCATCAATCATCGTATTATGTTTTACATAGAAAATATCCAGCGTGGAAGACCTATTTCACTTGGCACAGGATAGAAATAATTTCGCTGAGCTGACGGCCAACCTCCAGTAATGGAGAGGCACCTAAAGAAGAAGAAGATAGAAAATGTAAACATGATATTTTAATTAAATATGTACCATTATTTATTTCTTGTAATGTTTTGCAGAAGGATTTGCGACAAATTCCACCTATGATCACAATGATGTGCACACGTTATTTGTTTGGTCATAATTATATGATTATAACAGCCCGAACTGTTGAAGTGTGAAAGGTCCCCCGGTCTAGGGACGGAGAAACTGTCCCATATGTGTACATAAAGTACTATAGTCACGGTTAAAATTACGGTCGCTGAAACTTGTTTAGTTCTCATATACATATTGACACAGTCACAGCGCGCAATCACCCACTAGGACAGAATTGGCACGTTGTATCTTACCTGGATGACCGTTGGACATCCTTTTTTATGTCAACCTGTTTACTGTAGTATGAAGGAGAACAGATATGATTTTAATTTAAACATGAGTTTTATAATCATCTTCATATTAATTGGAACACCCACGTTTGAACACGTGAATACCAAAGCCGTCCATTAGGCTTAAGCAACACGCTTGGCAGGCGTCTTGAGTTTTATAATCATCTTCATATTAATTGGAACACCCACGTTTGAACAAGTGAATACCAAAGCCGTCCATTAGGCTTAAGCAACACGCTTGGCAGGCGTCTTGAGAATCGCAGTTAATGCTGACACAATTTCTGTGCTGCTGCCCACCGCCCAGGTTTTTTCCCTATGTCGCCTCTTATGACACCGACGGGGAGAAATAGGGGAGTACAATTATAGCCCGGCACCACACTATGCTATACTTAGAGAAATGATAGATCGTTATGCAATGAGTTTTTATATTCTTTCATAATTTATGATAAAACCGATGAATGAGCTGTCATTCCGTAGAATTGAAGCGCTCGTAGCGAAGTTTACTAAGCTGTTCTTAACCGATCAGCAAAGTTAAGCAACGTCGCGCGCGGTCATAAGTTGGATGGGTGACCGCTAGTGATATTACTACTGAGCGTTTCCGTGCTTCGGAGGGCACGTTAAGCCGTCGGTCCCGGTTGTTGTTTTAGGATGGCAGTCGTTATAGCATGGTGGTAGGGCATTTTGCGAATGCCCGCCTGGCTAGCTACCACCCTCAAGTAGAAAATCTGTCGCCAAGCACCTAACGGTGTGTTTCGGCAGCTCAGTCCTTGAGAGCCAGTACTTCTAGGTTAGCCTGAACAACATCTTCGACCACATCATCACTTACCAACAGGTGAGATAGTGGTCAAAGGCTAAACTAACAGGCATAAAAAAAAAAAAAAAAAAAGACTTAAGCATTTGATAATTTAAACATTAGTACACTTTGGGTTTCTCGAAGATTCAAATCACGATCACAAATAAATCCCCCCATTTAAGCATCGGTAGTGGGCTGAGGCCCCACATCCTCCATTCCTGTCCTTGCTGTTTGATACTTAACTTCTTAATTATGATACACACTGTTCAAAAATCTACTAGAAGGGAGCGTTTAATGATTTCGAACTAATTTAATAATGATTCGGCTGTGAATAAATATTCACAAGATTACAATAAATGTCTATTGTTATGAATTAGACAATGCTTATTGGACATCTTTCAAATCAATTTGTTAAACATTACTATACGTTTTATTGTATTGTTTCATTATGGTGTTTTACGCTTTAGAGGCTTTATCTAGGAAAATAGTTTTCATATAATAATTACAAATATTTTAAAAATATTTAGAGAAAACTTTTAATTAATATTTTAATAAACACTTATAAAATTATTTTAAATAAAAATCTAGTAACAATTCCGCCATATTTATATCTACTAGTTACTACAAACTAGTTTTCATCAAATTTTTGGCGTTCCTAGCTTTATGACTTAAAAAATACGCTTACTTATCAAATATATTTGAATCATACCCACACGTTACTACGACGAATGGCTTCAAAATACAAACAACCGCTGATAGAATCTGCCATCATTATGATTATAGAATAGCTCAGACTAGCTGGACTAGCTCTGGTTATTTGCAAAATGATGTCCCAAAATGCATTGAAACTCAAACCTACGGCGAATTCGGCGGCATGAGTATGCTTCATTTTTGGTCCTCAGGAGCGATACCAATCTCTGCCTATTTTTGCTCCAAATTCTATCATTTACATACATTGTTATTGGTAATACCAAGCAAAAAAACAGGATAATCACTTTTAATTAAAATGCCTGTACAAGAACTGCTCCCTTACCCGGCGATAAGACTTTAATCCAGGATTAACTCCACAAATGTTCATTTAACCTAGCTTTTAAAAGTTTTACTAAAATAAACCAATCCAGACAAGTCTATTTTGAGATGATTATAACACATGATAATATCGAGGAGGCAGCTACGGCCGTACTTAAATTTCGCTATGGACTTGATATTCAAATAAATTTGGTATATTTTGTTAAGCTCGCCTGAGAAGATATTCACTCTCAAGTAGCTATTCCGTCATCTAGTACTTTTTTTGAAGCGCTAGTAGCGAACTAAGCCGTTTTTTACCGACCAGCTAATATAAGCAACGTGAACGACATGATGGGTGACCACTTGTAACATTACTACAGAGTGCTTCCGTGCTTCGGAAGATACGTTAAGGCAACGACGATCCCGGTTGTTGTCTTAGAATAGAGTCGTTATAGCATGATGGTTGGGCATTTTGCAAATGGCCGCCTGGCTAGCTACTGCCCTCAAATGGAAAATCTATCGACAAGCACCTAAAGATGCCGGAACATAAAGATGCCGGAATAACTGACGTCGTCAGCCAGTAAATCTAAGTTAGCATCAACAACATTTTCGACCACATTATCATTTACCATCATTTGAGATACCAGTCAAAAGCTAGCTTAGCAGCAATATATTGAAGTAAATTAAATATTCTAGCAGCTGTCTTTGAGAGCTGCAGCTCTCAATTTAAGTTTAGGCGGCTTATATTTTGGTATCTTACCTACGGGGCACATGTGATTCAAGGCCTGTTAGCTATTTCAAGGTAGGAGGCGTAAGCCCTGCAGTGAGACAATAACTATTTAATTTTTATGAGAACGTTTGGAACTCTATTCTTTAGGAATGAAATAATATATACAGGCCTTTGTCATGCCATCTACAATTATGATTATGATTGAAAAAGCCTTCTTAATAACTGAGGTGGCCATGAACCGTACTCTATAATAACCAAAAGTTCTCGAACCTTACACAATATTACGCACTATAACAAATTAATGGAATGATAAACAGTAAACTGCTCGGTCACCCACTTATGAAATAATTACAAAACAATTTTTCTGAATTATTATTCCATCAGTTTGCATTGAATAATATGACTAATGGGATTTACAGATTATATCCGTTACTGCTCGGTTCAGGATGAAAATATTTCGTAGCCCCGTCACTGACTGCATAATAAATAATTTGAAGCGTATCTTTGATATAATGAATTATGATTTGAATATATATATATTTGAAAATATCTGACACATTTCATCAAATAACGGGCATGCGAATTTTGCAGATTACTTAAAATATAGACTTATTGTAGGCTTCAGAGTCTAGAACCTGTAGATACAGTCAACGCCTAATCAACCTTACCACCGGAGACCACTCTAATTTACGGAAATACGGTCAAAGTTAAATTAATAATGGTTTACTAGCCATTGACTGTAAATGCCCAACTAAGTACAATACTTATATATTATATGTAAAAAAATTACAAATCAACAAATAGTTTGACTGTAACAAAGTGTGAAAAGTCATCAATAATTACTTGAAAATATTTTTCTCCATTAATATTTGAAGTACCAATTGGCCCGCAAACATCCGCGTGTAACAAGTCTCCAATCTGTTTTGATTGCCTACCTTTCTCAGAAAAGACTCTTCTTGTGCTCTTACCTGCCGAGCAGAAGTCACATTTCTCCTCAGAAGCTGGTAACCCCATTAATTTCAAACTGTGTCGGTTTAAATGACCCAATCGCCTGTGCCAAAGGTTTCTGTCCAAATCTTCACTAACCATACATTCAAAGTACCTTGGACTGTAAAATGACCTCTACAAATTGATACAAACTTTTCATGAAATTTAACTTCAAATCCTTTCGCTGATAATTGTCTTACTGATAACAAATTATATGAAATATTTTCTACAATTAAATATTCAATAGTTATGCACTCATTTTGCCAAGTTACACGTATCTTACCCTTTTCTTTACATAATAAATGCTCACCGTTAGCTACATAAATTTTTGTTTCTTTACATTCTTGTACATCAAACATACTACTTTTATAACAGCTTTTGATCAAGTGTTCGGTGGCTCCTGAGTCAATAATAAATTTGATATTACCTGAGTTTCAACTGTCACTATACTTTTCCTCTTCTTTTCCTCGAAATGCTGTAAATATTGTCTCGTCTATTATCTCCTCCGTAGCACAATTTGCTCCAGTTCCTCGTCCTCGCATGGGTGGTCTCCGTGACCATGCCCTTCTCCTATACAATTGTCCTCGTCCATGATTAAATGTTTGTCCGTGTCCATGATTAAATGTTTGTCCTTGTCCATGATTAAATGTTTGTCCTTGTCCATGGTTAAATGTTTGTCCTTGTCCATGATTATGTGTTTGTCCTTGTCTTGTACTTTTTGTGTTTTTATTTGCTTTGTATTGATAAGATTTATGCCCCTTCTTCCCACAGCTATAACAATCAAAAGTTTGCACTGTAGTTGAGCTGTCATACTGATCCTTATTTGTTAATTTAATTTCAGCATCTAATAATCTCGATTTTATAAAATCTATGTTGACACTTTTATCACTTGATATTGTCTCAATGGATGTTATCACTGCTTCATATTCTGGAGGCATTGCAGCCAGCAAGTAGCACACTTTATCTGCTTCTTCGATTTTACTATTAATGGCACATAATTGGCCCACTATTCCATCAAACTCCATAAAAAAATCTTGCAACTTTGTGCCTGTTTTACATATGAGGTTAGTTAATTTACGGCGCAGATGCAATTTGTTTGATACACTTTTCCGTTCGAATTGCTTTTCCAAGGCGTCAATCATTTTCATGGCTGTAGTACTATTGTTCTTGACAATTTCTAGATATTTATCGCTAAAACACTGCACGATGAGACACTTTGCTTTAGTGTCGGATTTCGCAAAATTTTTATCTCCACTTTTGTTATAGGTTTTGTCAATGGCGTGGTGCACTTCTTTATCCTGCAATATCAGACTCATCCGAAATTTCCAGTTCAAAAACGAGTCACCCTCCCGCAGTATGGGCAACGCTAGTAATTTCTCCATGTTTAATTATGCTCTGATGACAATACACTTGCTTTTATAAATGCACGCCGGCCGTCGAATCGCAAGACGCCGCCAGACGGGACACGTACCGTGATTTTTCTGATAGCTGTTCTTATCCGTATCCTTGTTTGTTGTGGTTGCGCAGTGGAAGCGTGCTGTTGGCTTTCCATTAATTGCGAAGGACGGCTTGTACTTATTTATAATATATTTACTTCAGGAGACGAGAAAAACGCCATGTTGGTTATCAACTTTTTTATTATTCCCAAATACAACAGAGTATACATTTACTAGTGATGAGGTACTAACTAGTGATGTATGGCAATCGATAATATCCAACATGTTCCAGCTAACGTATTAAATCATGAACATATATTTATTTATTTTTAACCCAAGGTGTCTAATTATTTACAGTAATGGTAGTCAAGGAGTATTAGTTTACTTTTGTTAAACTTAGGCATACTGCCATCCTAACTGATAGGTCCCTGGCTCTCAGTATCGGATTGTCCACTGTTGAACACAGCCACCCCCATTAAGGTTAGGTATTTGATGTTTGGCTCAATGACTGATGAGCATTATCGTTGACGAATGATAGAATTTCCCATCTGTAAGTGCTACATCATTGAAAGAAGAGTTTAATTATAATAGAACCGGAGGCTCCTCTAACTTTGGCTTCTGTTATTTATCGTGTGAGACCCGAGACCATGAATTATATAATATAAGCAAAATATTATAAGACAAAATCATAAAATTTCTGGAAAGCCATATCAACATCATATTCCATATATTAATGAATAGGAAGTTCGTTCCGTTTTTGAACATTCACAAAATATTCCTAAGTAATGGCTACTTTTTTATTGTATAAACTAACGTGTGTTACGAACGTAAACTTGCATCGTTCCAAGTATATTTCCAACCACATCAGGTGATGCAACTGTAGTTATACTTTTCATCATGACTCCTTACATAATCCATATCATTATGAAAGGTATATCCGTACATAACACAACTCGCTCACAGCGCCTTAAAGCCTCAGTCAATAATAATGTTACAGTAACGAGCCGTAGACTCGCTGCGGTACCAACGTTATTGTTTACATTCCGTAACAAGCTAACTCTACTACAAGAATTTAAAGCTTTTAAACTCAAAAGCGGTAGGCGGCTTATTAGGAAGGCTTTTTAAATTTTAATCGCCGCACCCTCGCTAATACCGCGTTATGTTGTACGTCACCGATTCTCGTCATATGAAAAAACTTTTCTATTTCAACTTCTTCATTTTAAAGTTTGTATCTTCAATAACCGAACCGTTGTTAAAAAAACGGTATATAACGTAGAAAGAAAATTGAACCGTTACGAAGTCTAACTCTTTGAGGAATTTTCTGGAGTGAGGAATGCGCCCCTGAGCCCGCATTAAGGTACTCATTAGGTTTTATCTGTAATGTCGTATCTATTGCTATCGTATCTGGAAAAGGCTAAATGTGTTCGTGCCAACGAAATCGTACTTAACAAGTACTAGATATAGATGTTCTATGTATATTATAGATGTACTATTTATCGAACTAACTCATTTCATAAAAAAATACGAATTCATCTAAATATTAATGAAGCTTCAAATCTTCTACAAGAAGGCTAATCATTCGACTTTCTTAACCAACTTATACTTTAATTGAAATAAAAGTGGCAGTTTTTTTAATACATTCTCCTTAGTTTTAAACATATTTAAATATTTTAAAGCGGCAGTTGAGTGAATATATTAAATGACTTTAGACGATTTTCGTCTTATGAATCTTGGATATTTTTTCTAATCGATACTGGTCTGGATAAAGTTTTGATTACTGAAATTTATTTTATATAAATTGGGTTTATTTTTGGATTCACCGATTCTTGACGAATCTTTATCAAGTAATCAGTGTCTAAAAATCCATTTGCCTCTAGCAAAGTATCAAATTAACGCCCACGTGTTTAGATTTTACTACTACCCCATGCGCATCGTAATTATAGCAATATAATATCATTTATAAATGGACGATATCGACCAGTCGATAAATAGCGGTTACTGGATTAAATTTTGCTTTTCGTTCATAAATTTATCAAATCTGACTATTTCCTTTGAAAATAAATGCTCCATTATGTTTCTTGGATGTTCAGAATTTGAAGAATAAGGAAAACGTTACGTCGACCGCAAAATAAATTCTGATTTAAATTCGCAAGCGGCGGGCGACGCGACTCGGCGTGACGTCACGTGGCGGCGCGCCATGTTTTCTTTTATTCACCACGTTCTTTACAAGAGTAGAGACATGTGAACGAGAGCGAGAGGTACACAAGTGTATATACAATCTACAAACTACTATTGTATAATCCCAGCTTTGAAGTTTATGATAATATTATGTATGAATGTGCTAATAGTACGAGATCCCGCTGCAGATTGGTGTGCTCATCGACTTTTTGTTTAAAACCAAATTTTTATGTTTATTTATAGTTAAGAGTATATATATTTACTAGGGTGCCTATCAAAATTTGGCCGCCATTATTTTTAATTAAATTATTTTTAATTGATTTTTGGTAAAAAATTTCGTTTATTTATTTTTTAAATAAAATAACGTCTACATCACGGTAATTAATATGAAGATTCTAAAAAATCACGGTTGCCGTTGCGCACCTGGCCGCACCTCTTTGCAGCCAGGTGTAAACAGGTATGATTTCGATGAATTTATACGTTTATAACCTATTTTTATTAATTATATGTCAAATTGAAGCTAATTTTTTTCTATTAATTATCATATAAAGTTGCTTAATTAAATCTGGCCGCAAATAAGGGTTGCTGGCTGTTAAAGATAATTAATATTTAAGGTAGAGTGAAAGAGAGTTAGCGCGTAACATCATTTGTCAGACGAGGACAGCGAATGCTATGTGAATCCACGAACATAGCTTCCGATAACGACGATTCTGATATTTGTAGCGATGAAAGTGATAGCTCCGATGACCGTACAACTGAAAGCTCCGATGATTCAGATTTTTAAATAAGAGTTACGAAAATATAAGAATTATAAAATAAATTTAATAATTTTTTAATTTGCTTAAATGTTTAATTAATATGTAACAGACAATTAAATACTTGAATAAAATCTAATAAAATTTTTAAAAAATACTTTCGCAATAAAATTTTCTTTTACTTAAGTCACCTTGGTTTTATTTTTTTATTTTTTAAATTAATATTAAATATCGACGTTCTAATTAGCAAATTATCTAACTCCATTTTAGAGAATCTTTTATTTGTACGGAAAAAAACAATTACTTCAAAATTTATTATCATTTTAAAAAACCATTTAATATCCTTTATATCTAATAGAGATATAATATTTAAGTTTGAATCATTCAAATAATTTGTAATTGGATTATTGCTTTATCAAAATGTTAAAAAAATTACCCTCTAAAAAATAAGGAGTTAGAAAAATTGCTAACTAGACCGTCGATATATCAAATCAATATTAATTTTTTGTTGCAATTTTTAAATTTGTCATTTTGAAAAAAATTACATATTTTTTGGAGTATTTATTATAAGTCGTCTCTATAACTCCCCGGTGGTTGAGAACACTAACATTCGACGCATGCGCAATGGCTTAAAAGCGCCGCACAGCCGGCAATCGCTGTCCTCGTCTGACAAATGATGTTACGCGCTAACTCTCTTTCACTCTACCTTAAATATTAATTATCTTTAACAGCCAGCAACCCTTATTTGCGGCCAGATTTAATTAAGCAACTTTATATGATAATTAATAGAAAAAAATTAGCTTCAATTTGACATATAATTAATAAAAATAGGTTATAAACGTATAAATTCATCGAAATCATACCTGTTTACACCTGGCTGCAAAGAGGTGCGGCCAGGTGCGCAACGGCAACCGTGATTTTTTAGAATCTTCATATTAATTACCGTGATGTAGACGTTATTTTATTTAAAAAATAAATAAACGAAATTTTTTACCAAAAATCAATTAAAAATAATTTAATTAAAAATAATGGCGGCCAAATTTTGATAGGCACCCTAGTAAATATATATACTCTTAACTATAAATAAACATAAAAATTTGGTTTTAAACAAAAAGTCGATGAGCACACCAATCTGCAGCGGGATCTTAGACTATAACGATCACTTATAATATTCACCTTCTAGTCATGTGTTCGTGTTTGTTGTCACGAAACAGGAAATCAAGTTTACGGGCAAATCACTAATCAGAGCGCATCGTAGACAATGATAACACTTTAATATAATTCGTAAATGGACGATACCGGCTCCGCGTGATACGTTAAGGTAATATTATAATTGTAAAAACTGTAAAGCGTAATGTTGCAGCTTCTTTCTGTTCATAAAACTACTTGTAAATTCACATTTTCAAATGAAACCTATTAAACATACGTATACAATTTTTTTATCGCAAAAAAATTTCTAGGGCTTGAACCGCACCCGCGTCTCCCTGTTTACGCAACGGACGCTGTTGAATAGGTAAAAAAAAGCACTGTAGTTATATACGACCTACTTTTCGAATATTATATGTATGTGTAAAGTTATTATTAACATTCTCTTTTAACAGATGTAGAAAAACTAAAATATTAAAGAGGATTGTTTTAACATAGGTATGTCGTGATATATTTTCTAATGATTAGTAAATTTAATCGATTTCAATTTTAATGGATCCTTACGTTAATTTCATTATTAATATACTACTAGTTTCTCCGATTTATCTTAGAAGATCTTTTAGAACCAAATCATTTTTAATCTCTATAATTTTTAACTCGACCGTGCCGGTTACAGCTGAACATTTTATTACAATTAATGCGTGTAATAATATTTTGATGTAAGCAAAATTTCGTTTGATGCAATATTTTAGGCGTCATCTTTACATGATGTACTAAGTGGCATATTAATTTGAAGCTAGTTATTAATACTGTATCAGCCGGATAGTCCACTGCTGACACAGCCTCCTCCATGAAGGGGGTTTCGCCATAATCCCCACCCTTGGCAGGCGGCTCGTGGATAGCAGTGAGCGATATCAGTTCCTCAGAAAGTGCCGCTGCCTACCTTCTGGTGTGTTAATCTTAGTCGCCTCTTACAACACCCACGGATAAAGATGGGTGGTAACATTCTAGCCCGGCACCCCACGGGCTATTAATTATCAAGTTTATTTGTTTAAGAAGCACGAGCGAAGCGTTTCTTTTTCAGCTTGGGAAAAAATGCGTTCATGAATTTCTCCGACGGATGTCCGGCTATTCGTATTTTTCAACCAGTTCTCGTAAATTTTGCGAACAGGGACAATTTTTTTTTTTTTATGTTAGTGTGACGGAACAAGCCCGAGGCCCACCTGATGTTAAGTGGACTAACCTCTGCCTACAACAGACGCATTTCGTCAACGACGAATTGCACTGTGCCCGTCACACTGAGACGTCCAGTTGTTAGGTCTCATTAGCCTGTAATTTTTCTGGCTCTCAAGGACTGCTGCCGGAACACACCATTAGGTGCTTGGCGACAGATTTTCTACTTGAGGGTGGTCGCTAGCCAGGCGGGCATTCGCAAAATGCCCTTCCACCATGCGGTGAAGCTCAAGCTCTGGGCGGGATTCGAACCATGGACCTGCTGCGCGGCAGTCCATAGCCAATGCCACTGAGCCATCACTGCTTCGAAATGATATGGGGATAGAAAACGAAATTTTAGTCACTAGATCACAGAGACTAGTTAAGAATCTTTATATTTAATTACATGACGTCAGAAATACTACTTAACCAATTACCGCCGCGCTCCGCTTCTCCACAAAGCATCATCAGCGATAGGCATGTCACGCACGTCCCGTCCGCGTTAGAGACGTCACTTCCACGCTGCACTAGTGTAGGACAACTTTTTTTTTTATTTATGCTACATAGGTTAGCCTTTGACCACTATCTCACCTGATGGTAAGTGATGATGTGGTCGAAGATGTTGTTCAGGCTAACCTAGATGTACTGGCTCTCAAGGACAGCTGCCGGAACACACCGTTAGGTGCTTGCTTGGCGACAGATTTTCTACTTGAGGGTGGTAGCTAGCCAGGCGGGCATTCGCAAAATGCCCTACCACCATCCTATAACGACTGCCATCCTAAGATAACAACCGGGAGCGACGGCTTAACGTGCCCTCCGAAGCACGGAAACGCTCAGTAGTAATGTCACTAGCGGTCACCCATCCAAATCATGACCGCGCGTGACGTTGCTTAACTTTGCTGATCGATGAAGGACAGCTAAGTAAACTTCGCTACGGGCGCTTCAAAACATACGTTCATTCGCATTGCACCGGTTATAATATAAAATATTTTTGTCCTATTATTCGCTGAGAAATTCAAAGTATAAAGTCAAGATCATAATAATAAATTTTTGTGTCCCTATGGTGTCCCTATGTCCTTAATGCATATAGGGCCCGATGTAGCTGTCTATGCACTTTCCAAGTTTTTCAGCCCTCGACGCTCCATGACTTTCGTTTTTAGTACTAAGACGTTTTCCAATACCTAAACTTGTCACCCTCATATCCACATACCCCAATATATCACTCATACCATAAAAAAATTTCAGCCATTTAGTTTGAGTAGACCGACCAGCGTTATGTGATTCTTTTTTTTTTCAGATTTTGAGTTTATTTGTTTTTAAATCGGGTTTTTTTTGATGCAATGTCAATATATATATAATAACTTCTTGGTACCAATGCAATTCTCATCATTTATGGTGCACTCATAGGCTTTACGGGGAAAGTAATGAAAATAGACCTTTTCGTGGAAATTTTACAGGAAAAGGTGTTTGAACACACGACGGAAAACAGTAATGACAAGAAAAATGGGGAGAAACAGCAATTTTGCTTTTTTTTCCCGAAACTATTCCACCTCCAACTTTAAGTCTTCTTTTAATGTGATTATTTACTATGGTTCTTTATCCAAAAATAGATAAACATTTTTTGGCCAAATATTTGAAAAATAGTAACGAGATTAAAACAACGCATTTTTTGTCACCATTTTATTATTCATCATTTAATTGAACAAAATTTAGTCTACGTCACGAGAGATAAAACGAGTTCTGCCCGAATAAAGGCTTATTTTTGTTCCATCACTAAATTAGATTAACCGTTGGCTGTGAGGCTCACCCGAGAGCCATTGCTTTTAGAAGTTACTATTTACAGCGCTGACAATATAATTAATAATATAAAAGCAATTTACTGGATACATCAATTTTTTCTTACTTAATTAATTTTATTAAACAGTCCTGTATTATAAGATTTTATCTATTATATTACAACTTATAACTATCTGGTGTCCGTTAAACCTCTTAACAATCCTCAGGCTCTTGATTAAAATTGTATGTCTTTTAAATCATTCGCTTTCAAAAGTCAAGTCATTTCCCTGCAACGGAGTAACTTTGAGTCTCCGGATATAATACTTGACTCTTGTACTTGGGAGCAAAGCTTCATTAAGGATCCTCTGAAACTATCACAGTGGCCCACGGCGGGGCGGGGAGTGGGAGAGGGGCGACGAGCGGGAATCATTGTCTCACCCTGTAAAGTTTTAGTTTGGTTTGGAGACATATATATTATATTTTCAAACCACTGCCACAATGCTGAAACGGTGCGGCTCGTTATTTGGTCAGCGGTTAGTTTGTTTACTTTATAGTATTTAATCATATTTTTCGTGCTAATTATATGATTAAATAATTGTTATTACTAATCGGCTGTTTTTAGGGTTTTGTACTTCAAAAGGAGATAACGGAACCCTTATAGGACCATTTTGTTGTCCGTTTGTCGGTCTATCAAGTCCCTTTTTCTCAGGAACCCGTGGAGGGAGGTATCAAGCTGAAATTCATATCAAATACTCAGGTCTACTGTCCCTTGGAGCTGTGATAAAATCAAACTTCTAAGCCAACGCAATCAAAAGATAGAGCCGTTTATGCCGCAAATTTTCGACACTCGCAAGGGAATCAAAATCTACAGGGTACTTCCCGTGAACTCAGAATTTATAAATTTGATATGAAGCAACTTCTTACAGCACAGTATAAGACGTTGTTAAAATTAAAAGGTTATGGATTTCATTTAGCAAATAAAATACCATAACTTTTTTTACTTATATACCTAAAGGTATGTACGGAACCCTCGGTGCGCCAGTCCGACTCGCATATGACCAATTTTTTTAATGTTTATAAGCTAGCTTTTGGACACAATCTCATCTGACGGTAAGAGGGGATATTGTCAAAGGTGGTAAAGAGTTAAGTCTCTATATGCGTAGAGTTATTTGATGCCTATGCTTTCCGAGAAATTTTCTAGTTCAACGTAATATCTAGTCAGGCGGGTACTTGCAATGTTATGCTCAATTTGGTAATCTTTAGACAATAACCGATGGCTGCACGGCCTTCCGAAGCACGGAAGCGCTCAATAGTAACTTCTAGTAGCAGATACTCCTCCACATATGTTGTCAGTTGAATGTCAGGAAACGTTGGTTAACCTAGTGTCTGTTAATAATGACTTGTTTGTAAAGAGTCGGAGCGACATCATAACTGAGCCACAACGAAAAATAAATTTGGAAAAACTAACAATGGATCAATATCTTACCTTTTGTCTTATACGCAGACGTTTATGCAAAAATTATTATAATGGTACCATTATTATTACTTTTAATTGTGTCCTATTCCCAATATGGTTATACTAATTGCCTCCTCAGGCATTGACATTAGGCTGGTTATCTAAAAAATCAAGTGGCTTATTTTTGTGGTTGCTTTTAATTGGCCTTGAATTATAACCGAATACATAACATGTAAATATTGTCTCCTATACTATATCCTATTATATGACGACAGTTTGCTATATTTTGCAATGCCCATGCAAATGTCCATTATGGCACTTTTTCTCAGTTCGGTTTTCCACGCAAATTAATTGACACTCTTATTGTACAATGACAATTCAGTTTTTATGAGAAACAAATAGTATATATTTTTCTATTTTCAACGTTAATGCCTGAAATCTGATCATCTACTTGATGGCAACGCCCTCAGTCCATGCCGACCTCTCGCCAAGTTCTCATCAAGTGGAGAGCTTCTGTCAAATATATGAATCTCTAACGCCAACAAAAACTTGTACATATGATATGAACATTTATAACGTTCATATTACAAAATATATCCTGTGTAAATACAATCTGTTATAGCTATAAATAATTCAGTACCTACAGAACAAGCAACGAAATCGTCTTTAACATAACATAAGCGGACACAATGCGAGCCAAACAAGTCCAGTAGAGACACGGCTCTGTAGTGGGCTAATTAAGGTTCCCCGAAATCCAACACTCGCGCATTCCCGCGGGACTACAGCGAGGATGGACCGCGAGTGAGGCACTACAACGTCAACTACTCGTATACATTTATTTCACTCAGTCTCCAGCGGCTTTACTCTATTGTAGCTACATATATAAAATGTTTGTTTTGGAGATAAACCATTCTTAAGAGATTTTTCATTTCAAGTGCAATTAACAAAAACCATTTTATGTTCAAGAGTGATCACAGAACGGAATCTCTAGTGGTAGTTCTTACCAGAAATAATAAAAGATTTAGATAACTAAGTAAGGCTGGCGTCTAGCATCAAACGGGTCACACTCGCATACATAACGCGTTACTATACCTGTTATATTTTTGTATCAAGTATGGATTATCACCAATACGTATTAATCACCTTTAGTACACCAACTGGTAACAGCTTAGAGATCTAAGCTGTTACCAGTTGATGTATACTCATATTTATATTTAATTTTGGAAGGGCTATCTTACCTCTACCTAAAGGTTTATTCAATATTCAGATGTAAATATTACGATAAAAGCGTAAAAGCGAGCTATAAATAAATTAAAGCATCAAACAGGCTTGTATTCTGTCCGAGACAAACTTTACAACTTGACTTGCATAATTTTAGCTTAAATTCATAGACGCGGCGGCGTCCCTGTCGACAGCTTGTTTGTGGCATTAACTTACTTTATAATCCTCTTTTTCCAAACGGTCACTTTTCATATGGTTCTAAAACAAGCGAGATTAGAAATTCTAAAGAGTTCTAGCAGAATTAAAACGCATGAAAATGAAATTTGATCGTTATTGGCGACAACGAAAGATAATTATCGCGCGTCTGATGAATAAATTAGAGACGCGCGGGATCAAGCTATATGTAATTAACCAATTACTGTTGAATTATACAAGAACAAACATGTTTGAGTCCTGATATTGTTAGTAAAACAAAAAAGCTTACAACTAAAACACAATGAAAGGAAAGTTTTAAACCATAAGCGTGATTTGGTTCTGCACCTGATCCGTCTTCCGGTCAAATGTTTCCTTTTATTGCGATTTCGTGAAATCATTCACAAACTTTAATGAAATATTTTGTCATTATAATATTATCAACTATACCGCGGGGGATATTTTTTAATTGTTATTATTGCATAAACTTGTTCAAATAATGTTTCATTTTACCAATAAAAAATCAGTAAAATAACATTTACCTTATAAATACAAATAGGATAGTGATAACCGTATGGAGCGTAAGTAAACGACTGGAAGTCAGCTGACGCCGAAAGGAGCTAAGTCGATTCGACTCCACAGATATTATACAGTCTCAGAACGGCGCTGTCGGAGCTCGTTAACGGGGTGACTCTTATCTACAGCGGTTTACCTGTTCACTTTAATATATCAAAGGACGAGTCACATGATGTACAATACGCTATCAAGTGTTATGTACTATCAAGAGCCACCCCACATTCCTCCCTACGTTATGATTTCAATAAAATACCCTCGATTAACAATTTACTCTGACCTCTTGTAACACAAAACATGCAAAATAAATTTAGATAATTTTTATTTGGTGGTATCTCAAAAACTGAACAATTAAGAATCAAAAAGCTTAGTGTACCTATAACGTACTATTTCTTGTAGTTAACAAACACGTACTATATATACTGATTTATAATGTAGTTTTAAAACTGTAATAAAACAGTTTCTTTTTGTATAAGGTATCTTGTTAATATCAAAATTTTCGTTTGTGGAGGAGAGTTCCAACATTCAACTATATTTTTGCCTTTGCATGCTTGGTTTGGTAACATGACCCTGAAATTCACAACACTTCTAGAATATTGCATTATCTATCATTATTACATGAAAATTTTATGGAAAATGGTTAGTTAAATCACCCACAAAATCCACTAAACTTAAACAAAAAACAGTTGTGTAACTACTAAAAACAAGCGAGCGAGTCGGGCCTCGCTCTTGGTGAGTTATTGCAACAGCCCGTAAAAGAAAATTTGTTGGTATTGATTAAGTCTTCCAATTACGACAGTAATTAGGGAATACAGTACATTGTATACTGACTACTAGTTTTGTTTTTGAGTTAGAACCATATTGTCCTATGCTTGACAATTTTCACAGTCAATATTCCAGTCCATCAGTCAATATTCTTATCCAATATTCGTTTTAGTCCGTTTAACACCAAATATCAAAATGTCATGTTTGTAAATTGTTCCATTTTTCCATCCAAAGACCTGTGATATACGTATGGCTTAAATATATACAAAAATATCTTTCCGCCAAAGACAGTGTTCACATTTCTGCCTGGGATATGAGCAATAACCACTGGCGCTACAAATATCTCATTCTAATAATCTAAATACAACATTGTTTAAAACAACCAAGGGCAGCGCAGAACCAGTTATGGTCGAACAGCAGTTTTGCACACGGTTAAAACTAAATGTTCCCTACGATAGTGTCTTCTTCTTTTTAGTGAGTTTTCCTACTGTCATAAGTTGGATTCATGAAAATTTAAACAAAATATTGTGGTGACAAAACGAGTCAAAGTGGATATCAAACGAAACAACTGTGTTTTTCCCTCAGATTAAATGAGATTTAATTATTACAGCGGACTGTTTTATTCAACAGAAAACACGGTTGGTAGTGGGGTGGGGTGATGGGGGAAGTGTGAGGGGAAGATTACCGCGGACATTTCTAGATATGGAGCAGAAATTCGGCGCGAACATGCCTCAGGCTGGATGACCACAGGCCGCGATACCACAACTGGATTATAATATCAGGAATTGTAGGAAAAAAACTGTTAAATAAATATAATACAAAGGTATCGTCTCAAATGCTACCGTTCAAATGCATGTATGGAAGATTTAAGCGTCATTAACGTAAGACTGAAATCTTTGTTTGAACTTATTTTTCTAATATAAACTTAGGCTGGATTGTAATTCAATGGTGGCTGAACTGTATAATAGCTAGATTTATTGCGTTAAAATGCTTCCTATTAATGAACTAGCGAATGAAACAACAATCGCGTCCCATCCACAGCTGTAAAGTTACCCTATGTAATTATTATGTGACCATATCCATCTAGTAGACGTTAAGCTAAAGTTACTATACTGAACCATGTATTACCTGTGACGCCACCACAAACCCACAAACTCACCTGTAGACTATTATAAACGCCAGATCGGTGTCGCAATGGGGATATTCAAATTATAACTACGAGTACATAACTAAGCCAATGTGTTAAAGGTGACACGACACTGTCATTGTCAATCAAACTCAAAATTAATAATAAGGCTCCCGGTAGAAGCCAAAACAAATAAGCATGTGATGTGATAAATATACATGAAAACAATATGTAAATGTCAAAAGTTTTCGATGGATTTAAGGGACGTGTACGCGTACCTATAGCCGTCATATGACGCCGCTAACAACAACTGACACACTCGTTATTATAATAAAATGTTATTTTCATAAACTTGTTGTGGCGGACAGTGAGTGCACTATTTATAAATCACCGCTCAGTTATGATCTCATTTTTAAATTAGATAATTCGATATTATAAAGAAACAACGTTTATTTGAAGTAAAGAAGATAACCATGATTTATCATTCCATATGCTGTGTAAACACAGTATCTCAGTAGGTAACCTGTAATGGTGGCGGTGCTGTCTCAAATAGTATGATTGTTTATTTTATATTCGTAGCTTTAAAACATGCGCTCTTAACATAATCAATAATAACATCGCAAACAATAGCCTCTAACGATGTGCTAAGTGTATAATATATAGAACGTTTATATTGTTTATTATATATTAGGTCCTTACATATGAAATTGGCGTTTTTCGTACTGGCCACTTTAATCACGAATTTCTCCTCTTTGGTAAGGAATTCCAAATTCAAATTTGTACAGCTATAGACTCATGTATTTGTGCTTCGATGATCGTCATTCATTTGTTTTTTTTCTTCTGTTTTTTTCTGTTTGCGTCACTCATTTTACAAAATGGAAAACCTTAAATATCGCATTATTTACGAGTACGAGTTCCGCCGTGGCACTAGTGCTGCGGAAACAACTCGAAGGGTGAATGATGTGTATGGCGGTCGTGTTGCAAAAGAAAACACAGTTCGTTTTTGGTTCCAACGTTTTCGTTCTGGAAATTTCGACCTGCAGAACAAGCCCTGTGGACGGCCTGAGACTCAAGTTGATAATGAAGAGTTGAAGGCTATTGTGGAAGCGGATCCATCGCAAACCACGTCCGAGTTAGCTGCAGGCTGCGATGTTAGTGATAAAACTGTTTTAATTCACTTGAAGCAAATTGGGAAGATTAAAAAGCTTGAAAGGTGGGTACCTCACGAATTGACTGAAACAAACCGGCAAACGCGCGTCGACTGCTGCGTTACATTACTAAACCGGCACAATAATGAAGGTATTTTAAACCGAATCATTACCTGTGATGAAAAATGGGTTCTTTACGATAATCGGAAGCGCTCAGCGCAATGGTTAGATCCTGGCCAGCCAGCCAAATCCTGCCCCAAGCGAAAATTAACCCCAAAAAAGTTACTTGTAAGCGTTTGGTGGACTAGTGCCGGTATTGTTCATTACAGTTTTTTCAAATCTGGCCAGACTATTACGGCTGATGTCTATTGTCAGGAATTGCAAACCATGATGGAAAAGCTAGCGGCTAAACAACCTAGGCTGGTCAATCGCTCCACGCCACTGCTGCTTCACGACAACGCTAGACCACACACTGCGCTACAGACGGCTACTAAATTAGAAGAGCTTCAATTGGAAAGTCTAAGACATCGTCCGTACTCCCCGGACCTTGCTCCAACAGATTACCATTTTTTTCGAAATTTGGATAACTTCTTGCAAGGGAAAAAACTCAACTCCGATGGGGCAGTCCAAATCGCCTTCAAAGATTTTATTGATTCCCGTCCGACTGGTTTTTTTAGTAAAGGGATCAATGAACTACCTATGAGATGGCAAAAGTGCATAGAAAATAATGGTTCATACTTTGATTAATTAAATATATTATATTAAAAAATATTCGACTTTTTGTTCCTCCCATACAAAACGCCAATTTCATATGTAAGGACCTAATATTTTCTAATAATTTTCGTCCGTGGTTTTCCCAAAGTGAATATTTTTGTTAAATTTATTTCAAAAATTAAATAATCTTAGTTTTCACTTCGCACGCAATTGTGCTTATAGGTTTTTATATTTAAAAACAGATGGGTTGCAACATCATTCGAGAATCAAGTGTTTGATAAATCACTTCTTTCGATAAGATGAAGTCTAGTTGATGGCCGCATCGTCCCATGACGGTAATACAATTAGGGAGCAAAACTTCTGATCAGTCAAGTCATCCTCTACAGCACCCGGTGCGTTAAACTATTCCTGTTCGAAGAGAGAAGTTATGTGTCTTAAGAAATTGTATATAACATAATAAAATTTTAAACTGAATCCAAATTAGGTTCAGAACAGTTGGTGGAAGTTGGGCTACCTAGTAACTGCAATAAACGTTTCCGGAGAGATTGTGCGCACGTACTACCACGGAAGGGAGGAAGCACGTGACGTGAAAACGGTGAGCAATGCCAGGGCTGCGTCGGTCCGGGACCTTACCGAGGCCAGGCCGGGACTGGGTCGGGACAGCGCCTCGCGGATCCAGAATGTAACCTTTGATTATTATTCGTTAACGCCTCTCGCCACTCGAGTAACTTTACCGCTTTATTGAATCACTAAACTCAATAAATTTTGCCATTCCCGACCCTCCTTCACATGGTACAGTTTAATAAATGGAAAAAACTGGGGGAATTTTCATTTACGTGTGTCTTGAACCGATTCCACGAACAAATGTGGTTGAATTTATTTTTCGATCCAACGATTGGATTCGTGCGGAATGTAATTGCTTATTGCAGACAAAGTAGGAGCACGTGTTAGATAACGTATCGATGTGAGAGAACGTATTTGCTAGAAGTAAAAATGTCCTTACGTATAAAAACAGTAAACAGATGTACTCTGGGAAAAGACTACGTCGATGAACAAAAACTCATATTTCATTCACGAACAGGATTAATTTTAAAATATTAGATATTCCAAATTATGTTTTTATTTTGGTGCAATTTTAATCACGAATCAAGTTATAATCAAAAATTCTATTAAAATATGATAAAATTTGTAAAAACTTTGTTATGTTTACCTAGTAAGGTTAAGCTATCTGATGGGGTAATTAATATCTCAAACCCCAGTCCATGCACTTAAAAAGTGAATGTAAGACACCTGGACGGATTTAGCCTTGTCGTTAGCGACACAGAAAAAGAAACTCAAATTATCGTATTTATTGTTGCTGTGTTCACTGAAACCCCTCTAATTATAATTGTTAAATGACTGTGTATTTGAATTTATACTATTCTTTAAACATGGATTAGCCTGAGTGAAGTCTTGAGATAATTTTAGCACTAAACCAAAGTGACCCCTTAATGTGTTCACCATTGTTTTATGATATTCCCGCAGCGTTGTTAGAAAATCTTATATTCTGTCTGATGTTAGATTTTTACACGCATTATTAACTCGTACCGAATTATAATATGTATACTGCCGCTAGAACAAGAGAGAGAGAGGTTGAAAATGGACAAACTTGTCAAGTTGCTGGGCGATAAGTTAAACTTACTTAGCTGTAGAACTAAAGCGCATAGTTCAAGACTATTCAAAGCCTTTTCTTTGGCATGGGGAAAATTATTTTACGCCTACCCTTCCGCCGGGGATCGGTTGGGTGTATGGTAACTTGACTTTGGAGTCTACTTCGTATGATGCGGTCAATACAATATATTTATCTTAGGGAACATCTAGTATTTAATACTCACATAGAACGTTCTAAGTTGTTGTTACAGTATAATTATTTGTGTAGTAGTTGCCGTAGAAATTGACCTTTTCAATTTATACTGTACGTGCAATTCAAGTCTGGCCGTTATTTACATTAATGGCCTGTTTATCGTCCTCTGGAAACTGAGCCGGAACAGCCTTCAGTTCGAGCTCATTCGACGGCTGATGGAATTGGACCGTTCGCTAATTTATCGCGTCAATATATCGGCCTTTTGTATGTTATTTATAGTTTAATACCTATCACGTTATTTTGTGTTGGCCGTTTTACCTTTTACATAATTTTATGCTCACCTAATTGCTTGCCGACTGACAAGCCGCCGCGCCGCCACGCTACTCTGGGTAAGCTGAAATTCGTACATACATCAAAAGTGCCTCTGGATCAAGTACGTTTTCGAGTATTGTTGCAATAGAGGATTTTATTCGTGTGCTTTTCTGACGAGTCTCGTTTCGGTATACGGCCTGATACAAGACGTACTCGAGTTTAAAGGAGCTCTGGACGTCAAGAACGTTTTAAATTATGTCAAGACGTTCACCCACATGGAGGGGGACAATAATGGGCCAGTATTTGGATCTGTGGAAGAACAGTTCTCATTTGGATCAGGGGCAACCTCGACGCTCAAATTTATGCGGAGAGTATTGTTTCAGAAGTGATCATCCCTTTGCGAAGCCTTTTGGGTAATTCATTTCGTCTAATGCACGATAATGCAGGTCCACACACGGCTAGAGTCATAGCTCGCACTCTTGCCGATGCTCGCATCAACCTTCTGTCGTGGCCTGCTCAGTCACCAAAATAAGCCCCATTGAACATGCATGGGATATGCTACAAAGAAGAACTCTGCTTAGTATGGATGCCGTGCATACCACATAACAGCTTTTTGACTTGTTACAAACAACGTGGGCGGCCATTCCTCAAAGTGATTTTGAGACCCTTTTGTGGGCCTCGGGGGAGACCTTCTCCAGGAACGCGGGTATCACTGGATGGGGTGCTAGTCCCGTTTGGGACCCAGATGAAGTATTTGGGTCTGATACTGAACGGGAGGCGAGCTTTTGGGGCACACTTTGCCCAATTGGCCCCAAGAGTCGTGGGAGCCGCAGCTGCCTTGGGGTGGCAGCGGTCCTAAGGCTAACTGTCCGGAGTATGGCCCTGTACGGGGCACCTGTTTGAGTGGACGCCCTCATCCGCGACGACAACACCCTGCTGCGACGTCCGCAGCGGGTTGTCGCGACGAGGGCGATAGGCGGGTACCGGACGGTGTCCTGGACGGCGGCCTGCGTGTTGGCCGGTGATCCCCCTGGTGGCAAGTGGAGATCCTCGCCGAAATTGAAAAATACTCTTTGGGTTGTTTTATATGAAAAACGAATGAAACAAACTACAATCTCTTTGATGAGAAGTATGGAAAATTTTAATATTTTTTCTGTTTAAACGACAAGTGCAGTATAGTAGAAAATAAGGTACGAGTGAGTAATAGACTACATTATGGCACTAAAATTTGTGCATTTAAAGGCCCGTTAAGAGCTAGTGTGTTGAAAAATAATTTATAGACAAGAACTAACTTAAAAAAACTTAATTAGGTGAGTCTTTTATTCAAAATTGACCGGAAACGGAACCCGCTTCCCAGTGGACTATCGAAGCGGGTTCGATTCCCGATCAGGATGAAACATTTTATGCTCTACAAATTTATAAATGTGATTTTTATTTAACGCGTAATAGTGCTTGTAATCATACTTATATAAAACAGATATCTATTTATACGAGTAGAAACCATGGTCACCACAGATCAGTCAAAAAGATTGTTGTTAATATGTAGTTGATTACATCAGAGCTTGGTAGGAACCTAATGTTCATAATTTCTTATTTCATGTGTTAAATCTCTAATGTCACAATATGCGCTTGTCTTCAATTGTGCAAAAATTGTGTGCTGTAAGACTTGTCAATCCAACTCTAAGCATTAGCAAAGAACATAAGTTCGCTATCAAATATTGTTGTAAATTAATCGAAACACGCCTACGAGCCGCGGCAGTGGACTAATTTCAGGAATTTCATTGTATAACTTAGGGCCGGGGGGAAAAACCCCACGGTGCCCTAATGGGTCCCACACATAAAACACACAGCTGGATTTAAAATAATTAAAGAACAAAAAAATAAACTTCTCACTTAGCGGTGGAACCTAACATGTTATTTCCAAGAGTACGTCATCCAAATGAAATAAAATGAATCGTGATTTTTAAATTCTTTACAAATAAAACATTATATTTGGTAACAAAAAAAATATCCATTGCATTATTTTTAATTTAAGGGATATGGAACATTGACCCGCGGCGGGGTCACGGACGTCAGTCACGGCATTTTTTCTTATTACTGGTATTTATTCTGTGACCACTATCTCACCTGATGGTAAGTGATGATGTGGTCATAGATGTTGTTCAGGCTAGCCTAGAATTACTGGCTCTCAAGCACAGCTGCCGGAATACACCAACAGGTGCTTGGCGAAAGATTGTCTACTTGAGGGTAGCTAGCCAGTATGGCATTCGCAAAATACCCTATCACTATCTGTACTTATTCTGTAAAGTAAGGCCAGTTGTCCCAGCTGTCTTGAAAACAAACAAGTACCGATACGAGCACATTCGTGATAACGAACTTTTGGTTTGTAAATTATTTTCATTCGAAGAAAAAACCATTAGCAATATATTGGTGTTGTAAAAATATATATCTTTTTGGTTTTACGGCTACTTAGAAAACATTAATTTTGATGCAATTCGATGAGGAGAAATTGAATAGATTGAGTAAAAGACTAATATGCATTAAATTAAATTAAAGTTCTAATTTGCATTAATATTGTCCAGGATTGCACTTAATCTATTCTGCATTATTAAGAAGTTGGAGTACTTTTATACCTGTAAGCTATGTCACAACATTTGGGTAGCATCATATAATATTACGAGCGCTCATGGAAATATATTCAAAATAGCCAAAATATTATATATTATAAAATACGTATAAATTTAACCTTTCCTGCCACGTACGTAGTACATGGGTAGGTAAGTATTGTAACCTACCCCACGTACTATCTGATTCTGTGCTCTGTAAGGTCAGCGGTATATACACATGTTTATTTTTATTGACATTTTATGAGTTGTCTGCCCCATATAAAGTGGGTGAACTTTACTGGCTGGTCGTATTAACTATACATCATTGTAATAACTAATCATACATACACAAACTTGCAAGTGTTTCTAGTATAGTGATTAAAATTAGTCGTGGTGACAATTCAAGCGTAGACATCTACGACGCGTAGCTGGTGTCTACGCAAAGCGTTGCCCTACGCATCGGAGCCGTTAGCTACGAGAAGGAAATTCAAAATGTAAGCGTGGTGTTGTAGACGTGCATCATCTGTTTTCATGTGTAAAAAGTGGGGATTTTAGTAATAAATATCCAGGAAGGAAATGGGGATTTATGAAATGAACCATATTTCAATTATTAAAGTTAAATTATCGCTTGAGTACCGAATAAATAACACGTGGTATCATGAACCTGTGGCCATTAGAGGTACTGTTTGTTCATGATAATCGCATTTGTTTTGTTTTCAATGCAGTTCATCAATATTGTATCAAACCAGATGGGAGTCGTGAAGCACGCTCCTTCTCAGCGCCCTATTCTTAATGTTACAAAATATATAGAAGCACATCCGCGATTCTTTTGTTAACGACACAATTTGTTATTGACATTAATATTCTAATGAAAATTACGACATTCACAGCTCTATGTTACAATATTTATTGTAATAAAATCCAATTCAAATTGATATCTGATAAAATTTAATGTTTGGAATTATGAAGGTATCCCAGTAATATGTAGTTTCTTTGAAAATATAATCATATCAAATATGATGTTTTTAATGATTACGTCTCAAATCACTTAATTACTATGTATAATTTTGTGAGAAAAACATTTCACCCTATCTTGAACTTCTAAAGTAATGATTGTATTTATGTGTGTGTTTTTAATGAAGAATAAACTTTTTTTTTTTATAGCCTAACATGCATCCAGTGAACAGACCAAATTATTTACCAAAATCAAGGATCGTCAAAAGAGTAGGTAGTTATTTTTTCACTTACTTATATATAGTTATACCGATCTACTAAGCAGTATCTGCTGCACGCTATGTTTTTGTTTCTTATAACGTTTTAGTGAATAATACGCAATAACTCACTTTAGTCAAATAGCTCCGACTACCACATCCGGTGGTCTTTTGTAAGGAAACTCAGGACGCCCACTTTGATGTCTCGCTTCGCATTGTTATCCTGTATTATTTACTAAACTTAGTGAAAATCACATAACAAATAGTAAAATTCTATAAAACGTATACGGTTTGTTTACACATTATGATAAAAAAAACGTGATCGAGAAAGGGGGCAACATATATTGAAGTATAATCTAGATTTATTTAAATAACAAAATGATCAGCCTGTGAAAACATTGTCTTATCAAAGCTTTGTTTGCATCAGGCAGGCTGGCTCTACAACTAAAGTCAACAATATCACAATAAGTAGTGCTGTTACAATAACACGTACTGTACCATCCTGAGTTTATGTGATATTAAATTTTTAATATTGTTAGGTTTGCAATAACGCCTGCTATGCGGATTACATTACAAAATCACAAATATCCCGCACATGACTTAAATTTTTCCTATCGTATATTTGTGATTTTGCAATGATATTAAATTGTTGTTACTAGATTTGACATAAAACAATACCTTAAGAAAAGTCTTAACCATTTATTAGACAACTATTACATAAATAATAGACTTGGCTTTATTTTAAGATGCACTATCCTGTACAAAGTGCCATCTCATGCGACGTTAATGTGTAATGGAGCGCTCCGTGACCTCAGTACGCAGCCTCCAGCACTACACCGTGCCGTGACGTCACGTAACTATTAAGTAACTACGTGTGCTACTGGTACTTAACCCATTAGCATCGGCGATAATGATAACAATAGAATTTCATTCATAACTAGGACGTAGTGGTCCTAACGATGCCAAATTATTAATCACGTGAAATAAACACTTACGTTTTGCCAATGTAAAGACACATATTTGTTTCGGATTGGTAAGGAAACCATATTAAGGATCTGGAATGCGGCTCGTCTCGCTCGGAATGGCAGACCATCTCACACACACAGTGTATAGATACTTTTAAGATTGAAACAGTTGTCGGTTTTTACATCGGCAACGCGTAAGTGTTTATTTCACGTGAACAATTAAACGTTTGTAGCGAAATTTGCTTAGTCGTTCAGCAAAGTTAAACAACGTCCGCCGCGGTCATAAGTTGGATGGGTGACCGCTATTGACATATCTACTGAGCACTCCCGTGCTTTGGCGGGCACGTTAAGCCGTCGGTCCCGGTTGTTGTCTTAGGATGACAGTCGTTATGGTGGTAGGGCATTTTGCAAATGCCCGCCTGGCTAGCAACCACCCTCAAGTAGAAAATCTGTCGCCAAGCACCTAACGGTGTGTTCGGGCACTTCACACCATAAGGTTCTTCGCGGTAGATGTTCAATTTATGAGTGGTAGCTAGACAGGCAGGTATTTTCAAAATGCTCTACCACACAATTGCAGTAGAATTGTTCATGTATTTTTATCCATTTGATTTACCTGTCCTGTACTATAAACATGTCAATGAAATACCTTATTTGCTTGGTATTTTATTGATATCTAATTACTACCTAATGGAAAGACCATGTCCAAGACGCAGTTATCCAGCTAATCAAATAATTTAATGAAATATAAATATGTTATAGTTCATTAAAATAACTGCGTCCTTAACAGCCCATTACGTTTCCATTGCTGGGATTGGACTTTCCATTTAGAGTAAATAATATATAAATACGGACAAAAATCTACTGATCCAAGATCATCTATTTGTGGAATACCGGGAATAACCTTTTTAATGGCAGCGAAACGCTAAAGCGCGCTTCCTATTTCAGAGAGTCAGATGCTTTTATTGCCGAGCTGTTATTTGAAGAAACGGTTTTGTTGTATTGTTTATTGGATGGATCTGTATTTTTAAATAATGATTAAAATTGGCTTACTGGCTTTCACAATTGAAAAGGAATTATATGTCGGAGTGTGAGCAGTTAGTTTACAATGAGACTGGCAACACTATAATTTACCGACGTTATTCTAGTCTGTGGTTGCTATCGTTTGTGTGTGTATGTGTTTGTATCGTCTATTGTCATTTAAGAAGTGTGACTGTGGTAGCTTATAGTACCACCAACTTAACTGTGCAGTTTTCGAGGGCGCTAATGGTCATGGAAATCAACTACAAACTGTCACAATTTGAAGGAATGTTGTAGTTCTTTTTTCTGCCACCTGAACAGATAAGTTGGCGGGTCTGTACGTTACAAGGCACTGGAGTTAACAAGTCACTCTTGTACTAGTCGCCGAAGAGGCAACACTTAACTGAGGAGTGGAACTAGTGACAGTTAGTATTGATAGTGAGGACAGTAATCAGTGTGCATCAGTGATGGAAGATGAAAGCAGTTCATGCAGGAGTATACTCTGAAGACGACATACGTGATACGTTCTGGCAGATACGGCTCGCCCTCTATGTTCTAAGCTAGTAAAAATTTAACACTGAGCGGATTTAGTACTTACCATATACAATGCTACACTTGTAGTTTATTTAGTAAATAGAGGTTGAGAAACATAAAGATGCACGTGTATAACGATGGGATCTGTAGCAATGTAATTGGCGTGTAAGCTGGCACCGCCGCGCGCCCTGGCGCCGCCGCGAGGCTCGCCTGTCTACTCGCAGAACATCACTACACACACGTGGGAACAAGGCTGCCTCGAAGAATAACGTATGCTCAGTACCCTCAGCATCATTCTTCGTAGTTTACGTTATCTTCTATAGTTACATAAAACTCGTTGCTTATAACAGAACGTAATAAAGGTACCGGATGTGTGACCACCTTCATCTCCTATGGCAGTGTTGTGAACCAAACACTGTGTCTTTCATATTTTAAAGATACAGTTGCCGTTATAGACGACTCGATATCGTCATACAGTAACATAATGCACTGCGATGGTTCACAGTCACACAGTTAGGTTCACAGGGTTTAGTAATTGAATACATGTTTATAATCTACTAGAAAAAATACTACTGGGGCAGGTTATGGGTATAGTACAACGACTTGTATTTTTATTTTTATTGACCTTAAGTTGAAACTAGAAGCCTGGATTTTATTGCGACTGTTTTTGACTGTAGTAGTTTCCACTCACGGCTTCGGATAGTAAGTACCTTTTCTATATTCTAACAAGTTTTGTCAAAATCCGTGTTACTGTTTTGGAGACCTTAAGCACACGAATACTTACCGACACACAGCCTCACACACGCACATAACGCCATATTTCAGGCATATGTGATACAAAGGACTAATCAAAACCTATTGTTAATAAACAGCACAATATGATTGCGCACCTATTCAGTGTAATGCCGTATGAAGACGCATAGATGCTTGTAATTTATTCGATATAAAGCCATGTGAGTCCCATTCGTACATTACGTAAATCCTTTATTTACTAATGCTATTCACTTACTTGAGGAAAAAAACTGCGTTCGGTTTATCTTCCTCCGACGACGAAATGAAACGTCTGCTTAGCGCTGAATCCAGGCTTACGTCGATTGTGCTTCAATAAAAACGTGTATTTTCTCTTTCTCTCCTTAAATGATTTATTCAGCTTCTTGAAGTTAATACGCAATTTATTATAATTGTATTGGCGATTGTTTTATTGTTATGTAGCTGATTGTTAAAACAATGACATTTTAATTAAAAAGTTACTATATTAGAACGAGAAAAAAAATTTCATGTTTAGGATTCAAACCTGCACCATCCACCCATATAACCGGGATATGCTCTAATTGCTAAGCCAACATCTGTTAGTTACATTGTACTACAATTGTTATCCGCAGAGTATACGTAATTGCAATAATAAGCATTTTTTTAAAACATTATTTAAAAAACAATATCTTTTTATCCTACTTTAAAGCACTCCCGAATGAATTAAGTTTCGGACAGAAAAAACCGTGTTTTTCTAATTCCCACACCAAGGATTACGTAGCAAGGTACAATCCGTTTGATATTTATTGAAAGTATTTACAATCTAAATAAAACTATTAGTTTTTCAGTGAACAGTCAAGTCGGACTCGCACTTGACCTGTTTCTATGAATTCTTTATCATTTGCTATAAAGTTTGGAACATAATCACTCTGTGTTGAAAGTTCGTTTTGACAAATGAAGTGTAACAGAATACGTTGAAAAACGATGTTATAGCAATGATAGCCGAGCGGTAATAGCTGCCGTGCAGCAGGCCCATGGTTTGATCCCCACCGCGCCGGCGACTTGAGCATCACCGCATGGAGGCTAGCTGCTACCTTCAAGTAGAAAGTCTTCCGCCGAGCCCCTAATAATGTGTTCTGACAGCAGTCCTTGAGAGCCAGTAAGTAATCATGAAATCACAGGTACAAGACTTAACAGCTGTATGCCTCAGGATGACAGGCGCAGTGCAGTACGTCACTATTGACTACAAGCCCGATAGCAGCTCTGCAGGTAATCAACTGTTTTGTTACCCTCCGAGAGTTATTCATGTTTGATATACCTCTCAACTTCTAGAACATGGTATAATCGTCGTCTTCCTACCCATGTAGGGTCAGTACTATACTATATCTCTAACATCATGCAGGACAACATAACGACTTAATTGTAAAAAGTTTTGGGTTCAGTTTTAGCACCGACCTCCTTCTCGACGCCAACCATCCCCGGGTTTCCAAGGATGCCTAACAACTAACTTAAGACTAAAACAACCACAAAAGACAAAAGCATTTGCTTTCATTGGTAGTTTACCAGTTACCATTCGTGTAATCGGGGCGCTAAGATGGTAAAAAGCCTTGATGTGCGTTCAATATGTGGCAACACTCCCTCACATCGACGTAAGTGTTGGTATGCTGCTTATTGGACTCACTTTTACATAATATAATTTTAATCTTGGAACTCTTAGGGCCTGTTTCTGAATGTTCGAGTAAGTTCTGGTTATACTACCCAGAACATAAAATAACTTAATGATAAAAAATGACAGTTAACATGCAGCGCACTTTAAGCTTTAACCGATGGATAGGCTAAATCGATGACTGTGAAACGCAAAGATAGTGTTTTATTTATTAATTATGTTCTAGGTAGTACAACCGGAACTTACTCGAACATTCTGAAACAGGCCCTAAATAAAGTATGTTTTGTGATGCTACGCTTATCTGAAAGGAAACTGTTAGTTTCTTATACTAGTGTTGATATTAGTAAAAAATCTATCTCACGACAATGGAGGGATCTCTTTAAGCCGAGGAGAAAAGAAAATACACATGCCTGTAGAATTGAACAGTAGCTTGCATGCTTGTTAACGGCATATAGAAGTTACTGGCGCAATGTGGATAGATTTGCAAGTTAAACTTGCATGTAATTTGCGTCCTTGCATGCCTGTATTTGCAAGACGTATACACAAACCAGTTCACGAGACACCCCCCGCGGCGCCTCCCTCACGTTGCATGCCAGTAAATCAAATGTAGTGCTATCTACTTGCGTGGCAGATACAGGCATGCTAGTTAATGTATACACATGGAAGTAGGCGACGTGTGCAAGGAGCTTTTATGCAAGTGTGCCATATATATTATGTGTATTCCCGCCTTTAGGGAAGAGGAGCCTACGCGCCGATGAATATTTAACGGTAAATATTGAACATATTACTAAACTTGTATCTTCATTTTAAAGGTTTTGGAAGATAGGCCGCGGCAGCCATCAAGTTCCAAATAATGAGCTAGTTACGTAATAAAATTAAAGAAGAGATAAAAGCTCACTTAGTGACGAAGGTGTTAAATATAAGTAAGAGGAGAGATTTCTCGAGGACAGAATCTGACCTTGATATTTTTTGTGTTCTTGATTTCCCGTATTGAATGTGTATAACAAATCAGTGAATATAGAACTACAATATATATACTTATGTATCCACATGGGTCGTTTCGTTCCTTCACGAAAACGACCCAGGGGACGTAGTTCAACACGATGGTCCGATCAAGGGACTAAAATCCTGAACACTACGATCACAGATGCTCTGAGCCACGCCAAAGATCGAGGGAGGTGGAAACAGCTATGTAGTGAAGAAACAGATGGTCGGGGACATCACGACGCTCAGCAGTGAGCTACGACTCGAGGAGGAGGATCCACATAAAAAAAATAAAAGTGGAAAAATCACACTCATATGCGGAATACGAACCCGCGCCATCCACCCCCATAGCCGGGGTATGCTCTGATTTTTCCTCTCGTAATTTTGCAATCCGCGGAGTATGCGTTGTTTCAAAACAAAAATATTTAAAAAAATATGTATCTAGTCAACCAAACAACCGATGGGGTTTGGTAGGTTATTATTGGCAAAAATATGTATCAACATGTACTCGTATATATTCATGAAAGGAAAGTCGCCGACGGGCCGCTGATAGATTACGATTTATAGCCTTTGGGAAAGGTGAACTTGTAAACTCGACAAGGAGTTTTGTATCATGCAGTAAACTACATATGTAAAGGGTGATCCTGATGATGCGTTGAGGAGAAATAATGCAAACTTACGTGAAGAAATGTTGTCTCTTAAAACCAAATGACACTTAGAGCGCACTGTAACTACATATTGTTGTTTCCATTATACAGGATTATTGGAACAATGCTAACAACCTCTTAGGGTTGACTTCTGCTAGTCCCAACAAACATTGTGGATGTGGTTGAAACTATAGTCGGAGCTATCTGACTTATTCACGTGAGTTATCCCGTACTATTTACTAAAATGAGTGAAAACCACGTTAGTTTTTATAACAAACTAACAAACTTTTTTTTGTGTTTTCAAGTAATAAGCCGAGGAGCAAACATTCGAAAACAGGCCCTTTAGTGTTATATTACAATATATATACAGACAATATATTATATTGATACAATATATTAGCTGTTCTGAACCGATCAGCAAAGTTAAGCAACGTCTGCCGCGATCACGACTTGTATGGGTGACCACTAGGGACATTACTACTGAGCGCTTCCGTGCTTCGGAGGGCACGTTAAGCCGTCGGTCCCGGTTCTTACCTTAGGATGGCAGTCGTTATAGCATAGTGGTATGTATTTTACGAATGCCCGCCTGGCTAGCTACCACTCTTAAGTAGAAAATCTATCGCCAAGCACCTAACGGTTGTGTTCCGGCAACTTTCCTTAAGAGCCAGTAATTCTAGATTAGCATGAACAACATCTTCGACCACATCATCACTTACCAGCAGGCGAGATAGTGGTTAAAGGCTAATCTAACAAGCTAAACATATTTTTTCAAATTTTTTATTTTGAAAATGTTGGCCTGTTTTATGACAGCAGCAGGATTGAGCTCGTGTTTCAGACATTCATATAATTTTTCATAATTCCAATCGAAGAGAAATTTAAATATTATGTAGGTACAAACTACAAAGATCTCTTATTTGATTTATAAAAAGGTTTCATTTTATTTTTCAATGAGATAGCACTGTATTTTCATAGACTGTAGATGAAATTTATTGATTTGATGGAGGTGGTTTAGCAGAAAGGTTTGTCTCTATATTTATTAAGCATGAACTAGAATGTTATTTCGTTTAAATTGAAAACTTAAATTATTTCTTTTAGCAAGGCTACTTTTGAGACTGGCCCATTAATTTGTAATTAACCTTAAGTGATTAGTTTTTTAAATCATTTCACTTATTCAAATCTGTGTTTGACATATATGTTTTTTATGAGAAAAGAAAGGCCACCGCGTGGTTCAAGTAACATAAAACAACGCTGTGGAATCTCAATCTCCTGAGTTTGGTTCCCGTGGCGAACAATTTGTTGGGTTTTTCGTACAAGGATATATTCTATAGCATTCAGCGGAGTCAGCCGAGTCTTAATAAAAGGGCTCCGATTTTTCACATTGGCAATCGAACCATAACTAGATAATAAGTTTTAGATTAGTGTGATCTATTCTGGACAACCATGAGCGTAAAGAATTTGCAATGGTTGTAGGGCATTTTGTGATGGCCCGTCTGGCTAGCTACCACCCTCAAAAAGATAATCTGTCGCCAAGCACCTAACAATGTGTTCCGGCAGCAGTCCTTGAGAGCCAGTGAAATTACAGGCACATGGGACTTAACAACTATGGCACAAGGTGACGGATGCAGTGCAATTCGTGACTTGTGATGAAATGCATCTGTTATAGGCAGAGGCCACTTAACATCAGATGGGTCTTGAGCTTGTTACGTTAAAAAAACGTTAAAAAGAATGATTGTCATGTTATAATAGTTCAAATGTATCCATCAGATGGATGGATAAGCTTGCCACCTATTCAATTAAGGGTTTTAAATACCTCTTATGTTTATAACAATCCAGCATTTTTTGATGCAGTAAAATGAAACGTAGTAAATAGTAATGTATTAGTTATATCATGCGGACATGACATAAATCTAGTCTTTTATATGTTCGGAGCTCAAATGGATTTAGTGAATTTTTTTTTTTGAGTTATGACGTCTTGTCATGTTAGCTCAATTAGTTAGAGCATACCCCGGCTCAAAACGTGGATGGACGCGGGTTCGAATTCCGCACATGACTTAAATTTTTCCTATCGTATATTTGTGATTTTTTAATGTAATCCGGATAGCAGGCGTTATTGCAAACCTAACAATATAAAAATATTAGGTTGCGTTATCATTTACAAGTATAAAACCAATTGCAAAACTGGTCTTGTTTGTAGTACAACGCAAGTGGTACAATAGATGTAGCTCCATCCCAATACGATGGTTAAAGAACGATAGGAAAGATTTGAGTTATGACGTCATGTTATGTTAGTTCAATGATTTCTCCCGTTTCGTGAATGGGCAAATATTTTTTATTTGTTGCTATGTAAGCTGTAATAACCTCATATAGACGTAACGGCTGAGAAGAGATATCACTTTATAAGTAGAGTAAACATGTCATGTTTATATAGTAATGGAGTGCCAAAGTCTTAAACCAAAAACCTTAAATTAAATCACATTAGATACAAGATTACGACTTGTTCTAATGTAAAATACTAACTAACTTTAGCAAGAAACTCTACTTACTTATATTTCAATCTGATATAAGAGTCCATACCAAACAACACTAATGAGATTTCAGTTAAAAGTACGGCAATATTTCATATTAAATTGCATAGAAGCTATAATTATATCTGCAAATCATTATGGTATCAAAGTGATAATATTATTTATACACTATTTAGAACGCAAGGAGCACATTACCGGCTGGGTATGAGGAGAACAAAAACCACGCGTAAAGAACAGGTCCACTCTATATATTGAAAATATCTGGTAGGGACCGGGGTAATGGCTTTCAGGAATGTCGTACTATAATATAGTGAACCATATAAACAAATAGTTACTGAGTACCTACCACAGTCACACCCACAGACCTAGGATTTTTTCGCCTTAAGCCTATGGTCACACCCATCAACAACACATCAAATCAGTACAAATAGAGCTAGTGCCATAAATAATGAGTTATATGAGTAGCAATGCACGCACTCTCGATAATATTGTATCAGAATAACATACAATTATATAATATCTTAATGTAAAATTGTCGTGAGTTTGGATTTAGTCCTTAAGTAACACATTTGATTTCGTACGTCCCTTTCTCAAGGAAAAGAAGAGGGAACGAACGCAGTTTTTGATCGAACAAGTATATACCTATCATCAGTACATCAATTACATTCGCAGAAAGGGCATATCGTCGGCTAAAGTGTCAGACCTCGTAACTCCATAAGAGCAAATTATACAGGAGACACAAAAAACTTCATCACGAAAAATTTTGTATAAAGGTTTGTTTTCATTTTATACTTAAATACTTATAAAAAATAATAGAAATAATTATCTGAAATGAATTTTGATACATATTAGCGGCATGTGTCGATAAATGGAGTTACGAGATTTTCCTAAAAAAAATAATTCTATAAGCTACTTGGTTTTCTATTTATCATTTTAAACCGTAACGGCTTTTTAAAAGGATTTAAGAATTTTGCCAAGGATGCGTTCAGAATTTAGTAATAAAATGGTATAAAAATTTATTTTCGGAAAAAAAATGGAGTTACGAGTTTCGACACTTTAGCCGACGATATGTAGCTTTTATTCATAAAGAATACTTGTGTATTTATATTCATATGACATTAATCAACTAAGAACATGAATACGTGCGTTATTTGCTCAGTTTTCCATCCCAATAAATAATAATAATATTGTTTATTTCTCATATATAGTATACAATTTGTTAACAAACTAAATTGAACAACTACGTCACTCTTACGTATGCTCATCGTTAATCAGATATCCTAGATTTACATCTTCCTCATATTTCGATCATTCTGTTAAAATCTACTATATTAACATTGTAGCTATTAGCTCCGTGACTATTAGTATAGCGGAAACAGGGAGGTGGGTGAGAGGTCGCGGCTTAAAATATTGCGGTGTATCCGTGGATGACCACGGATACATTTATTTACATATTTGAATAATAAACTGATTTGAATGGTCCAGTATAATAATCTTGTAAAGTTATATTTTGTAACGTTGATTTATTGTCAGTAGTTATATCTTCTAAATGAATTAATAATATTATGTTCCATTAAGATTGTGTAGAGATAGTGTATCCTCAAACAATTTAATCAGTTAGCAGTGAAGTACACGTCTGTAGTGTGGCCCAAATACACGAAAACTAGTGTCTTGGAAATAACGTATAGTGCGGCCGAAAAAAGAAATAACTAAAAAATAGGGTTATGTCAGTCATATATTGTACACAGGCCCATAATATAATGATATACGTTTATATTTTCCGGAATCATAAAAGTTATGATATCTGCATATAGAACTTAGTCTAGCCGTGGTTTAGCTCACGTCGGTAATAGTCGCATATAATCATATCAGATTGTTTGTTATTTATATTCGAGCTCACAGAGCTTTTTCTGTTTCACTGTACCAGCTGCATAAATCCTTGAGAATCTCTCTCTAGGCGTCCACCACCAGTCCAACCCAGGACCTGTATCTGATGGTGGATGCCCAGGCTGTTTTGCGTAATCTGGAGCGGGAAAAACCATGCTTAATTCTTTTGCAGCTGCTTGGAGGTAACGAGACTAGATGATTAAGTTACCCCTTAACACGATTGCCATGTGGAGTTTTTTAAACATATTAAGGTCTCCGTTCTCTTCAGAACGCTATCGACTACCACCTGAGGACTTCTAAGCCGCCCTTGTTCTCTCTGACACAAACACAAGTATGCATGATATTATGCTCTCTGAGAGACACTTGCTTCTTCACCTAGCTGGTGTAAAAAATGGTGCCTTTATGCCGCGATAAGGTATGTGTCATTGCTTTAGAGGGTACATATGTGCACGCCACATTGGCTTTGAAACCAGGTATCCATTATCTTACTATGCGTGTGATGCAGTGGTGTGTGACCAATGACCATCATATATCAAATATGTTCATGTTTAACAATTTTTACATAACAATAGTAGTAGTAAACAATAACTAACGTTGGTAAAATATGATTTTGGCAGAAAGAATTTCATACTACATAGTTAAACTTGACTTGATTTGACTTAAATTAATTATCATATATTTCACTCACTATGAATATAATACAAAGTTAAAAAATACACGTATATTCATGCACCATTTATTTAATGACCGATCTGTAGCGGTTATGTGCTGTAGAACATTTACTATGTAACGGCAGTACATGCTAGAAGTGATCAAGAGGATTGTACTACATTTCCCTATAGAAGTTCGTATCAAGTGGCATCCAATGGTAGTATTTTGTATTTTTGGGGGAAACATGTGTTACAACAAGTAATTGTATCACTTCAGGCGATAACTTTTATAACCTCGAGCCATGGGTTTTTTGACAACGGCTTAAAGGAGTCAGGTGATCTTGGCAACTTAGCAGCATTCTGGTTGAAAATTATTATGATATATATCTTAGATATTGTAAACGATAATGTATTGTAGTATCGTCAGTGTAATTATAAGGTCTACAAACCAAACAAGGGGCATGATGTACATAAATATTATGAAGTTGTCTAATAGTTTATGCACATAAATTCAAGTGTTAAAAATGCATGACAAGAATTACTTAAATGAATATTGTGATATAATGTTGTATTAAATTTAAATATGATTGTAACTTGTCTAACTAGAGATTACCATTATACTTTCACTACTTACTGCTGCAATTTTGTGATACTTAAAGAGGTATGGTTTATTGCTATACTTGAGATAAGTAATTTTAAAGGATTCAAACTCAAATTACAAATTAAAGACCAATTTACGAACACAAAAAGTTTACCTTAAATTATTCCTATCCTAAAACTTTTACAAAACTATACATGCAGATTTATTTCAATATCTTTGTCTGTCACGGTAGCACCCTTATCCCTCTTCACAGTTATATTACCTAATACCCTGAACTATTATGTGGCACAATGTGCAAATGTCAAAGGCATAAGTCCCTAATATGTAATTAACGGTAAGCGCGTCACAGTACGTGAGCGGAATTTAATTAACCTAATGTATCGTTCATTGCCTTTGTGTGGAGTCTTCGTTGTGAATTACAAGCGTGAACTCACCAGATGAGAGGAATGGTTTATGCCTAAAACCTAGAAACTAAATTGTTTACACGCTGAAATTTCGCACTGGACGGTACTTTCCCGCCAATTTTCTATTAAATACGGGAGGGGAGGGGGACAAAACCACCATAAAAATAATACTTATGTTGATGTGTTTTCAATTCCAACAGCAAAGCCAATTCTAAATTGGTACTTCTATATGGTTGACGTAAACATGAAATTCCTCATATTTCCCAAGTAGAAGTTTAAATGAAACCGTTCATAATATCTTATTAAACTTTAATATCTACTCAAAACGACGAGTTAGACAAATTAATATTTGTCTAAAGTTTGCTGCAATACACTATTTAAAAAAAAACTCATTAATTTTAAAATACATTTTTGCAGCATTATTTAATAGATGGAGATAAAAATACTTCTCTAGCTTTCAGTAAAATTAATATTCTTAGTGAGCGCAGCCGACGAGCGGCGACGCAATAAATAGTTTGAAAACAGATAACTCCAATCAGATTCGACTTACTCTTCAAAATTAGTTTTAAATCTGATAGAAAAGCTTTTAATCTTCATCTCACCTGATGGTTAGTTATGATCTGGTCAAATATAGCTGTAAAATCAACTCGTCCACTGCTGAACATAGCCTCCCCTATTATCAGGGGGTATTTGCCATAATCCCCACGCTTGGCAGGCGGCTTGGGGGTCGCAGTGTAAGATGGTAGTTCTTTAGAAGGTGCTGCTGCCCACCTTCCAGTATTTTTCCCTTAGTTGCCTATTACGATCCCCACGGGATGATATGGGGAGGATCAATTCTAACCCGGCACCCCACGGGGCAAATATAACAGCACTTTAGAATTATAATGGGAGCTGGCTCTCAAAGTAAAACGCCTGGCAATGGATATTTTAAATCATAAGATCACACGCCTGATCTGCTTTTTAAATCTAAGAGAATGAACATCCTTCAGAAAGTTACTGCGGTAATTTAATTTAATTCAATTCAATTTAATCAATCATGATTATAATAATTGTAGGTATATTGATACAACCGTCGTCTACTCGTAACAATAGTGGAGGTAATTCTACCGTTTCACACTGCTCAGTCACCAGTCAGCGCCGCAGTCCAGCTGCGTCAACTCACCTGATCAAGGACATTAGATGTGATGGGAACCAAGGACGTCCATCTCTATTAATTATGTTATGCAAGTCAATTTTATTATAATAAATTACGTCTGGTACAACTTTTAAACAATATTTTGTTATTTTACAATTTTAATACCATAGTTATTTTTAGTAGGGATAATAAGTTATTTCAACGCTCAAATAGGCCGAAATTTAGGCCAATTTATTTTTGGAAACTCTTCGCTTGAGTTTCAAATGAATATTTTTTTTCGTTTTTATTTATATTATACAGTAAATGGCCAATCGAGTTTGTACAGCGGTATCAATTTACATAACGTAATAGCCTCAGTCGAATTACAACAGCTCATTTTATATCATAATCAACAATGTATACGTTAATTTCTTGATAAACGTGTTTTAGCAAACATTATCTGATCTGTAGGAGATATGTATACATGTGTCAATTTGGCTTATTCATGTAACACTACAGCGTTACTAAGAGGTAAATTTGTTTATCTGTACTACTAGGGGCTATGACTCACCTTCTTAATTTGTAGTAAAACGTACACGACTTCCAGCTTGGAGCTGGTCGCACTCCCATAATAATTCTGGTCGAGATATACAGTACGATATTATTGATACGAAATAGGGTAGAAATCGCGTTACATAAGAGCTTATTTTAAACGATATATTTCAGTTTCAACAGCTGGTGCTGATTCCAGAAACGATCGTGCTATAACGTTAAATCCATGATTTGTCGTCGTAGTGCCGTCTGCAACCAATGCTTTATGTTTCTGTATTAAATCGTACAAAGGGCACAAATTGAACGGAAAAAACACATCGACTGCACACACATTAACCCTAAGAATGTGTTACTATATAGGTATGTATGTGCTATATAGTTTTGAGCGCAATACATAAACAACATAATTAAACATAAAAAATAAATTGACTGTTTCGAAATTCTGAATTCGTAATTGATGAGCGTTGTAGACGCCTATATTGAATAAATATATTTGAATTTGAATATTTATAAAATATTCGTTCAACTCTCCTTTGAGGCGGTCGCCTAAATAAATGTAAACTTATTTAACAAAAATAAGTTAACTTAACAAATTAAAAATATGTTATTTTCTTTAGGTACGAGTATGCCTCTATTATACCAATTCACTTAATTTTCTAAAGCATTTTTGATGTCAAGAAGCATTTTATGAGAGTACCTCAAATTACTTTTAAATCATAAAACGTTACATTTTACCACAATATGAACGCAGGAAGTAACGAACAGTTACTGTAAACATAAGAGCTGTTTAAAACTCACTCGCTAGATTATAAATAGATTAAGGCGTTACTTTGCGAAAATTCATATTTAATCATAACAAATATTTTTAAGAAACCATAAATAAATAAATATAAAAGTAAAATATATTTTCTTAAATAAATTACCATTCCGCCTAATTTTCCTGTTAAGCCGACGTGATGTCAAAGATACCACGCAGCCAACCAGAAAAATTTTCGCCGCGGTTCGCTTCTACACGAAACATAAGGAGGTCTTAACTCTTCAAGCACACGGGAAATTTCTCGTTTCTTATATTTATTTTAAGTTTTATTAAAATAAAATAATGTATCAAAGAAAATATTGATTTGATATTTTCTTAAAATATTTTTTAAATATTTGTTATTATTTCGCTATAGATTGTGCCTATTTCCATCCACTGGGTATATTTGGACTTATGAGAACGTGTCAGTCATCGTAGAATATATCGTTAGAGAAGTTAATTTAAAATGTAATAACACTTTAACAAAAATAAATGGGCCAGTTCTAGAAGTAACCTTGCAATCCATGTTCGTTTAATCAGCTTAATAATGTTCGAAGAAAATATTGACAAACCTATTCATTTTAGTTACATCAAATGTAATCCAAAGTCTGTGCAAGCACAGTGCGACTCATTCAGAAAATAAATAGTAACCATTTCCAGAAATATCTTCATCTGTCCTCGATTAGACTTACTGAGTTGTGAATCATTTTTTGAAAGTCTGGAACAAGAGTGCACTCACGCTGCGATGATGCTACGTTTTGAAATAATTCTTAACAGATTTTGTACTAATATTTACGCTTAGCACTCAATAATGCTAAAATTATAAATAGACATATTACTATATCATATATTATCCTGTATTGTCCCAAGAAACGGCCCATTTGGCATTAGTGTGTAACGGCGTGAAGTAACGGCGGCAATGGAACTAAACGGCGAGATGCGCTGCGGCTCACGGCTCACGGCTATCGCGCACTTGCTGATGTTTACTGAGCTAATGACTACGCAGGCCCACGTATAAATTCAATCCTTGAATAATAAACGAAATAGACTTTTAGAAAGAGATTAATGAGTACTATACTTAATAAATGTGTATAATCACAGCAACACAGCAAGGCAAAGCATAATAATTTATTTTTACGCCTTCGTCCGCTTCGGTAAATAAACTTAGCTAACCAGTTACAAGAGAAACGTCTCAAAAATTCTTCCGGTTTGGCTGCGTGGCGTTTGTGACGTCACGTCGGCCTAACAGGAAAATTAGGCGGAATTGTCACTAGATATATTTTTGTATTTTTTAAGTGTTTTATCGAAATATTAATTTGATGATCACATAAAATATTTTTAAAATATTTGTTATTATTAAATATGGATTTCCGCAAAGTAACGCCTGAATCTATTTATTATCTTAAGTTTTTAATTTTCTTAAAGAAGTATGTAAATAAAATGTACCAATAAAATTCTGTATTTCATTTCATAATTATAATATTATCAAATGAGATTATATAAAATATATAATACAATCACGTCTTGCGTGGGATCGGATTAGTAGTTTTCATTTTATAGGCACATTTTTGTAATTTCAATACTTCTAAGTTCACCTTAGGTGTACCACACCCCCATGCATTGCGTGAACAGCAAAGCCAAATGTACAGCGTAATATAGAATATTATCTACCTAAATTTGCGTCTCCGCTAGCGCTGTAAGACTAAACAATATTAATTGACACGCTCTATACAATTTTTTTACACCCTACAGGAAAAAAAAATATTTTCTTCAAATTTACAGTTGATTTTCAATCCCCGAAAAGGATTTAAAAGTACTTATTACGTATCGTTGGATATGTTATGGTTCTGTAACATAGGGTAAGAGCCTATTGCCATCTACAGGGCACAATTCCAAATGGTTCGAACCAACGGCAACGTGATTTCAAAGCGATACTTTTGCCATTACGTCATTACGCTTAGCTAATAATAATAACCTTTATTTCAGGCTCTGAGATTCATATGACAATGTTATAAAACAATATTTATATAAATTGTTACTTAAGTCACAATAGCAACGCAGTACTTAGAATCAGAACCGATTTCAGGCTCTATTTTAATGACATTTGTTAATTGAATGTTGAAGAATATCTATGGCGATGATTAGTTTTGAGCTATTTTTTTTGTACTGTTTCTTCTTGGCCATGACGCGGTTTGCTTATTGTGCCATAAAACTATTATGTATTAATAAAATGCCAACAGCTTGACACCAAGGAGATTGTTGTTCTATTAATTTTCCTTATTTATAATCAAAGGAGTTTCTTACCGTCGGAGCTGAAGATATGAATCACATAATAACCTCCTTATTGTTAGCGGCATATCGTGATGTTACCAAAGACAAAGGTCTCTCTAGGGTTCCAAGTAGTCCATACCGAGAGTTCAAAACGGAATTGTATTAACAGGTCTCCGCTATCTGGCTGTCTGTCTATCCGTCCGTGAGTGACGGTTCCGTATATTAAGATCGTAAACGGAATGAGTTACATACTGCACTGTTTCTTCATTTTGACCCAAAGTGGATTTTTGTATGAAAAATTTTACAAAATTATATTACAGGGGGCTTAAGTAGATCTCGTGTAGAGAAGTAGCCGATAAAAATATATTAAAACTCATACCGTAATGAACATCAACTAAACCTCCGCCACGGAAATCGGCTACTGGTTCATAAATGCAGTCTGGAAATGCACTCTTCCAGCACTCTACCTATGTCAATAGTAGTCTATAATAAATTACCAACAGAATTAAAGAATGAAAGTGACGACATTAAATTTAATAAAAAATTAAAACAACACCTTATCTCCAAGGCATATTACTCAATAGGTGAATATCTTAATGAAAATAGTAGATTTAATTTTGACATGTAAAATGATTTGGTAAATTATTATTGA
The DNA here is from genome assembly GCA_963890685.1 of Plagodis pulveraria. Classification (NCBI taxonomy): domain Eukaryota; kingdom Metazoa; phylum Arthropoda; class Insecta; order Lepidoptera; family Geometridae; genus Plagodis; species Plagodis pulveraria. The sequence continues at coordinate 38,655,876 of OY982950.1, read as the reverse complement.
ATATTGCGTCCTCCTCTCTTCTAATGTTGCCGTGCCTGACAAGGTCCATCGGACTATGTACCTATACGTTTATAACATCTTGTACTGTATGGAAGCAATAAAGAATCTTGAATCTTGAATCTTGAACCATGTAGGGTGTCATCAGCTAGAACTAATTTAATAGAATATGTAGGTACATATATGATTTTGTAATGTAATCCGCATAGCAGGCGTTATTGCAAACCTAACAATATTAAAATATAAATTGTATTAGTAATATTTTTTAAATAATATTTATAAAATTAATAAACTTTCAAAGACGTCAATTGCACACTATTTTTGTTAACGGACAAATCTTAAATTTTGAAATAGTAAAGAATCTTAAATTGCGTTGTATAACTCACACATTTCTGTTTCATTCGTATGCAACTCAATTCGTAACCCATTCTCTAATAACGCAAAAAAATATGAATGACTCTACGATATTGACACTAATGAACAAGTTAAGCAATTTTAATGTGAAAGCCAATTCGATTGTAACAAAAAAATAAACATCTATATTGAACAGAAAATACAACTAAACCTTTTATTTAAATAACATTTCGATTATAGATCTTTTTCACTGACGCAAACCGATCCGAGATTCCGCAATCCACAAATATATAATCTCAGATCTCAGCCGATGTGATAACGTTATTTTCTATTAAGGGTAGGGTTGCCGCGAGCACGAACTAAGCAACCCCGCGGGACTCATCTTTCACTGTCCACACCTGTAACTGAAGCTACTTTTCGCCCTGACTAGTTCCATGAATTATTTCAAAACAATAAGACATTCTTACCGAGCCCAAAGCGAGCACAAAGGAAAGTTAAGTCATTGATCTGTCTTTTTTTATCTTTGGCTTGTTTGGATTTGGCTTTGGGCCAAATAATAGATTCTTATTAATGTATGTAAATAAAGGGTTCATTGATATGTAACAAATAGTGCTGTAGTGCTTGCTACTTATTCTCTAACGCTCTACAATTTCACTTTCCTTAAATTATTATTTATAATTAATACGTTTTACTTTAATGTTTCTTGGTGATTCTTTCTTAATCAACTTACTAATGAGAAGATTCTACCTTTCTTTATTTTAAATAGTTAACACTCGCTGCATTTGAAAAATTATATTCACTCACACATAATACTTAACTAACTGCTTACTATTCTAATAAGTCAGTGTTGAGTATTATTTGTTAGTAAGCAGTTGAAAAAGATCCATACATATTATATTGATAGTCTTTATAGTTTTTAAACAATTCTATTTCATACTTCACACATTATGTACACCATTATATATTTAAATAGTTGTATGTATGTGAGGACCGAAACAACCGACGGAACATAACAAAACCGCAATCAATGTACGATGCACCACATAGCTATGTTTATATCAACTCGATTGTGTTCATGTCGCGTTGATCCACGCACTAACCAGATGCAGGCTTCGACACAATTATTTTAAAATTAAGGCTTATATTTTCAAAACGCCGTCATTTCAGTACCACACGAAGGTATATTAAATCTTGGAGCATTAGGAGTATTCTATTATATTAATCATCATTATCATCATCAGCAGGAAAACGTCCACTATTGAACATAGGCCTCCCCCCTAGAACAACACAAAGAACGGCTATTAGCCGCTTGTAACCATTGGCTTCCCGCGACTTTAACAATGTCGTCAGTCTAGTCCTGGTGGGGGGCCTACCAATTCTAGGTCTTCCGGTGTAGTGTGATAACCACTCGAGAATCTTTCTTTCCCATCGGTTATCAGTTCGTGGAGCAATGTGGCCCGCCCATTGCCACTTCGATTTGCAAATCCGGAAAGCTATGTCGTTGACTTTGGTTCTTTGGCGAATATCCACGTTCCGGATTTTATCGCGCAAAGAAACTCCCAGTATAGCTCTCTCCATAGCTTGTTGAGCGACCCTGAGCTTGTCCATAAGGGTCACAGTTAAGGACCACGTTTCAGTGCCATATTTCATCACTGGCAACACACACTGGTTGAAGACTTTGGTATTCAGGCTCTGCGGGATATTTAACGAGAAGATGTCGCGTAGCTACCCGAACACATAATATTAATGCAATGTATAGCCCATTTTTCGATACCTCCAGCGCTACGTTTCTATTGAAACTTGGACCAAATTTACTACGTCTGAGTGGGAAACTGGCCCATACTTTTGGCCCAGCTTATCATTACTAAGACCAGAGTGTGTACACTCAGCCGCGGCCCGGAGGCATGTTTCTCCCTAAGTATATGCGTCCTTAGTAAAGCGAATCGATAAATTCATTGGCGAATCTATGTCTACCAACATATCTTCAGAATTGATTTACATGCATGTTTCAAATTTGCCACAGTTATCATAACTGTGGAATTGGTGTCTTGTGTAGTGATCTACAACGATGTCATGCATACATCATTATATGAGTAGAATTCATCTACAACAAATAATACAAAACGCAAGCTTTATGTTAAGAAATAATTATATTTTAAATTCACATTTTCCCGGTTAATTGAGATATTTGAGATTTTATGAGATATGGTACGCTGAACTAAATGTTTTCGTCTACGAGTTATCATCATATTATTCTATCATTTGATTAAGTAGCGCATCGGATAGGTGATCGCTAGTGGCATGTACTGCGACCTAAGACCTTCCGTGGTTTGGAGGACACGTTAAAACGTCGTTCGTATCGTGTGTAGGATTTGGAACCATATTCTGTCTCTATCTCTCTGAAAGAAAAGCCTTAAACCCTGCAATGGAAAGGTAATGGGACAATAAAGACTCTATTTAACTTGCTAAACCTGACATATAGCTGATATTGAATCATAGATAGTTTTTTTTTAATATTGTTATGTTTGCAATAACGCCTGCTATACGGATTAAATTAGAAAATTACAAATATACGATAGGAAAATTTTAAATCATGTGCGGGATTCGAACCCACGTCATGTCATGTTAGTTCATTTGGTTAGAGCATACCCCAGCTAAAGGGGTGGATGGACGCTGGTTCGAATCCCGCAAATAATTACAGATTCATGATTGGATTTATAGAGATTTATTATGTTACCTGGTGCTATCATGGTTGAAGTGGAAGGACTGTCTATAGTGGTGGCGATAAGATATGTAACTTATAAAGACAATGTAGTTAATAATTATAGACCTACTTTCGTCCATAATTATTCAATGCTTAAGAGGCATTTCACATTTTAATGCGGTATACGAAGATTTTAAGCGCTTAATTTACTATCATAGGAAATATCTACAAGTTGTTTAATAATTGATAAAAATAGAATAATCTGTTCTCTTTTCAGTTAATGTACCAGATTTACAAACATAACATTAATTATTTTGTAGTGACCAATCTCCCGCACCTTGTTTTACGAATTAAAGTACACATAGCCAAATTCAGAGTTATATCTCTTGTATAAAGATTCATCAAATTAACTAAAAAAAAAACTGTGCATCAGGCATATAATATTGTTGACACATAGTGTACTAGAATATCGCTAATTAATCGTCATTGTAGAAAAAAAATAAAGATCTTGCGCCAATTTCCACGAATTATATCAGCAGTTTACCACCATATATTGCGTTTAATAAAGTGTAATTCCAAACAGATATTATATAAAAAGAAAGTTCATTCTTTAATTAATCTGATCTTTAATAAATTGTGATATTAACTCTGTTTTGTTAGACAAGAAAAAATATTTAACATAACTCGAAATGCACATAAATTGAAATGTACAAGCGCGAGGCGATCAGTACCGCGCGAGCGCCCATCGAGGTAGGACCTGTGTTCGTTTTCCTTGCTCTGACGTTTCGTACGCGGAACGCTTAGATGCAAGTTTATAGTGCGACCACAGAGTTTTGATCATGTCGATATTTTTTTTAAGTAACAAACTATACTTTATTTTTGTTGTCCATAATATAAGTATTGTTGTCTTGTTAAGTAACTACATCTTTAGTTTCTGTTCATCCATTATGTTAAAAAAAGGAAACGTCACAATTATGCAGCCTTATACAGCGTTATTGGAAAAATGCTAACAACCTCACAGGGTTGACTTCTTCTTTTTGGTCTGCTAGTTTTTAAATTATTCTAGTTTAAATTAGTAACTCACTATAACTTTTGTTTTAGGAGGATTAGATGACAGGCGAATAATTGATTTCCAATATTTTTGGATTCAGTTAATGTCTATAAGTGAACACAACGATAACTTCAGCTGGAAATTAAACTACCTTCTATTGAAAATTTGTACAAACCGGCCTCCCGGCTTTTCCATCATTTGTACAAACCGGGATACCAGTTAGCGGTCGATAGTCGTATTTACAAATTTACCATATATCTGCGTAAGTCCGACTTTCATAATCCAAATGGTTTTCAAAAGGATGCATCCTTGCCCATACAAGAAAAAATCCATATTTTTCTGAGATAACGTATGAAGTAGGAAGTATTTTGAATATTTTGATGAAATCTGAAACAAATTACATTTTGGCCCCAAAATATTACGTCATTTCATATTAATATCGTAACTACTTCAACAGTTATAAATCTAGAAAACCGCAATTTTGCATATGTATAAGGCATTTTTCACTCGATATATTTTGCAACGCAAACACTTACCGATGCAAATTTGCGTATTAAATAATCTCGTAACTAATTTTAAACTTCTAAACCAAAAAATCTGAAATAATACAGGTGTATAAATTACATGTAAATAATAATATCAAAGAAGGACCAAAGCCGTAGGTGGTATAGTTTTTCAGAAAAAATAATTGCTCTCAAATACAGTTTTCCCGCCAAAGTTCTTTAAAAAATTGGGTTGTTTTAATTTTGTTACTTTAAAATATTTGGCGTAAAAATCTGTAACAATTCATGGCTAAAAAACAATAGTAAATTATCATATTAAAAGAAAATCGAAGTTCTAGGTGAGTTAGTTACGAAAAAATAGAAATAGCAATTAAATTACTAATTCCCACCATTTTTTTCGTGTGTTCAAACCCCATTTCCAGTATTTTTTTGTATAAAAAGGTGTATTATCATTTATTTTCTATATAGGAAATAGTGAGCATAAGAGTATATAGTGAGGATTGCATTGGTACCAAGAAGTATATATATACATACATAAAATCACGCCTCTTTCCCGTAGGGGTAGGCAGAGACCACGGATGTCCACTTACTACGATCCTGACATATCTCTTTCGCTTCATCTATACTCATCAATCCTTTCATACATAAGCGTCGGTTTAGGGTACTTTTGACCTGGCCTTTTTTCAGAACGTCTTCAATCTGATTTCGGAAGTATATATATGTTGATTATAGATTTCATCAAAAATATTCGATTTAAAAACAAAAAAACCTCAAAATCTGTAAATATATATTTACATTTCGCTGTTTGGTCTACTCAAACTAAATGGATGAAAATGTTATTTTTTTAATGGTGTAGGTGATATATTATGGTATGGGAATATGAGGGTGACATGTTAAAGTAATGGAAAACCAAAAACGTCATGGGACGTTTGTGGTTGGTACTAAGTTGTTTTCCGGATGCACAGAAAAATAAACCTCAATCCTATGCATGGTCATTATGACAGACAGTGTTAACGACTGGATATAGATACTGAAGAGTGTGAACGAGGAAAACAGCAATTTTTGGAAAATTTAAAAGAAAGAGCTTCCGCTTAGTCCGCAGCTTTTAATCAATGCCGTTACATAAAATATTTATATAATTTTAAGCCGTATAATTTTTTAATTATTTAAGTTTTTTGTTACAATAAATGATTCAAACATATCTATTTTTTATTCATCAAGGATTAAATTTAAATAAAAGATTCACGATGCAGGTTGACTATTTAATGTACATGCCTACTTCTTTTCTATAACATTAGCAAGTAATCGACAAGAAATTGATTATTTACTCATGCCAATCACACAAGTTTTAAATTCGCAACTTAGATTTCTTTATTAATGAGTGCTAGTATCAAAATATGTTACTCACAGTCACGCTGCGATGCGATGCGCTGGCATTTACCTAAACTTCAGTAGCGTGATTTTGTGAAATGGCTCTTAAGTTGGCTAATATTACGACTAAGTACGATAAACTGTTCAAGTTCCGAATAAAGATTTATTATTATTAACTTCAATTAAGTACTTGAGAATACCATGGTAAAGTAAATTTAATTTCATATTTGCCAATAAATAACGAGTTTCTCGTATTCATACATAAAAATTCTAAACAACGAATTTTATAAAGATTATGTGTTGTGATTACTCCAAAGTATATTAATATATAATATTTTTCCAAAGGAAAGGAAATTTCCATTTAGTAAATCTTGTCACACAGAGACAAAAATGCCGCAATTCTCATGAGATTATTGTTGCCAATGTGTTTAAATATACATACCTGAGAGGAATCGTGCGTAGATTGAAAACAGAAATGCACGCATCAAGAAATAACAGTATTCTTTCATTCTTAACCATCGTATCGGGATGGATGGCATCCCATACATGACTATATGTTTTTCTCTCGTTGTAATTTTGTAATGTAATTCACAGATGACGAGTTATTGTAAAAATAGAAATATTAAAATAACATTGTACTTGATAACGACAGGTTCAAGATACTATCTTCTCATGATGTTTCTTTTATACACAAGCGGTGACTTGATATATTGAAATATGGTTTATTCTAGTAATTGTCATGGCTGGGTATTTTGTCCACAAATCCTTATTAATAGTCGAGGTACGTCTACGCAATTCCTTGTTTACGTTCTGAATTTTCTTCTCGTAGCTACTCAGCTTAAACTGTCGGAATGTACAAACATGAATATATACCGCTCGACATGCACAGCATAGATGGACAAAGTTAGACAAGTTTCAAAAAGGTTACAACTCCTACACACGTACTACGTAGGTACGTAGCAGTTCACGGAATAGATAACAATAGTCATATGCTTGCAAATTTAACTACTGGTATCTATTGCGTACGTGGTACAGACATATCCAAATATAAAAAATGAATACCTACTATTTATTCAAGTAGTTTGGTGATATCAAATCTATCACAAATAGTTATATAATAGGACACCAACCAGATTTCACTCCAGAGCTATAAAAACACACTTCAACTTCTCAATTTCTGAGTGTTCAGCAAATTTGGTTCCCAAAAGTGTTTGATAAGTGCTACTATGATGTTCGCCAACTTAGGTATGTAAACCTCAAAAATGTATGTGACGAAGGTACAGTTGTTAAGTCTCACGTGCCTGTTATTTCAAAATTACTTGCTGAATCTCAAAGACTGCTGCCGGAATACATGTTTAGGTGTTTTTGACAGATTTACTATTTAAGAGTAGTAGTTAGCCAGGTGCGCATTCGTGAAATGCCCTTACACCACGTGGTCAAGCTCAAGCTAGCGCAGTGGGGATCGATCCATGGAACTGCGGCATGGCATTCTATAGAGCTATCATTGCTTTAATATGTTATGAAGTGATAACCAAGTTCTCGCCTCATAGTCAACGTCAGGCCTGTACATTACAGTTGCATTGTAACAATACCCGTTCTGTATGACACTGCACTGCAATCTTCACTCCAAGACGTTAATTCGTATGTCTCGTTAACGCAATTATTTCACTAGCTACAATGCCCTTCACGCCTAAATACAGCAGTGATTGCTCACTTATGTGTCGAGACGGAATATACGAAATTGCGGTGGACCTACTAAAACGGACTCTTGCTTAAAGACTTACCACGTACTCTAATTATTTTCAGTGCCACCAGAAAATGTCTCATATAACGTTGAAAACACCAGTTACAAAGTAAGTTATAATATATATGTATAAGTTACTCCTCAGATTACAAACTATGAAGCTGTGATTTACTGTGTAATAATCATTTCTCATTGGAAAGAATTCCCTTCAGACACAATGGAAAAATAGTCTCCTTGTAAATATAATATAGAAAATGGAATGGGCAACAAACTCAAACATAGAAAATGAAACGGCAACAACTCAAACAATGTTATGCCTTTGCTGTGTTTGCATTACATAACTAACGTTTTACGTTTAAATAAATGTATGTATTGAAGCAATGATAGCCCCGTGGCAATGACTATGGACTATTTCACGGTGGTTATAAGTTTTGGATCTTGCCCTAGTGCTAATTTTCACCGCTTGGTGGTAAGTTTTTATGTCCTTTTGATCACATGACTAGATAATTAAAGTTGTATTAAAAAGAACCGTGTAACTATGTTATCGTTGGTTTCCAGGATCTTGAACATAAACAAGTACTGGCGACAGATCTAAAACGTGCAGCAATGGAAGATACTGTTTGTAACGCGTTCCTTTGAGGAGTGTGTAGGACTCCAGGGTGGGGCAGACAAGTACCAGGTGGAGTCGGGGTTGACAAACTCGGATCTGTTGTTGTTTTTTTTATATAAGATTTTCTAATGAAGATTTGTTTCCATCCTCTAACCCAACAGAGGTAGGCCCGAGACAAAAATGGCCTATACTAACATTACTCTCCACCCATTTCTGACAAATGGGGGGGTTAAGTGTACCTAAATTATTTGTCCCTCAGACATTCCGCCGCAATTCTAAAGTGCCTACTTTCCTACACTCCAACCAAGAATTAAACTGTGAAAGCCGCGAGTAGCCAAAATTATGACGGGAAAACGACGAAAAAGTCGTTGAGCACCACCTACTCTGTAGTCACAAGCGAACCCACATTGTCCATTGCAATCCAATCCTAGTGTAATAGACAAACCTCTCTTAGTGTATACCTACTAGACACTTGAATACTATCAATATCTAAATATTTGAATTGCACATTTTGATCACAACCGAACACAGTGCCGCCTTTCCTAAGATCTGTGCATCTCTAACGAACCCTATAAAAACCTACAACATATTGACTTTATACAGTAGTATTAGGTGTAATGTATACATCTGATTGTATAAAATATATCAAAAGGAAGCTAATTGCAAGACTAAAAATTACTGGGCGAACGAGGCACTAACGCCTCGGATTGACAAGCGCAGTTCAGTGTGATGGAAAAAAGAAAAGTGATAGTGCCACTGTAATAATGTAAGTTGTGACTTACCGTCACGTGTCCGCCTCAACACTTCCCAACAAAAAAAAGTATCGCCTACAAAAAGAATATGGATAAGAATTATTATCATCTTAAATGTTTTCGACATATGTGTATAGGTTTTATGTAATCAAAATGCTGGCACCTATTTGGCTCAAAGAATAAGCATTGCAATTCAACGGGGCAATGCTGCCAGCATGCTGGGCACGCTGCCAACTGATAGTGGGCTAGAGCATTTGGACTCCCTATGAGTCCAAATGCTTTTACTGTAGTAGCTGTAGTATTGTAGTAGCTGTACTGTTGTATGTAGTTTGTATAGTATTTGTTTAATAAAGGCATATCGCCAATAAAAAAAAAAATTATGTAATAGAAGGGAACTTTTTGCCATTTACCCTACACGTTTCTACACTACAGACTGCTACTGAGTGCTAAAGAGGTACTAATATAACTTCCTTCGGAGGATTTGGTGATCGTACTTAGAAAGCTCGGTATTTCAAAACAAGCTTTACGCCTAATCTATTTTATATATTTTAGAACCAAAACTAACAGAACATTACAAAATTACAAAGATACGATAAAAAAAAATTAAGTCATGTGTGGGATTCGAACCCACGTCCACCTAAAGTTCTGTAAAGCATACCCCTTTAGCCGGTGTATGCTTTACAGAACTTTATATATAACGAAAAAAAGTATTATGTTTCAAAAGACCACGTCCGTGGTAAACAGTAATAATAACTGCGTTTTTTCTTCTTAATTTTAAGAATCCTTAAAAACAAATGAATTTAAATTTGATTATTTAATTCTAGAGCGATGGCGGCGTATGATGTTAACTTTTGTTCTTATTCTTTACAAGAGACATCCAATGCACAGTGCGAGGGGACCGCAAGTGGTCAAATTTGTGACCAAAATACATTTTGTTGTGCCTCCTCAGCGTTGCCGCTATAAGGAAACAGCGCACTACGCAGTCGGCACACTTTCTGCGACAAATCACCACATTAACCCTCGACTTGTGTTGTTTACTGTACGCTACCAAGCTCGATGTAAAGCTTACGGCCGCTCCGGTCAAAGAAAGCCGTTAAACTTAATCCTTCAGCGCCGAACAGTTTCCGTTCCTATATCTACGTGTCCGGATAGAGCACACAATCAAATCAGTAATGAGACTGTTAGCTGTTGAAAACATTATACTTATGTTAAAGCTATTTTGTGACTATCCACCGTTGCTAACGCGATGGCAAACAACTTATCGGAATGAGCCGCTATTTCCACAAACAATACAATATTAAAATTTAGCCATAAAACAAAAGAGTATAGATAATATATGTGTCGGAGCGTGAGCACAAACTGCAATAAATCGGGTTTTTCTCAGCGTTCATCCATCAAGCCATTGAGCAACATACGTCAAGCAGTATTTGAAAATATCAACAATTTTGTGTATAAATACTACATAAATGTGGCGTTGTTGCCAGCTCGACCTTCAAATAACATATCATCTAGTTAATTTATGTGTTGGTTAACAATCCGCAACTTTAATAGCTAGAATGTGCCAAAGGGATATTTAATATATCAGTACTTACTTGGTTTCAAGACAACTGGAAAGACTTTACAGAATAAGTATTCCGTGACTAACGTCCGTGACCTCGACGCGGCTGAATGTTCTCTGGGGACAAATAACAAAGTGTATAATGAATATGGATTCAATGTTCTCATCAAAATAACACATGAGTTATTACAAATATGCGTTTATTATTTATTAATATACTTAGTCGCGACAAAATATGTACATTACGTCAAACAATAATTATGTGTTCAAGTCACGAAAGTTTTAATGTGACTAAATGAGTAATTGTAACGCTCTTCATAATTTACATTTTCTACCTTCCACCGCGAAGTGAATGGCTGTTTCTTTCGTCTTTAATATTATTGTATATCCACTTTCTTATTGTTAGTGTGGGATGTAATGGTCGCCGCGAGGTTTCTCCCTCTGACCTTTAGCTATATAAATAAGATTTCTCATATTAGGCGTACCTTCACTGTCGCGGCGCGTAAACGTTTTAAGATCTACTTATAACAATATCTATAAAGAGCTAACGTTCTCTGTTTATGCCTAGAGTTTGATTAACAAATACACCACACCATTTGTGGACAGCTAAAACAAATATAGGTATATGGAAATATCCAGATATTTTAAACGTAACGCGAAAAATATGAATCTTTCAAATAGTAAATGCTTTTGAATTGTATCAAACCCGCCTAGTAAATGCTTCTACTGTCGCGTGATCCTTATCAAGTGAAGTCTCGGAGGCAGCTCACGTCCTTTCTGTATCCGTGACTGATTCACTTGTTTGAAAATAATTTGTCGGTTGGCCCTACAGAAAATACATCATAAATCGTCAAAAAGACATCAACAATTTGCGAATTAATTATGAACATATATACAGGGTTATTGGTAAAATGCTAACAACCTGATTGTGCTGTGATATGCTGAACGTGGCAATGCTATGTAGAATATTTCAATATAAAATTTTTTAATTTACCTTCATAAGAGCGTCGTAGACACCTCAATTGAATAAATGACTTTGACTTCGCTACAATTCTATCAAACGTCGAGCAAACGGGCGATCTCAAATTAAGTGTCGCATCGAACTAAGGTGGCTAGCGGTCCAGGAGTATTGTAGCACAGGCATATCTGTGATCGTAACGTAACGATATATCACGAATTAATTATAAAGACGTCATAATATGTTCAATACAAGTAGCCAGTGCTGAACATATTTTAAACTCGACACGTCCAAGCACTTTGTTAGAATATGTCCTTCAAATCAAATAATTCAGCATTATTTACGTTTTATTCCGCTCCTTTCGCAGTGACATAGAAAGTCCATTAATGTTCCAAATTGTTCAGATATTCACAATCGATACGACAAGAGAATTACCTAAAGTGACATTACATTCGAGACACGAGCCTGCGGACGACAGCCATCGGCACATTAAAATTTGTACTGCGAAACAAGTGCAAAAACAAAATATATATTCATCTCGTGATACACAATAAACAATATAGATAAATATATACAATAAAGATTTTAGTATTTCTATAGAGGACGAAGTAATTTTTTAGTTCTTTGAGGGCGTCATTTTGGTTTCAGAGCAAATCAAAGGATTTTCAGTAGAATCTTGACGAACGATGATGAACGCTGCCCGAGAATAAAATGACTTAATCCTAAATGATGAATAGCACCTATATATATTGTTTTTATAACTTCCTATTAAAAAAAAACACTCTTAACTCACACGTAAAGACAATATTATGAATAAAATACATGCATATAATCACGCCTGAATTCCCCGAAGGGGTAGGATAGGTAGAGTACGGTAGGCAGAGGTGTGTAAGGACCCACGTTTTGCCAATTGGGTTTTGGTCCCATGTAATAGGGGGCGAGCCTATTGCATTTCACCGGGCACAGTTTCAGGGTCATACAAAATGCTTTCTCTAACACACTGGACAAATCACAAAAACATATTACGAATAATGTTACGCAAACAACATCTAAGACAGGATCACAAGAAAATATTGTATAAAACCCTGGCAAAACACTAAGATGGTACGCAAAATGCCCTTCCACCATGCGGTGAAGCTCAAGCCCGCAGCGGGATTCGAACCATGGACCTGTTGCGCGACAATCCATAGCCAATGCCGCTACTTCAGATCAGATCTAGGTATCTTTAAATTGAAACAAAAGTAAAAGAAACTCAGCATAAAATCTACCTATGTTTATTAGTTACGCTTCTGTTACGTGTATACTGTGATATTAAGAATTGAGGAGCCCAATTCGATCAATTCGAAGAGACGGTATTTTTTTGATACTCTTAAGTAAGCTGTGGCAGTGAACGCGATTCTCTGTATTACTCTTGCATAAACTGTGGCGCTAGCAGATAATTGACGAGGCAATGCAGCGGGTCGGCAAAAGCGACACAGGTCCTACCTCGGACACGTCTGCCAGACGACTGAAACAAGTCAGACGGGCCGCTCTGTTATATATAATATTGTATTAAAAAAACTAAACCATTTTGAGGAAAAGTAACCATAAAATAATCTTCTAAACATAATTGCCTATTTTTTTACATATTTTTTAAAGTAAAAGATTAATATAATATACGTACGACCTAAAAAAAAAACAAATTTTCTCTCTTTTCGTGATTTTTTATGATCGATTGAAGTTATAATAATCGTGTTTTGAACCGTAAAATAATCAAGCAAGTATATTAAACTCCAACATATATTTTTGTCTGATCAAAATAACGAACATTTGATTGCTTACGGGTGAAGCAAAAATAGGTTGATTTTGAATATACTGGCCATATTGAATATATTGTCCGTAATAAAAAAGTTAACTTAAAATGTAACTAGGACGATGCCTTTTCCAAGTCTATTATTTATTATATAACAGAGGACGTTCAGTAAATATTCCCAAAGTATTTGTCTAATAATTAATCTGACTTGAAACAAGAAGGCACAAGTTCTGAGTAACCTTTAATGTTAGACGCACTTAGTAATTAATAAGATTTATAACCTTAAATAATCTAAACGAAGACATAAATATCATCTAACCTAGTACCACGGAAGAGCGAGACACTCTAACATAGGTATCTGCATACTTAAAAGAGAGTCTCAATCCCATGAAATGTATTATAGATTAAGTATACTGAAATAAAATATTTGTATACTTAGTTACCATTTTTGTACATAAATAACAAACAAAACCATTTCGAAAGAGGAAAACTGAAAATCAACTAACACAATACATCCTTGAGATTCCTCAAGGTGAACATCCCATACTTTTCTAATTTGCTATTCTCCTCAAGTAATTACTTGTCTGTGTGAGTTAAATGATTGTACGCTCTCCAGATAATCTAGGGAGCGGTCTCGTGACGGTTTATCTCAGGAATGCAAATCTAATAAATTATTGAAAGCAACCTTCGATAGCTCAATGCGGCAGATAGAAATGACATAAGCCAACTCACCATGCTCAGCTCAGTTTCAGTCCATGCATAGCACAGCGTTGTGCAATCCCTCAATATTCACAGATGGATAAGTGAGCACTTTGGCGAGAGATAACTGCAGGAGTTATGAATTTAATGTTTGAGAGTAAGTATATCACACGCAATATAGCAACAAGGCAATATAATTCATAACTACCCTCTTTAAGCAATCACTTAATTCGAAAAATGTATTTTATTGAAGCAATCGTTCAATAAAATAAATTCGGGCCTCTTGCTAGCCTTGAAAACATTTGAATACGCCGCTCCTCTACGGCGCAGATCAGATAAAAACGAGGCGTGCCATCATGGTGGTTTCCGTCGAAGAAAAGGAGAACTGCTTGGTACAAGTGTCCTGGTCGGCAGGGTATAGACCAGGTCGTCCATAGTTTGTCGTATATATTTGAGGCTTACCAGCCGTAGTAGTGATCCGCTTCGTTTACCGCATTTACTTAGTGCGCCACAATGTTCATTTTCATTGTGTGGGCCGCGCTTTCTCTTAGCGCGCAGTAGCCACGTGGTCGAGTCCTTGCGCGGGTGTGCATGAATCTCATTCGTTCATCTCGTGGTTCTAGTTCTTTTTTCATGTGGTTTTAGCATGCATGGGGGCGCGTTTTGCCGTCTCCTTCCCTCATGTAGGCGTTAGAGTGGGATAGTGCGATCGCGGGTTGTCTAATTTCACGATAATAAATACGCATGACTTCTAACTGACGTGAATCAAAACTTGTGAGTTAATTTAAAAGTTTTATGTAATTCAAACTTACAATAAGTTTTCGTAATACGATTGCAGTGTACGTATAATCGAAGTCTAAAAGTATTATTTTTAATATTTATAATCAGTACGACTTTCCATTGACGTCCGTAGAATTGGGGGGGTGAGGGGGATGGGGTGAGGGAGGAGGGGAAGCACCCCTAAAAATATATATATATCAACCCCAACCCGACGAACAGCAAAGGAAAACTGTGCCCTTGAGGTTTTGAAGCTGTGTCATATTTGCAAAGGTTTTTGTGTAAACCAAAGGTAAAACTTAGTTGTATAACACTGTTTCACAACAATGTACAAACCGGCCTCCTAGCTTTTCCATCATCTGTACAAACGGTCGGCGGTCCATACTCATATTTACATATTGTTCTTAAAATCTGCGTAAGTCCGATTCTCATAATTCGAACGCATGTGTGAGATTTGTCAAGATAGAGAGCATTGATTTGAGCTATAATATTGGTTCATTAGCTTTTAAGATGTTTTTTTTTTTTTTAATTAACATGGCTATGGATACTTGTCCTTATGCCATATTTTAAGATGTTTGTCAGGCGGTGATGCCATAATCTAGTCAAAGCTTAACCCATTGGCATCGGCGATAATTATAACAATAGAATTTCATTCATAAATTGCCAATAGTGGTCCAGTCCGATTTCAACTTATTTGTAAAGTAAATAAGTACTACTAGTTCAGTAATTAACTATCTACCTCACTAAATTTTCTACAAAAGGGAAATTATAAGGAAAATTCAAAAAATACAACATTTATAGGAACACATGGAACACTTTAATAAAATACTACATTATTAGGATCACATGGATTAATTCAATGGTAATATTGTATAGTTACCTTTCACAACGATAATATAATAAAAAGGCCCATTTTGGAAGAACAAAGCCAACAAACAAAAAAGAACTCACACTCAACATGTGAAAAGCAGTTATGTTACACTAAATAAATCTATAATACAGCACTAAACTCAATATGAGCAATAGGTATCGATGCGGCAGTCACTTGTATAGAATACAGAAGCTCAGTAAGACGAGACATTGGTTTTTAGGGTTTCGTACCCAAAAAGTAAAAACGGGACCCTATTAGACTTCGCTGTCCATCCGTCCATCCGTCCGTCCGGCCGTCCGTCTGTCACCAGGCTGTATCTCAAGAACTGTGGTAGCTAGACATTTGAAATTGTCACAGATGATGTGTTTCTATTGCCGCTATAACAATAAATACTAAAAATAAAATAAAATACATGTTTAAGGGGGGCTCAACAACAAACTTAATTTTTTTACCGTTTCTTCCTCGATACTAATAATGGTGATAGGTAGACACTTTAACTATTCACAGAATATTTAGTTTTATGTTATGTTATAATATAATTAAAATAAAATAAATATTTAAGGGGGCTCCCATACAATAAAAGAGGGATATACGCACGGTCGGAGCCGCGGCTGGAAAGCTAGTAATATATAAAACCAGCCTATTTTACGAGTGTTCGCATAATGATCGTTGCTGTAACGAATCGAGTGTGCTCTAAGAAGCTTCTCGTTGCCAGATCAAACGAACATATCACTTGAGTCACATAATTGGCATCACATCTTTTCACGTTTCAAAGGTATGTTAATGCAGCTTTGATTATCTTTTTTTATGTTATTGTGACGTAACAAGCTCAAGGCCCACCTGATGTTAAGCGGACTAACCTCTGCCTATAACAGATGCATTTCGTCACAAGTTACGAACTGCACTGCGCCCGTCGCCTTGCGACATAGTTGTTAAGTTTCATGTGCCTTTAATTTCACTGGCTCTGGATTGCTGCCGGAACACAGTTAGGTGCTTGGAAACAGATTTTCTACTTGAGGGTGGTCGCTAGCCACGCGGACATTCGCAAAATGACCTTTCACCATGCGGTGAAGCTCGAGCCCGCGGCGGGATTCGAACCATGGACCTGCTGCGTGGCAGTCAATAGCCAATGCCTTTATAAATAGCCAGCCATCACTGCTTCAAAAATGCATAAAAAGAGAAGTTTCTTACGATCAACCGGAATATAAAAAATCTAAAACTTCTAATTTGTTAAATAAGTATCAGGCCAACTTCGGAAATGGTGTCGGAAATCAATGATAATTTTGCTATCTTATTTCCATAACATTACGAAGTTCACAGAACCTACGTGTTCGTAGCCAACGGCTACATCCGTAGCACCCTGAACGTAAACGTTACCTACGCGTGGATATCGAAGTTAAATGCCAAACTTTACTTCTCTTATTAAACCTATAATCTCGTTATTGAATTAAATTCTCTTGAGTTTCGAAATGGAGCCAAACTATTCAGAAACCCAAAAATTTTGTAATGAACTTAAATGAAAAGTCACAAGCTACATGACATAACACTAAAACTGTAGACATTTTGTAAAATTTAAATAAAATAAGGCGTGTTCTGTGCTCGGCAAATGGCAATACGCCATTACGAGTCGCTATAAGATGTGTGGGATCAAAATATGTCTAGCATAATGTGTGAGCTTCTAGACACCTCTACCTACCCCTTCGGGCGTATACGAGCGTGACGCGCATGAGCGTATTTTATATTTTTGTGTAATGTACAAATGAGAACAAGCACCCTAGTCATAGCAACGTTACTTCCTTACTTACATAGATGACCGCTAGTGGCATTTACTACCGAGCGCTTTCATGCGGGCGGTAAGTACTACACTGACGTTTGGCATGGGGTGTATGGTGCCAATTGTCCCATTCACCCACCAGCTACCCTAACTGCTTAAATTATATAATTTTGACATGATACTAGTGTTAAGATGTGGAACTAGTAAAACGTTTAGAAGAAGCATTAATATTGTAACGTTTTAATATATTAATATAAACAAACTAATCAAATATATGACAATGAAAACATTCAAAATGGCATCGAAAAAAATATATCGCTTGTTGTTAAACATTTCCCTTTTCTTGTTATATTATTCAGTAGAATAAAGACGCTTACAAATACTGAAATTCCTTCACTATCAGACTGCTGAGGAGTGAAAGAGAGGCAGCGATTGTCGTTACAAGAGGAATTTGGAGTCAACCTTGTGATTATAATGCATTGAGAACATTGTAAAAATAGGTGTGAAATCAACCTTGGAAATATGAACAAGATGAACATACGATTATTACGAGCTAAACCTATTTGAATTCTCGACCGTGCGCTCGTAGAGTCAAGACCTCCTGAGGATGCTTCGTGTAGAAGCGAAACGCATCGAAGATTCTTCCGGTTTGGCTGCGTGGCGTTTGTGACGTCACGTCGGCTTAACAGGAAAATTAGGCGGAATTTCAAAACACAGTGAGCTTCTTTTAAGCTTAGACAATTTATTAAAAGATACGTTAATATCGGTTTTGAATTTTGAGATGGATGATAGGGCTTGGGTGCAAGCTTCCCTCCCTGTGAGGTTGGGGGGCATAGGGATACGCAAAATTTCTAGTGTGGCTTTACCAGCTTTTTACTACTGAAACTATAAATATATTTAAGGACGTATTAGTTCGACACATAGTAGCACACGATGATACCTTTGATATAGAACTTGCCATATTTTTTATATTTTATAACATTTTTATAACAAAACCATTTTTTTCTTCGGACTAAGCGATTGCCTATCTATACTTATAATTAAACTTTAACTGGTCCAATTCTGTTCAGCATGATTGCGGTTCATACTACGAGGTAGGACAGTATATACGATGCTCACGCGTAGTCCGATTTCATACATTCTACGTGGTCAAAGGTGTGAACAGGCTTAATTTAGAATTACTGGCTCTCAAGGACAGCTGCTAGAACACACTGTTAAGTTATTGGCAACAGATTTTCTACTTGAGGGTGGTCGCTAGCAAAGTGGGCCTTCGTAAAATTCCCTTCCACCCTGCAGTGAAACTCAGGCCCGCAACGGGATTTGAACCGTGGACCTGCTGAGTCGTTTGTGTGGCTATGGACTACGGTCCATAGCCAATGCCACTGATCTATCACTGCTTCAAAAGTCTTTTAAGTTATCGGTTTTGTGGTTCAGAAATTACAGACATCACAACCTAAATATTAATTACGCTTCAAATAACTTGAAACCCGGAATGTACAGGAACCTTTGAACGTACGGCTCATCTTAAGCTGGCGCTCGCACTTTACCGTATGGGCATAATAGGTAGGTAGGTCTATTGTCGAAGTCGGACCACTCCAAAAGCTGTAAATACAGGTAACACCGCCACAAAATACGGAAGCATTAAGTACTAAAATTGCATACTTATACAGGGCTATCAAGAACAGGAATAAGAACAACTTTAACTTTTAAATCATGAAAAAAAATCAGCTTTTCTATACAAAGAGACCATTTAGGCGGACCTACGGTATGAAACAACCGTGTTTATTAATAACTCTTATTCGACTTAGCTTCCCGATATATCTTTATTGACATTTTCTTGCAATCTTAGTACTTAATATTATTTATGGTTTTTATTAATTATTAAACACGCTATCAGGGTAGGTATGGATTTTCGTACATTTCTTCACTGCTACGGAGCGAAGGAACGAAATTCCATATAATTTTTCCCGCCGCATCTATAAGCGAGAAATGACAAACTTTATAACACGTTTTAGAACGAATAATGAGACACTTATCTGAGTACCCACAGAAAAGTGTTACATTGCTCGTTCAAAAACGTGGTATAATAAAAGTTACCGCTCGCTAAGATAATTATGGTACAGCATGTAAGCCATCAGCTCACTTTTAATGTATAGTGACGTCAAAGTAAATCAACACGAGTGGTGCATATAAACCGGAAAACGTAAGACTAATATCAACAATTCAATTTGTTTGGCAAAGAACCGCCGCGGCGCCATTACATCCCACGCCAAGGCACGATCATTAAGCTAGCAGCTCCATGAAGAAAGGAATAAAAAGCCACTTTTTCGCGGCGTAAGTTAGAAGATATAAATAACGAACAGCGGTGAACATTAACTCATTTCGTATGACGTCAGCAAACAAACATTATTTATTCTTTCAGAGATTATGCGGATTCAGTGCGTCGAAGTCGGCGAATTTGACGAGGTCAAGTATTCCGTTAAGTACTAATGTAGTAAAGTATTCTAATGAGTAACGAGACTGACAAGTTGCTCCTGGTAACCGTCATAGACAGGCCATTACAGTTGCAGTTCTCATCCGGCTCTTTGTTCTGCACTGGGCTCGTCACTCCGAGGTGTTTGTTCTTATTTCGTTCGCCCATTAATTTCACTTGCTGCACTGCCCTTCAAAATCCCACCTACACTTAATAGAGTTTTTACACAGCTGTTTGAGGCAGAATATCTGCCACTGCAGTATAAAAGAAATATATTTCCCAAACACAAATCGGACTAAAAGACAAATGAAGAGTTCTTGTACAAGAATATTATCCGGGAAACAGAATACCTTGTCCGGACTCCGACACACTATTTAGATTGTTTAAGTACTTTAAATTGAAACAAATAAACATCATTAAACATCATCATTATTTTTATATGTATTGTGTATATTTTTACTTAATGACATCAATGTCTCAAACACGTTGTTTTGGAGAATGATAAGCAGATACTTATAACTTCTGGTTTTCATAATCACGACACATACTGTTTAGGGTCAGCGTATAAAATCTCCACGAAATCGAGTTTAAGAGCCAGACGAATAGCGTATATGAACGATAATATATTGATGAGGCGTATTTTATACGACGCGCGACGTTCGACAAGCCCGTTTGTCTCGCGGCGTTGTTGCGTACAAAATTCAAGTTTAGTGTCTTATGAGTTTGTTAGATTAATTTAAAACAACAAAGTCAAAGTCAAAACCATTTATTCAATTTAGGCGTCTACGACGCTCCTATGAAGTTTTGATATTGAAATATTCTACATTGTACTGCCACGTTCAGCAAACAAAATTGTATAGAGCCACTGCGAGAAGAACGGGCAAGAAACTCGGGGCCATTCTTTTAAACGTCTTAACAATGGTTTACATATTTACTAATACACTTTATTTACACTTTCACTGGATTATCAACTATTAAATAACATATAAAGTCATGCTTTACCTAAACAGATATTTTATTCAATATATGACTGTCAAAAACCTTTATAACAAACCATTTTAAGAACCATTACATTTAAACGAGATTTGTCGTTACTTTATATCAGAAAAGAGAATAATAAATTACTTAACTTCCCAACACCTTGATCGGGCAGCACTTCGTCGTTTAGAGACTATTTTGACACAACCGGAGGTCTGCTCGGTACGGCGGTCCGACAGAAAGTGAATCAAGCAGCACTTCGTCGTCAAACACTATTGCAACACCACTGGAGGTCTGCACGGCACGGTAGTCCGACAGAAAGTGAATCTACTCGCCATACACTACCTCTTTTTAAAGGAAGGTACAAACAAGGTGACGAAACGACTACCGTCACAAACACAGTACTCTTTAACATTGACAATTATCTGATTTCAAGCTTTATACATATGGCAATAACTATAATAAAATCATCAATGTATTTACACGTAGAAATAAAGTACATAGTATAAACTATTTTAATTAAGTATCTTTACAACTGTCACATTCAGTCACACCACTTATAAAATATACTTATAGTAAAAATATCATCAAATAATGATTCCAGTGAAAATGATAATCCATATGATATGGATTATCATGTTTCTATGGATTATTAATCACAGTCTCATTAGGTACAGTATTAACTTCACACCACAGATAAAATATACACATAGATAATTAAACCAATACTTATTTTCATCTTAAAAACCACAGAGTATTACTAAAACGAAATTAGAAGGTCACATTATACCAGTTGTTTAAATCTTAAGATTAAACCCAATCAAGTGGATATGAACAAATATTTCAATAAACAGTGAGCTAGTTTTCTAATAATCTATCACGGCCATACTGACAACTACTTCGTTCTCGAAGTACCATACACAACTTCATATTCAACAGTGATTGATATCAAGTCTTTTCCTTTTCATTTTGTCATGTCTGTTACCCAAACAAACAAATGACAACCGATTTATTTATTCTTTTATACCGGTTACCTAGACATGCATTGTCCCCTTCACCCGCTGCCAGTGAGATAGACAAGCACCAAGTAAACGGCCGACCAGCGGATTAATACCTTATTTTTTTTCTTTTATACCGATTACGTAGACATGCATTGTCCCCTTCACCCGCTGCCAGTGAGATAGACAAGCACCAAGTAAACGGTTGACCAGCGGATTAACTCTATCAATTGCCTAGACATACTTGGCTCCCTCCACCCGCTGCTAGTGGGATAAGCCAGTACCAAGCAATTAATCGACCAGCGGAGAGTATCAGATAATCAATCACTTAAAGAAAAACAAAAAAAACTTGATATCACCAACATCAAATCATCAAAATATCTAACACATTTAATATATTATACATACAAATAATTAGAATCTTAAGACTTTAGGGCATTTTTCCTCGATTAATTCACCCAGCCAATTTTTCAACCTCTCTTTGGCAATAGTTATATTCCGTAGATTATCCGTATCTTTCAAATCAAAGCGATCGTTTGGACAGAATACATGAAAATTCGTAAGGTTTATTTAAATTTAGGCTTTGGTTAATTATGGCGTCAGTGTTCCTGACTAACTAAAATTTTAATCTGTAATTCCTACTGCCATTATGATATATTACTAAATCACCTACCGCAAGAGTAACATTGTTACGGCATCTCATATCAAAACGATTTTTTTTTCAGAAGCTTGAATTAGGCTAGTTTTCTTATAATAAAAATAATATATATATATATATATATATATATATATATATATCGTATAGACGCGCAAAAGTAATACAATACAACGTCGTTCAGAAATCTCATTGAGTTATATAACTCATTCCTTGTTTTATATTAACAAAAAAATATGAGAAATGAATCAAAGCGTCAATCAAAGGGAAGAAAACTTATCTTTTTGTTTTAGGATCACCATCTTGGAGAATCAGCATTGTGTCTTATTTTTCTATAGTTTATTGGTTGGAAACTGATGTCAATGGCGGGAAATACAATTTTTTATCAGTTGTCAAACAGACAGTCAGATATTGAATCGGCGATTTATTTGGATTGTTGATTGTGTGAATGTTATGTACTGATATCCCAAGAGATCTAATTTGCCACCCAAAGTGTAAACACAGCTTAAGCTCTAGAACATCTAGACATCACAAACTCATAATATTGCAAATGTTTAGTTTATTCTAGGGCAGAGGGTGGCAGCCCCGACTGATTACCTAAGGTTTGTCATTATGAGTTTCCGACGTTATATCAAAGCATATTTGTTCTAAACTTCTTACTGCGAATACTATGTAGTTATATCACGACTATCATCAACTCGTCCCATACGTTTGTCGCCCTAAGCATTTTACTGTTTATCTAGCCAGGCGGTCTCCGCTAGACCACACACTAGGAGTAGACGTTTTGATGATGGTGCATTTGTGCTCTAGTTCTCTTAAGCTTTAATTTAAGTTAGTTCGTAGTTTGTCTTCACATTGAACAGTTCAATATTATTTTTATTTATTGATTAGGAAAATCTGATTAAAATTCTCATAAAATGGAATCCCATCATAACCCATTAACGAAATGGAAGGGAAGACTGGTTTTTTTTTAAGTGTGAGACTTTGTCTTTTAGTTGCGAAATGTGCGTTTGTTCTGTCAGCTTCATAGAGCAGTACAATTAATCGAAAGAGCTTAAAGCACTATCGAATCAATGCGCCTTTATTGTAAACGATGGACATGAAGAAAATATTCTACAATCTAGAAAAATGATTCACTTTGCGGTGTTTGCAAAGCTCAGTCAGTTCATCAGCCCTTCAAGTGCCAAATATTATTGGAATTAGATTATTTAAGTAGAAACAATCGCATATATAAGATGTTTTCACAAATTTCTAGCTATTCTTGATCTTTTGTAAGTCGCTAGAGTTGAGATTCGATCGATTGTGATCAAACTGGTGCGCACTTGAAACAATACCGTCTTTACACCGCGAGCACAAGGTTACTTAACCCTTTTCTTCTCGGTCACTTCAAACAGCTACAAACCAGCAGGCCGGTCGGTAAAATAACGTTTTGTTTAAAATGTAGGTATCCATGTTTTATATTTATTTTCTAGCTGATTACTTTGGTACTTCTGGTAAAATCGATTGCTTACTCGCCAGTGAATTATACCGGAACATTATCAGTACTGATAAAGTTGAATCACCCTCCGGTTGTCGCGATGGAAACTCATATATTTCCTATCGTTCTTTAACCATCGTATTGGGATGGAGATATTTGAGTTATGACGTCATGTCATGTTAGCTCAATTGGTTAGAGCATACCCAGGCTCAAGGGGTGGATTGACGCGGGTTCGAATCCCGCACATGACTTAAATTTTTCCTATCATATATTTGTGATTTTGTAATGTAATCCGTATAGCAGGCGTTATTGCAAACCTAACAATGTTAAAAATCTACTATCTCCTTAATCATCAGCCGGAAGACGTCCACCGTTGAACAAAGATCTCCTCCATAGAGCGCCACAAAGAACGCCTATTAGCCACTTGTAACCATTGGCTACCAGCGATTTTAACAATGTTTTTTTTTATGTTATTGTAACGGAACAAGCCCGAGGCTCACCTGATGTTAAGTGGACTAACCTCTGCCTATAGGTAACAGACACATTTCGTGAACGACGAATTGCACTGTGCCCATCACACTGAGACGTACAGTTGTTAGGTCTTATGTGCCTGTAATTTTACTGGCTCTCAAGGACTGCTGCCGGAACACACTGTTAGGTGCTTGGCGACAGATTGTCTACTTGGGGGTGGTCGCTAGCC
Source organism: Plagodis pulveraria (assembly GCA_963890685.1). Taxonomy (NCBI): domain Eukaryota; kingdom Metazoa; phylum Arthropoda; class Insecta; order Lepidoptera; family Geometridae; genus Plagodis; species Plagodis pulveraria. The sequence continues at coordinate 38,631,080 of OY982950.1, read as the reverse complement.
CAGGCGGGCATTCGCAAAATGCCCTTCCACCATGCGGTGAAGCTCAAACCCGCGGTGGGTTTCGAAACATGGACCTGTTGCGCGGCAGTCCATAGCCAATGCCACTGAGCCATCACTGCTTCAAAACTCCCCGCTATCCGACCCTAATTGCCAGAACATACTTTGCCCATTGAAATATTGTAGTAAGTGAGTCATAGCTCAAATGTATCATTTATTATAAAATTATTTATTGTAAATACAATCATTTATTATAACAATTTTATATTTTTTTTTCTTGCTGTATTAGGCGCTGTAATCTGTAGTAGGCACAACATGTACCTAATTCGTCTTCTACTCTGTTGTATGACCTATCTCTCGTAAACTTTAGGCAAACATGCTCCGACATCAACCGCGTCAGCATTTACTAACTTACAGGAAATTATACGCTCAAATGCTTGCCTATTATGCTACGAAGATATATTATACTTATTAATTATTCGTAGCTATTATGTAAAAAAAAGAATTTTGAATATATCCAGAAACTCCCAAAAGAGCTTTACAAAAGGTTAAACTAATAGAACATTCTTTTTTAATTAATTATCTGATAGATCAGCCTTTGAACAACCATAAATGGCAAATATAACATATAATTTATTCGTCTAGTTGTAGCAATGAGGACCGGATAGAGTATCATGATAACATAAAACGATGACGCTTACCGTATAATTACATGATTTGTTTACCAGTTTTGTTCATCTAGAAGTATTTTAACAGATTTAATATAATAAATTTTTTTGAAGCGTTCGTAGCTAAGTTTACTTAGCTGTTCTCAACCGATCAGCAAAGTTAAGCAACGTCGCCCGCGGTCATGAGTTGGATGGGTGACCGCTAGTGACATAGTAATGTCACTAGCGGTCACCCACCCAACTGAGCGTTTCCGTGCTTCGGAGGGCACGTTAAGCCGTCGGTCCCAGTTGTCGTCTTAGGATGGCAGTCGTTATAGCAAGGTGGTAGGGCATTTTGCGAATGCCCGCCTGGCTAGCTACCACCCTCAAGTAGAAAATCTGTCGCCAAGCACCTAACGGTGTGTTCCGGCAGCTGTCCTTGAGAGCCAGTACTTCTAGGTTTGCCTGAACAATTTACATCTTCGACCACATCATCACTTACCATCAGGTGAGATAGTGGTCAAAGGCTAACCTATCATGCATAAATAAATAATATAAAAATGCAAGTTTCGAAGCTAGAAGCAGCAGGGTCGAGTTACCAATTATAGCGATTAAAAGATTGTATGTTTTTATTTGTTATTATTGATATTTTATGAGATAAATTGGAGCGATTGTATTGTATTTTGTATAAAGGTTACCTAAAGAGCTACTACAACTGAAAACTAATAAATTAACTTAATTCACTAGATATTTAAAACAAATATTGTTCGTAAGTACCTATAACAGTGTTTCAATTTGTAATTTATTTGTCCAAAGCAAATGAAGCCGTTTATTTTTATCTCTAATAAATCACAAAGACATCTGCTGAAATATGTCGTTGGTAGTTTAGCGACAGTTTACTACTTAAGGGTGGTAGCCAGCGAGCATTACGGTATTTTTTTTTCATCACCACTTTTGTTCTGAAACTAGGTCGTACGAGATTTTACCTTGAAATGCAGGAGATAATTTCAATTTCCCGCGGTAGGGTGGTAAGAAAGTGCTTTAGGAAGATAAATATTGCTTATGACTATGTTTAAAACACATATTTTCTTATCTTTATCCGTTGGGAACAGTGAAATTTATAGAAATATTTGACAATAATACATTTCATATAGATTTTGTTGACCGAGCGAGAACTTACTTCGAGCGAAGCGTCTCTGCTTTAACTTACACAGAAATGCTTTCGGCGGCAGGCTTTTTTTACAACCGGACAAATACGGTTGTACTCCTCTACAGGTTGCATTTATTATCTGATTCTCACGAAATTTTGTAAGCAGGTTTCATAAAGCCCTTTAATTTTTTTGTTGATTCAGTTTTAGGAAATTTTTCAAAATCGCGAAGATATTCGTTATATGGTGTTGAAGGTATGGTCAATTTAATGGCGGCATCCCTGATACGCACTTTGCCTATAAGTGGTAGTCTCTCTATCTCGTATAATCAAATATTTATTTTCGATGTTTTAATAGCCAGTATATTAATGCGAGATAAATACGGGAGCAAATTAGATCACAAACAACAAAGTTATGTAATTATAACATTACAAAAGTATGTAAAATTATTGTATATTAATTACTACATACCTACCAATTTCTGATAGCTTGCTGGGGCGCACGTGTCACTGATTTAAGTCCACGAAAATTATTTATTATTTACATTATATATTTTGTGCCCCATTCCCCTATCAGCGCGCGCAGTGAACCTTTATTCAATAGTAAGCTATGCAAGGGCAAACTCGCGAAGTCTACAGCTCGGAGAGCCACTAGTCTATAATATACGATTTGTAGCACTATGACATGCTAAGCAAATATGATATGTTATGTTTAGAGCATACCATTATCATCGGCGTCCGTTGCGTGAATTGGGAAACGCTCGTGCGATCTTTCTGTGCTTAAATTTTGTATATAATCTGCATCTTAGTAAGTTTGACCTGGATGTTTGTCACAATACAAACAAAACGCAAACAACTGCAAGATAATATGTTTAACCATTTCATAAACGTCAACGTTGAGGTCACACAATCGCAAAAACACTTACGGATCCCGCGCTCAAGTTCACTTGTCTCTTCTCTTGTAAAGAACGAACCGTATAAAAGAAAACATGGCGCTTCACCACAGCGCTTCGCACGTTGCCGCTCGAGAAATCTAAACACAATTTATTTTGTAGTCCTCATGTCCAGGCAGTCAAAAATAAATCCCACGCTAGCTCCGCCCATGCGGTGCAACGATGTTCGCTGCACCGAACGACGCGAATGCGACGCGGCAGCGCACGCGTCTCGCTCATAATATTTGTATACTAGATATTAGACTCGGGAACACAGATAGCATTGAGACGAATTCATCTTTTTTTTTTCCTTTTATTCACGTATTAAGATACACAAAGTAACTTTGTATATACTGCAATTGATGTCACATTTTTATTTTTATCTACATTACTAATGTTTCTTAGCACGTAATTGATTACTTTATTTACTTTTTAAAATTGTTCTTACGCTGTCTGCTCATAAAACTAAAGCCAAAAGTTTTTACAATAATATGATCATGTGTGCTCGACTTTATTGGTATATATATATATTTAACCGACATACAAAAAAAGAGGGTTCGCAAGATGAAACGTAACGTTTTGAAGCGCTCGTAGCGAAGTTTACTTAGCTGTTCTCAACCGATCAGCAAAGTTAAGCAACGTCGCGCGCGGTCATGAGTTGGATGGGTGACCGCTAGTGACATTACTACTGAGCGTTTCCGTGCTTCGGAGGGCAACTTAAGCCGTCGGTCCCGGTTGTTGTCTTAGGATGGCAGTCGTTATAGCATGGTGGTAGGGCATTTTGCGAATGCCCGCCTGGCTAGCTGCCACCCTCAAGTAGAAAATCTGTTGTCAAGCTCCTAACGGTGTGTTCCGGCAGCTGTCCTTGAGAGCCAGTACTTCTAGGTTAGCCTGAACAACACCTTCGACCTAATCATCACTTACCATCAGGTGAGATAGTGGTCAAAGGCTAACCTATCAGGCATAAAAAAAAAAAATATTTTATGATTGACCACACATATCTTTTTACTGGAAGTTCCGATCTTGAAGATTATTGTTTTTGCTGGTACAGTTTAACTCTTAATTGGTTCCATTTTAATTTCATCAATATTGGTCGAGCGGTTTGCCAGTTGCAGTCAACTTACTGAAAAAATAGTTTGCCAAAACGCCTTCATGAAGGCGTTTTGGCAAACTATTTTTTCTTTTTTCTCAGTGCTTCAAGCAACTAATGTAAGTAGCAACTATTAATAAATATGAAAGTTATTGTGAAACAGTGATATAATCTATAAATTATTTATAGATTATTTCACTATTTCACAATAGATGAAGTGATTAATAATCTCTAAATAAGTGACGTTAGCTTGACGCATTACTGAAATGGGTAAGTATTGGCCATTGGCCAAGAAGAGTTTAAGTTGGTTACATGAGCACAATATTGAGATCATAATTTTGATCCGATATCAACCAGTTATTTCAGTGTTTTTAATTTAAGATCTGCAATGAATCTTTCATATATTAGATTGTGCATTTCCCCTCATAGTTTTTGTAACATTTCGTTCTACTATTTTTTTGACAAATACATCAGTAGTTGTTTTTCACTGACATGTACAAAACTTTGCGAGTACGTCTGCTAATTATTGCTGCACATCCTGAGCTTGCACTATAGTTGGTTTGATACGATCGTCTGCACCAACAGCCATCTACGACTACGTCAATCACAGCGATGTCATCTTTATTTATGCGACTTTCTTTTAAAGCAGCTTCTCTTTCTATTTCTGCAGCCTTTTCCATTTTAACTAACGCAGTTTTTTCCCATTCATCTGCTACCTGATTTTGTATTTTTATATAATTTTTTTCTTTAATTTCTTTCAAATTAACAACAGCTGTGAATCGAGTTATTTGAGCATAGCCACAACCAATTGCTAGTATTCCAGCTACAGCTTCTTTATTTATGTCCCGATCTATCGTCTCAATTTGAAACTTTTTCATAGACATCAAGCACACTAGATTTATTCGTGAATAGAATCCATTTTTATGCTGAGATACTATTTGAATCGAACTTAATTCACAACTGAAGAGTGACTTGTGGTCAGCAACAATTTTCAATTTGTCAAAAAATGATTGTATTTCCACAATACTTCTTCCACTTAGCACTGTGCCTTCCTGAGTATGTAGGAAAAAAAACAGAATTATATATAAATATGCATTGTATACCTCAAAGGAATCGTTCAATGTATAATAAAATTAACTTACATTTTTACCATAGCTTTCTACCTCAGAATTACATTTTTCTTCACGGGCTTTTTGGAATTTGATCTGATAAATAAGTATGTTGAGTTAAAACGTTAAGGCATAAATAATATAAAAAGCATATTCACCGGTTATTGACATACATACCAAGTTACCAATTTCTTTGGTACCATAAGAAAACTCAGTGTCTTCATCATTTCTGATGATGATTTCTGAGGTTAACTTAAAAAGTACTAAAAATGGTTGTCAAAATGTATTTAGCGTGACATGTAAAGCTACTTAAGTACAATGTAAATAAGCAGCATGTTTCACAAGTCAATTTGAGTAGTTTTTCTGCACTTTAAAAGTACAAAATCGCTATTTACAATCTTTCTAACACCCTAATTACCGAAAAAGGGGCGGAGGCGAGTATAATACATATCAATAATGGCATTCCCAAAGAGGTTTTGCTTCAGATAGGCGGACGGCTATAAAAGTTAAGTCTAACTCCGCACAATTATGTCAATATATTGTCATTTGTGTAGGTACTCAGAGAAATTATATTGTTTGTACCGACTGCCGACCCTACAAAGGTGTTACAAGTGCGGGGAGATGAGATGAGAGATGCATATAAAAGTTTTTTTTCAGTGAATAAAAGAAAATATAAATGTACTTATACATATATAAGATTTTTTTATTTTACACTCAAGATGCTAAAATGGGTCAAAATAATTGTTGGCTCAATTATTATATTAATAATATCCTTTTCCTACTTTGCTGTGAATAAAATGTACACATTTAGCAATATTTTTTCAATTAATTACTCACTTTTTTTCATGTATCGGAAGAACACAGTTCAAAATATGAGATAGCAACTCCAACAGTTCTCCCTGTTCTGAGTGATCTCGGACTTCTACTGATTTGTTATTTTTTTTCCGTAGAAAGAAAGTGCAGTTTATGAGCACAGTTATTATTGAACTCTATTGTTATATAAACCTATATTTACTTATATATGTCTAAGTGATAAAATGTACCTATGCAGGTGTCTTTACAGATAATCTCTTGAATACGTAGTGGCCCAATTCTGAATATTCTTTCATTGATATAAATCTACATCTAGGTTTGAGGGACATAAAACTATGTTCGATGTATTATTGCGTTATAAGTACCTAACCTAAATATCTAAGTACTTACTAGCTTTGATTTGGTACGCTTGTGTTATTATTATTTAGTAACGCTCAACTCCATTTACGATTGAGCGGCAGCTGTAAGTACCTACCTACTTGAGAGCCAGATAATTTTAGTTTCTCCTGTTTGGCAACTTCGACCACATCACTTACCATCAGGTTAGACCATATATACCAGATATACCTATACTTACTTACTAACCATACTTAGATTAGTACTACAGATATTATACTTCCATTACATATTATATAGGAACCCAATATATACCATTGAATCACTTAGTTCTAATAGAATAAACACCAAAACATAATCGATTATTAAATTTCAATACAATAGGTAAAAAAATATGAAATATTAAATAATATTAATTACGAAAACTTCTATAAAACATATTTAAACACGTATTTGGTGTAAAATATAAGCAGAATTTATTAAGCACAAGACATGACATAAAAACATTTTTAATTAACAAGCAACCGAACACAATGTCAGTCATTTCAATAAATTGGAGTCGGCCAGGATTAGCAATAAGGTTTTAACCCTCCAACACGCCCTCTTAATCCTGGAGGACTTCAAGCATATCTCGTACAAACGACAAGTGCTTACAGCTAGGCAGTGCCTTCGTGAGCACATCAGCAGTCATCTGCTCTGTTGGCATGTACATCAGTTCTAGCACCCTATTCTCAACAGCTTCACGAATATAGTGATATCTAATGTCCACATGTATTGTTCGCTTATGGAACACTGGGTTACTAGCTAGCTTCGCCGCAGACTGATTATCACTATACAGGGTTACAGTGTGACATTGACCTATCAACTCAGCAAGAACCGCACGGACGTATACCGCCTCTTTGGCAGCTTCAGACAAAGCTATATACTCCGCCTCGGTAGACGAAAGTGCGATACACGATTGCTTATAACAACCCCAGGAAATAACATTCCTACCTAGCTTATAAATATACCCCGTGTAAGATTTACGATCCGCCCCGTTAGCCCAATCAGCGTCAGTAAATCCATAAACATGAAATTTATCATGTTCATCACTTTTTCTGTACACAAGACCTAAATTCATTGTGCCTTTTAAATACCGCAATACACGTTTGGCCGCTGCAAAGTGTTCCGCTGTGTAGCAAGTATTAAACTGACTTAAGAAACATGCAGCAAATGAAATGTCAGGTCTTGAGATCACAGCTATATACAATAAACATCCTATCAGCTCCTGATACGGTAGTCTACTCTCGTGGGTGGCGCTATCAGAAAACTTCAGACCTGCAGTCTAAGGGCGAATCTTACTACTAGGACTGCAACTTGGCATCAAAGACTTGGCCATTTAAGCGCCAACAATATGAAGCTTTTGAGGCAGGGACTTGCTAATGATATTAGTTTTCAGGACGACCCTTGTAAAGACGAATAAAAAATAAATAAGAATTTATTAAGCACAAGACATGACATAAAAACATTTTTAATTAACAAGCAACCGAACACAATGTCAGTCATTTCAATAAATTGGAGTCGGCCAGGATTAGCAATAAGGTTTTAACCCTCCAACAAAAACTATTTACCTACGCTTTCGCCTCTCTCATAATTCTTGCAATATCGACTCTTCTGCTTCCTTTTTTTGTCATTTTTCGGTTATCTTTATTTCCCTTAATGATTGATATACCTACCAAGATACGTATTGATCATGCACACGTAGTACCAAAGTGATAGCGCGCGACAAGTCCACGTCCAACGGCGTACAGTGCGGCACTGAAGGATAGCCCTTTCGCATTGATTGTATTTCATAATCGTTAGCTAATAAGGTTGAATATTGGATCTTTCGATTGCCCGTATTCCTGCGTAGAACTAAAGGTCGTAAGTCTAAAACGCAATTTAATTTATTTTGAGGATAATAATTGCTCTAGGTCAATTTTACTTTAACAGCGGATAATAAACTACATCTCCTTTCTATAAATATTTATTATTGATATGTAACTGACGTAGTTTCCAAGTAAAATCCAATAATTTATTGAAAAGGCTCAATTTTTGAAAATAAGAACTATCGAGTAAATTTATTTCAATTGTGTTTCTGTCTTAACAACGGATAGAAAAGGGTTTGAAAAATCGAATATTTAAGTTACCGTGCCGATTGCATATTTGGGTTATTTAAAATAACTAGGCGAATTAGAGTAATTTTTGCGCAGCCTCGTCTTAATAATACCAATTATCTTAAGAAAACATTACATTAATACTTCAGAAAAGTACTTAAAATATTCGAAAATGAGAGACAGTACCGCCTAATTTTCCTGTTAAGCCACCGTGATGTCATAATCGCACCGTAGCCAAACGGTAAAAAAAATATTTCCTCAAATTATTTGACTCCATTTTGAAACTCACGAGCATATTATTCAGACAAAACGAGTTATCAGATCTAATAAGATAATTAATGCTTGGAATTTAACTTCGAAATCCTCGCCAAGATGTTTACTATAAGCGTGCATCTGTTGGGTCTGCTACATCCGTAGATGTAGCCATTGGCTGCGAGCACATCACACTATATGGTTATCAATGCGATAGGTCGTGAATGAGTGAGACGGACAAAAGGAGGGGAAGATGTGAGTGTGTACGAGTATGTTTGTTACCCGTTCACGTCGAAACGTCTGTACCAACTAAGATGAAATTTGAAATATAGATAAACAAGGATTATCACATTATAATGTTGTTTATTATCATCATCTTCACTTTTAATCTCTGCCTACGAGGGTGTCAACTTTTTCTGCATGAAACAACCATCTCCTTATATTTCCTTAAATACTGTACAGAAATATAAATACTGCTACGCTGGGACAACCAATTTAAAAGGTTGATGATAATTGACTTGTTTCGTCCGCAGTTTATTTATCTTATATGTTTTTAATGACGTCAGAATGGACGTTGGACCGCACACAATGTACCTATTTGTTTTTAACTACATCTCGAGATGAGCTCCGGTGGCTCTTATCAGTTTCTGAGCGTTTGTTCTCAGACAGTGTAAGAAGTTCAGATAGTTCATTTTCGTCACCAAATCAAGGCAAATTCTTATTAACATACGCAAAAATTACCAATCATAAAATTCCTATAAAATTAAATATTCAATCTACACTTTAAAAACGGGAAGCTCTCAAAGAATCCAACAAATCAGAGTCCATTTAGTTAATATAACAGAAGCTTACGCTATTTAGACAGAATGTGCAAAACAATGTAGACACACTTAAGGTTCAATGTTCATAATGAACTCGTTCCATCGAATACTAATTCATCTCAATATTCACAATGGTGCCAAAAAACTTGGCGCCTTATTGCCCCAGCTTAGTAACATATGACTATATTTTTACACTTGACTATTTTTTGCCAAAAAATTCGTCAATTTTATATAATTACCCTATTTGTAGGAACAATTTCATTTAAATCCCTAGTGAGGCTTTCTTAATAAAAATTTGGTAACTGTCTCCTCTCATATCATGCCTATAAACAGTTCACTTGATTAACCAACAAACACATACCTTTCAAAAATATAACTTGATTTTTCTTACGGTCAAGTAAAAGTTGGGCGATTCATTAATATTAAGTCCAATTACGTACGTATACAACTTTATATAAACATCTCTAAGGTTATTAAAAACTTGGAGAGCTTATCCTTGATGGAGGTCGTTCTCATCGAGTGAACGAACAATTTTTGTACAGACATTTTCATTAAAAGTGGCTACACAGTACGAACCGGAAAGTTCTTAGCTTTTATGTACAAACCTTTGTCACAGAAAAACAGTGTGAAGTAAAAAACTTGTGCTAGATTTAAAGACTCGAAAAATATGAAAACATAGTGCTCTCCGCGGTACTAACATATCACGATGGTTTATAACCATTATTGCATACATTCATATGCCAATCTACAAGGGTTATTGGAAAATGCTAACAACCTCTTTCGGCGACTTCGACGCATTGAATTTTTATGGAACCAGCTGCCAGGTGCAGTATTTCCGAACGGATACGACTTAGGGGCCTTCATGAAGAGAGCAAATTCCCTCCTCAAAGGCTGGCATTGCATCCTCGATACCTCTGGTGTTGCGGATGTACGTGGGCGACGGTGATCACTTACCACCAGGTGAGCCGTCTGCTCGTTTGCCTATGGATTCTACTAATGGCGTTGGCTTATTCCGTCAAAAACACATAAAAAAACATTTCAATCATTTCAAAATGTGTATTAGGACTAACAGAAATCAATCCCAAGAGGTTGTTCGCATTTTGCAATAACTCAGTATGTAGTGGTCATTTACGGGTCTCATTACTGAATTGATGTTACAACGGAGCATGTTCAAGCGGATGTTACCTTTTTGTTCGAAACATATTCGTATAAAATATTGTTTAAATTGGTGATATTTGTACACAGAGTACCACTGCATACGATGGTAGTGTAGTCTGATTTCTATTGACACTGAACTTGTCATATTTTATACATATTAGTTATCAATATAACTTTTTTATTACATTTTTATCTTCTGATTAACTGAACCTATTACTGACAAGTACCCTTTGTGCGATATTTCCTAGTTAACGTTACTATAAATAACTTCGCGTTGTCTCTGGTACATATTATTACGTAGTTTGCGTTCGCATTGGGAACATATTCTTCGGTTCCAGTTTCCATAACATTTGACCACACGCTACGTAATGGTAAAGAATTTAAAACATAAGCTCTCTTGAATACATACAAATATCGGAAGAATTTCGGCACGAGTTACTATAAACTGGACAAAATCTGATTAATATCAACAAATTTATTTATTTGGGAAGGAAATGCCGCGGCGTCATTGCATCCCGCGCCAAGACACGATCATTAACCTAGCTACATGAAAAAAGAAATGGGAAGCCACGTTATGCGGCGAAAGGTGGAAGATGTAAATTGCGAAAAGCGTTGAACATTAACTCATTTCATATGACGTCAGCAAACAAACATTATTTATCCTTTCAGGGATTATGTGGATTCAGTGCGTCGAAATCGGCAATTTTGACGCGGTTAAGTATTTCGTACTAAAGTAGTTATGTGTAAACTGTAATGAAAATATATAAGCAATAGACCGTTAGAGGGGTTTTTTATATGAAGGAGTTACTATTTATTTATTTGTTCAATTAGAACAGCCCTTTTTTTTTTTTTTTTTTTTAACGTGTGAAAAATGCATTTACGCATTCCCGTCCACCCCGGGGAAGGTGGCCGGGATATGTCGGGCTCGACACCAACTACTCCCACAGCAGCAAGTGCCCCTACCGACTAAATAACACACGGTGTTCCACCTCTACCGCTTCTCGGCGGGATCGCAGGGTCGCTTTAGCACTCAACCACGAACCCGCCACGGTTGTCCGTTGCCGGACCCCTCCTGGGGTGCTACCCCTCACGACGCACCAGAACACATGGCACGTCGCTACCACCCGGGGACCGAGCCCGCAAATGGGCGTCAGACGACCCCGCTTCCGACGCCCAAGGTCCCCCTGCGACGGGTCAGATGAGTAGCCCCGTCGCCTGCTACTTCGGCCGCAGAGGATAGGGAGAGCGGCGCCTCGCTATACCAACACTCCTCCTCCCCTGCGGCCCCTCCGCGTCCGCCATCCAACGGTGGCGGCCCCGCCGTGGCCACGGAAGGTAGGGAGAGCGGCGCACCGTGATACCGGCACTCCTCTCCCGCCGTGGCCCCTCACCGTCAGCTGTGGTGTCGCCCATACAACACCACAGCCCGCCTCAGATGCGGTGCTGCCCATACAGCACCGCAGCCTACCCGTTGCCGCTCCAGTCTGGACTTAGAGGCAAAGCCCAGTGGAGCGGCCCCTCTGGGGCCGGCCGACTGCCCAAGCCAGCACGGCCCCTGGTTCCTCTTCGCTTCACCGTGGGTGACGAAGCCACGGCTACTAAGCCCCACCGCCACGACAAGGCGGGAACCCTTCGGGGGGAATTAGAACAGCCCTACGCCAATTACACTAATGAAAATATAATTGATAATTAAATTAGTATCAGACCTCTCATATTAATTTCATCATATATTTCTTCTTATCATATTAAGTTATTTTTATTATTTGTTATTACGAGACTGATAAGCCAATGATGGTAAACGTCATGCCTGTCCATTATAACTGCAGTGTCACCGTTCTTGTTCTGCTCTTTGAATGTTAGAGTTACTTCGAGATGTTAGTTCTTACGTCTCGTTCGCCTAGTGATTTCACTGGCTACAGTGACCATCATGTCTAAACTTATATAACTATTGTAAATAACTGATCCCCAAGCCGCCTGCCAAGCGTGGGGATTATGGTAAACATCACATTGGGGAAAGCTGTGTTCAGCAGTGACTATCCGACTGATACAGTATAGTTAATTAATTAACTTAAGTATTGCGGTTCGCGCAAGCCAATAACTAAAAACTATTTTACCTACTTAACAGAATTTTTATTATTTTTCGATCTGAATTTGGGCAGTTGGGTTAGCATAGTGTTAGGATATTTTGTTAATGCCTCAAGTAGAAAATTTGCCGTCAAAGAACTAACGGTGTGCTCCAGCAACAACAGTACATGGGAGCTAGTCACAGAAAAGAGAAAATAGCTAAACGTACTACGTGCTGAGGCCCGCACTCGCCGCTTCGCGCAACCATGACTCCCAGATGAAGGGCTACAATATAGCCCAAAACTGGTCGGAATCTATCCGGTAAATATAACGTGAGTCCCCAGCCTATTTAGCTACCTTTTTAGTTATAATGGACAAAACTCGCGATAGTTTTCTAAGTGAAGAGAAAATAGTATTATATTTCTCTATGGAGCTAGTAGTACGCTCTTGGTTAGGTACTTATATTTTCCAATCTAAACAACACATTATTTAACGACAGGTAAGGTGGTAGTCAAGAGGTTTGATTTTGTTTTAAAAACTTGCACTGACAATATAAGAAAGGAGAATTTTTTTTTTTTAATGCGTCTCGTGATTCACGTTCTATATACTATTGATTGTCCTCGTGATACAGTGGAACGCTAGCACACAGAGATCACAATGATGGCAGCATGCTATGCTATTTTAATACTTCAGAATTAGGCAAAGATTTATGTATGGAAACTAATGCCCTCTACCCCTTGTATGCTATACTATTTGCTCGCTCGAATTTATTACTTGCCACTAATAAAAATGTAGTGGTTTCACACTAAGTAGCTGACAAAATTGCAAAATATTTTTGAAAGCTGGTTTGATATTAAATATAGCAATCATCATAGGTTTTTTTTATTTAGTTTATTGGTTTTGAATAATCCTATTTTGCTTATAATTTTAATCCGTAACAAAATGTATATAGTAGAAACATTTGTAGCAATATAATGGCAATACTTTATATGTCAAACAAAAAAAATTAAATAGCAAATTAAAAAATCCTTTGTTTTCACCAAAGCAGTTTGTTCAAATTTGTTTTCGATTCATTAAACCATAAACAGCTACTCTGCTTGCTTTCCCTGACAAATCCGTCGAGTAGAACTCCAGTTCCTCCGGGTCGCTGCATAAATAATTCGCCAAATTATTGAGACAGAGACTCGTACATTGTTTTGGTGTTTAGTGATATATGTGTAAAATATGTCTTTTCACACGTGCTGTGTGCTAGGCTATATTACATACTCATCTGTACTGATTGGTGTAAAAGCTTCGGGCAATGCTTTCATGTCATTAGCAGATTATTGAATGTGCAATGTTAAGTAAATAAATTTGATATAAGATTTGAAAAGTGACAAGCTTACATTGTCATGCTAATCATTTTAAGTGCAGTAAGATTGTGGTTGTTTCGGTATGTAGAATTATGTATTAAATAATGATTCAGTTTACCATAGATGTATATTAAACATTAATTATCCTTCCACTTGTGTGTACAGTTTTTTATTATATTTTTTGTAATAAAAATTATTAGTCCTACTGAACTGTGTTTTAATTAATTCCAATATGTGTTTATATATAAGCCTTAAAAATAATACTCTAAAAGCATTTAAAAATAGTTAATATTCCTAGCATTCATTACCATTCATTTAATTCGTCTACACTGTAATATTAAGTTGAACACATGTATGTTTATAACCCAGCTTAATTTAAAAAGTATTTTTGAGACTAAACACATTGCTAGGAAAATGCTAGGAACCGTACCTATGGATTGGATATAATATTTATATATATATATAAATACCAAAACCTATACATATAGCTATAGATCTATATCTATCTATATATATATCATGGTTTCCGTACCACGGCGGATAGATGGCGTCGCAAGTAAGTTCACAAAAAGTAGGTATGAGTTAGCGGTCTATTTCCGGTATACATATTGTAGTTTTTGGATGGCAGTTTATTTTATTAATTATATTATATTGAGATGTTTAAAAAGGCCGTTCATTAGTCCGTTGGCTGCGTTCTGAATATTTTTCACGTTGATGAAGTATGCTTCATCAAACGATCTGAACGTTTATGGTTTGATTTATTGCTAGTATTTTTTATTCCAAATGTGATTATGTCGTTATTTCACAAAGAACGTATTCACAATCAATTTAGTCTTGTTGGTTCTTTCAAGCTGAAACATAATTAGGCAGCGGTGGGGTTGCCAGCAGGCACGTTTACGTTATAAGAAATTACATTATTCCGCTCAAATGCACATAATTTTTTACCTCACAAGCTAAGAAATACTTTGTATGTTTTACAATATTTGCGTGTAAAAGTGCCTTATATCCGTTAGCGTGGAAAACGTTTTTAAAATCACACAATGATCGAACACACAATGAAACGTTCGTGATTCTCGATTCATAATACTCTCTGAAAGTTACCGATGAAAAAAAATATGTTCTTATTATTTAATATCAATAAAAAACTATTCAATAAAAGAATGTCGGTCACTTTCTATACTGATCTGGACCTGATATGAAAAATCTTTGTTTTGGCATTATATAAAAAAAAACATCTTATACTTATTACAAAATGACAAATATACGATAGAAAAAATTAAGTCATGTGCGAGATTCGAACCCACATCCATTCACTCCATTAGCCGGGGTTTGCTCTAACCAATTAAGCTAACATGACATGACGTCATAACTCAAATCTTTCCAATCGTTGTTTAACCATCGTATTGGGATGGAGCGACATCCCATAATTTTTTTATGTTGTTTGTATCGCATTTGTGCAATATTAGTAGATAATGATACAAGTGAGCTAAGTTGCTCATTTTACACGAGGCTGTGTGTTGCAGCCCGAGCAGTAGGCGAGGGCGTAAATCAGCCGAGTGAACTTAGCTCACTTGTATCATAATCTACTATTTTTCCTCACAAGGGTGTTGAAAAAGTGCGTATGAAACTCGTGAGCAACTTGCTCATTATACACTCGGCTGATTTACGCCCTTGCCTTTGGCACGGGCTGCAACACACATCTTCGTGTATAATGAGCAATTTAGCTCACTTGTATCATAATCTACTATTTCAACACACTAGCTCGTAACGGGCCTTTAAATGCACCGATTTTAGTCTCATAATGAAGTCTATTACGAACTCGTGCTTTTTTTACTTTACCGCACTTGTTTTTAAAATAGAAAATAAACAACGATACCACGATGGCTCGAAAGAAGCCGTCTGTATAGCTTCCCCAGAGCACTGAGGAGGCTGATGAGACGGTAGCTGGTTGGGTCGGATGAGTTTTTGCCTGGTTTATGAATGCCAATGACATTTGCACATTTCCAGGCGTCGGGAATTGAGGCGTTCTATGGGCTACCTGCGACTTATACGACGTCGTCAGTCCACCTAGCGGGGGGCTGCCACAACGTAAGCAATATGAATACTTAATTTCATAGCAAATATTAGTGTTTTAACAGTTATGTGGTAATCAACATGACATGGAGATACATTTTAATGTTCAAGTTTGAAACTAAAACACTTACTAGGTTTCAATAGCTTATTTATACGCCCGCTGGCATGGGATTCTAATTATTACAGGATTCCTCGGGCACCTTTTACAAACTGAAAAACTGATCTCCTTTAATTTTCGCTTCTTATTTTTTTATATATCTGCAATATAATGCCATACTGTACAAAACTTGAAATGGATTGTTAAAAAACACAAATTAATCCCGCTTCAAACTTTCTCATTTACACCATAATTAAGCACACGTTTTATTCTTTTAATCTTTAAAAGTTGAGTCGCCTTTTAATAAAATATAAATATAAAAATGATCTTCAGAAAGAATATCATAACCGTAACATCCAAAAACTCGTTGACATAAGATAAGAAAACAAGCGCTAGCTCCAGAAGTTAGAAGAGCAAAGTGTTATTGCAAAGCCATGATGATGTGTTGGAATAGTAGAAGTTGGTTTTGCAACGTAAAAAAATTAAAGAAACAACATAATGAACTTTGCCTTTTCACCACATTGCATTAACAGCCGAAATGTATACGCTTAAACAAAGCACTCTCTTATTAACAGGTAGCAATATTGCCTCGGCTGTAATTTGAAAATTACCGCACTTATATCATAATGTACTATTATAAACCTTTGCTAGAGGCATGATTAAATTTTTAATGAATCCTTAAATCCTTCGTGTAGGTTTTAACACACATTATAAGTACTGGACTGTATCAACCAGATTGTCCACTTTTTAACGCAGCCTTCCCCATTTAAGGGGGGTTTGCCATAATCCCATTTGACGCTTGTCAGGCGTCTTGGGGATCGCAGTTTAAGATATAAGTTCCTCAGAAGGCACTTTTGCCCACCTTCCGGTATTTTACCCTTAGCCGACTCTTACGACTTCCAAAGGTAGCAATAGGGGGTGACATTCTGACCCGGCACCCGACGGGGCATGCAAGTAAGTACTTGCGACAAATAACAAAATAACAAACAACTATATCCTGCTAATATGTTAACTTTGGACAACAACCTCACCTATGGTGATATGATGAACCTAGAAGTGATGATGCGGTCGATGGAGGTAAACAAGCTGGACTGAGAATGGAAACTTGATCTCACCAGCTGGAATACACCCTTATTATTACATTTTGCTACGTACAGAGGGCGTTACGTGCCCAGGAGAGCACAGAGGTGCTCCATAGTAGATATGCCACGACACTAGTAGTCACCAGTCCGAGTTATGGCGGCAGCGAACATTGTCTATCCTAATTAATCGGCTAAGCACGACTAGGCAAGCCACGCTAATTGAGCTGTGAGGGCAGTAAGCTTGTGTCGTGTTATTTTGACATTGTTTCTACGAAAATATCATCATACCATTATTTTGAAGCAATGATGGCTCCGTGGCATTGGCTATGGACTGCCGCGCAGCAGGTCCATGGTTCGAATCCCGCCGCGGGCTTGAGCTTCACCGCATGGTGGAAGGGCATTTTGCGAATGCACGCCTGGCTCGCTACCAAATTTCAAGTAGAAAATCTGTCGCCAAGCACCTAACGGTGTGCTCCCGCAGCAGTCCTTGAGAGCCAGTGAAATTACAGGCACCTGAGACTTAATAATTATATCTCAAGGTGACGGGCGCAGTGCAATTCGTGACTTGTGCCGAAATGCATCTGTTATAGGCAGAGGTTAGTCCGCTAAACATCAGGTGGGCCTCGAGCTTGTTCCGTCATAATAACTTAAAAAAAAAAAACATTTTGGAGATAATATAATCTGCGTAAGTCTGATTTCAATATGCTCCACATGTCGAGAAGGAAGTTGTTTTATGTTCTCTGCCTATATTGGTATCATCTTTAGCAGTCAAATATGTATCTATGTATAGTTATATGTGTATATTAAGAGTAATTAAGTGCTATATAGTGTATTGACTCGCTATTTATTAATTTTAAAAAATGAGGATATGTCGGAACACGCATGAGGCCCACTTGATGTTAAGTGATAACCTCTGCCTATATGAAATATATATTTTGCCATTAAGGACGAACTGCACTGTGTCCATCACCCTGAGACTCATGTACCTGCTTACTGGTTCTCAATTACTGCTGCCGGAACATACTACTGGATGCTTGGCGACAGATTTTTTACTTGAGGATGTCAGCTACCCGGGAGAGCTGTCATAGCTGATATGTCACCATAACTCCACCACCACCAAGCCTGAAGCCCACCTGCTGTCTAGAACAGATGCATTTCATCAGCAAAGTTAAGCAACGTCGCGCGCGGTCATGAGTTGGATGGGTGACCGCTAGTGACATTACTACTGAGCGTTTCCGTTCTTCGGAGGGCACGTTAAGCCGTCGGTCCCGGTTGTTGTCTTAGGGTGGCAGTCGTTACAGCATGGTGGTAGGGCATTTTGCGAATGCCCGCCTGGCTAGCTACCACCCTGAAGTAGAAAATCTGTCGCCAAGCACCTAACGGTGTGTTCCGGCAGCTGTCCTTGAGAGCCAGTACTTCTAGGTTAGCCTGAACAACATCTTCGACCACATCATCACTTACCATCAGGTGAGATAGTGGTCAAAGGCTAAACTATCCAGCATTAAAAAAAAAAATTGTACGACAGACGCGCAACCTTTGCCGCACAGCTGCTGCGATTGTTGATAAAACAATACTAATAAAGTTATTACAAATGTATAGTTTTCAGTTATTGGCAGTCATCTAGAATTTATACCTTGAAAATGCATTTTATTGTCACCCTAGTTTGAAGAGAGACAATGCGCTTAGTTAGAGCCTCTCGAACGGCACACTGTTCTGAAAATAATATAAATTCAGTTGTATGTATAGTACTAAAAATATCCTTGCTTTTAGAAATTCTGTTAGTCTTATCAAACATAGTACAACAACTTGTGCGTGATTACTGCTACTTTGTTTTTTCTTAGAAAAAGATATTGACTATTATCGTCTTACATTGTCATACTTATATTATTAAAAAAGGGTACGTGCCAAGTATTAAATAATTAAAAAAAACATCAGGCTAACAATGGATATGCAAAAACTTTTCCTTTCGCATGTTTGAACTACAGAAATTATGTACTATCACGACCTCTCTGTAAAAAAGTAATGAACTACTTACCAAGCAGGTATACCATAAAATACATTTCAAAATACACAATAATAAATTGTTATTTTACATTACATACAAAAGTATATTTTAGTTTCTAAAATCTCTAAAATATTATTTTCTAAATCTATCTATATAATTAAATATATGTATTTCAAGTCTGGAGCCCCTATTTTGTTAAAGACATTGAACTCCTCGAGAAGTTACAACGCAGCTTTATGAAAATACCACGAACCCTAAAACGACAGTCATATGAAGAACGCTTAAAAGTATTGAAACTCACAAGTTTAAAAGATTGCAGGGATCGTGGAGATCTAATTGAGACATATAAGATCTTACATAGACATTATGACCTTCAAGATTTCGAAAAAATGTTTATACGCAATGATAATGTGCATCTAAGAGACCACCCCCTTAAGTTATGTGCCAGCTCTTCAAATAACAATTCTACTGGACTGATTAAAAAAACTATTTCACCATTAGAATACTTTTTTTTTTGAGGCCTTCCCACTGCCCCTCCACTACGGGGGTAGTGGAGACGAATGTGTGTGACTTGAACCCACTAAATTCCCACGTGAGCAGTCCTCCGCCGAGATGGGGCAAGATGGGGTCGCGTTAGCAGTCACCATCTTGTCCCGGTGGTAGGCCTGAACTTAATCGGGCCTCTGCGCCTGTGGAGGGGCGGCCTTGCTCAGCAAGGCCGCCCCCCAGACGTGTGGGGCCGTGTAATCCAGTGGAGAGTCCACCAGTGTCCCCACTACGGAGAAGGCAGGAGGCGGGCGAATTGCCGCCTCCTCACCCCTAGTCGTCTGCACCGGAGTGGATCAGCTCGGACATCATCCTCTCTGATCTGCTCCGCGGCCTCCTTCTGCGCCGTCACCGTTTCACAGAAGGAGACCACCGCCTGCCACGATCTCTCTCGGCTGAGCATGGCGTTAACCACTCTCATCAGAGAGAGATCCCTTCCTATTAGGGCTGAAAGTGTGTGCCCCTGCGGGCCTCATGCAGCAAACTCCTCCAGCGTATGGAATGCCGTATCCTCCGGTGCCCCACACTCATGGCAGGCCGGGGTCCCATCCGGCGATCTGGTGCAGGTACTTTCCAAAACATCAAACCACCTCTCGTCCAGGATGAGACTCAGATACTTCATCTGGGTCCCAACCGTGGAACCGTGAACCGTAGTCCAGGAGGGGTCAACATTAGAATCCTATACTATCCTTGATGACCATAGGCTATAGAATATTTTCAAAAGCTTAGAAATCCGTATGAAAACTTCGATAATGTAACCAATAGTGTGAAAAAAATCGTTATATTGCGTACACTGCGGAAATCATTGACAATAGATTGACAATCATTGACAAAGTGATTTACTGCAATATTATAGAAGACATTAATATCTACAAAAATGTCCGCAATACCATATGTCTAACTATTACAGTGACAATAACTCTATGCAGGGTGTTTTATAACTGGCTACGTCACGTGGTCATCTTCTACGGATATCTTTACATATGGAGCGTGTAGGGTCCGTAAAATATAGTTTATCTAATAACACAAAGGACAACGTAAGGGCATACCATAGAATGTTTTGCCTTCGGTTTTATAGCCGGCCTGACGAGACCCTCTTTGTGAATGTTTTATTGGCATTGGACCCGCTACTTTGGCGTTGAGTTATTATATCCCCTGTTGTACGCTTTACGTACAGGCAAGCCCATGTGCCCTCACGTCGATGTGAGTAGTGTGCTATTCATCTATATATATACTTATAATAAAACTGTAACAGATTCAATTTATGAAGCGCTCGTAGCGAAGTTTACTTAGCTGTTCTTAACCGATCAGCAAAGTTAAGCAACGTCGCGCGCAGTCATGAGTTGGATGGGTGACCGCTAGTGACATTACTACTGAGCGTTTCCGTGCTTGGGAGGGCACGTTAAGCCGTCGGTCCCGGTTGTTGTCTTAGGATGGCAGTCGTTATAGCATGGTGGTAGGGCATTTTGCGAATGCCCGCCTGGCTAGCTACCACCCTCAAGTAGAAAATCTGTCGCCAAGCACCTAACGGTGTGTTCCGGCAGCTGTCCTTGAGAGCCAGTACTTCTAGGTTAGCCTAAACAATATCTTCGACCACATCATCACCAACCATCAGGTGAGATAGTGGTCAAAGGCTAACCTATCAGGCATAAAAAAAAAAAATTTTTTTGTCTGTCTGTCTGTATCCCGGCCGCGCATCACTCCAAAACTAATAAATGGAATTCAATTAAACTTCACACGATTTGAGTTCATACCTACAAAGAAGGACATTGTATATATATTTTTATTCCGAAATTCATCGCGGTTCCCTCGGGAAAGGGGAAGAAAATCAAAATGTACACTTAGTTGTAACTTATTGACGCGTAGTCCGATTTCAATTATTCTTTTTTTGTTAGAATAGTGACGAGTGAGATCGGTACCCCACGGGCGGCCTGGCATCCCACGGGCAGCCCGGAAACCCATTTTACTATCGAACGCCATTTTAATATCGAAATTCCAAAGAAACGCACAAACTACTTTGCTTCAACATTTATTGTGCGAACCGCGAAGGAACTCTCCGAGTTACTTTACTACTGACTTCTGGCAAATACAACCCGAGAGTTTTCAAATCCAAAGTAAAAAGCTTCTTTCTGAGCTATGCTTTACTAGGAGTACTTCACCGTAGACCACAGCGTTGCTTAATATAAGATAAACAGTGGTCAAATGTGAATAATTAGTTTGCAGGTACGGCAATCGCAAACGAAGTCGCAGGTACAGCTAGTTCTAAATATTATGGATTCATTGAGAAAACATGGGAGACTGTCAAGTTGCAACACGTAGCGTCTCGGTGACGAATCATTGTCCGGGTATCGGCTGGGTAAAGGCAAGGTCAAGAGCACGTTAACAGACGGTACAGACATTGTTAACACAGGAGGCCAACTCTCACCTCTTATAGTAATAATTACTTAATTTTACTGCTAAATTTAAAACCTCAACGTTAGTTAAGCGAGTTTACAAACGGTAATGGAATCGCTCCGCGCTTTGATGACGTCACAACAAATTGTTCACTCTATTTGCATACTATGACACGACATTTGATACTGTTCCAACGATGATGTATTACTGTTCCAACGTCAAATCCGTCATATTTACCCATCTTAAAAAAATAATCAATAAAAATGCTAGCCGCTGATTTTTTGAGAGATTGGTCCCATATAAGTAAGGCTACCTACGTACTTGATATTTCTATCAGTAGGGCTCAAAAAATTTCCAATATATTTAAGAAAAATAACGTCCATGTAGCTTTTCGAAAAAGATTGTTTAGAAAACAATAAAAAATGCGGTGTTTACAAACTTACCTGTGACGAATGTAACAGTGTTTATATTGGTCAAAATGGCCGGAATTTTGATATTAGATATAAAGAACACTTATCCGCGTATAGGAACGACCATCCCGAACAGTCTCACTTTGCAAAACATTAAGTTGAAAGCAGTCATCAACTCCTTGATAGTAATAACTTTAAGATTTTACATTGTTGTGATAAGGGATTTCGATTGTGTGTATTGGAACAGTTACAAATATTAAAACATAGTGCAGGCGTTGCACAGTTGAATGAACAGACGCAATTGGTTTCCTCACCACTGTTACGTATTTTTTGTGATAATTTGCCACTACAAAATAGTTAAACATCTATTTGTTTTAGGAAGTAATTTTGTAATATTTTTTACGATATTATTCACATTCAAAAATACATCGCACAAAATATATAATTTAAGATTATTATTTGTAATCAATTTATGGCGTGTGATTATTTTATGCATGGAACAAAACGCTCCTTTTTTATGATGGTTTCGTAAAACGTGGGAGTTGGCCCGACTTTGGCCCCCAGAGCACGTCAACAGACAAGCGTGTATGAAGTATGTAAGACTTTAGGATGTAAAAGAGATAAGCCAAGATCATAGCAAGTATCTCTAAGTAAGTAATGGGTAATCTCTGTCTAACCCATACGGATAAATACGTGACGTTATGTATTTACATTGTACATGTTTTTTACTATAAAAACGTAAATGTTTTATTGTGTCACAGAATTAATATGATATAATAAATTCTATTAATATTAATATTCTCTGAGAATATACCATGCAGAGTTTATACGAACGAGTTCTGTAAACGTGATGAAGGCACGAGTTCTCGTTATAACACATATTAGAAGGCTTAATTATCGCCCATTTTATTCAAGACTTGAACAGTAATTAATAACGAGACTACATTATCCTTTCACATTTTCAGAAAATGTTGTTTTAATAATTACCTTTCATCGTTCAAGCTAATTCCAATTAGCACTACTTGCTAGGTTATAAAGGTTTTTCAATAGGGACGCGCGAACTATGACAGCGCATAGCGGCCATCTTAGTAAAGCGATAGCTGTCAAATTTGGCATGAACACATATTTAGTCGTGACATTTCACCACGGAACGCTACATGCTTCAACAACCCGTTATGAAAATGTATTATGAAATCAGTGCTCTATTCGCCTAACGTTCCGTGCATTGCGTCCAATTTATGGCGTTCATGGCGGTCCTGCAGAGTCCACAATCCGTCGTTTAATGAAGACATTTGAGACAACCGGGTCGGTGATCTATGAAGCAGTGCCTGTACGTCAAAGAAACGCACGATCGCTTAAGACCGCTCGACTACTTTCTGTGGGGTTACGTGAAGTCTTTAGTCTATGCAGACAAACCACAGTCAATTGCCGCCCTGAAGGCCAACATAACTCGCGCTCTTCGTGAAATTGAGCCCCATTTATGCGAATTTGGCTGAAATTATATTCCATGGCAATATCACTTAAACAGGTTTTTTTTATTTAATTTTAAGTTCGAGTGCTCTTAATGAAAATCCCTTTATAAATGTTTAGTAATAATAATAATCATTTATACCAGAATTGCTTCCATTTTTTTTTTACCGGCGGTATGACTTTTTTAACAAAATACTACGAACTATATACAACACTACATCTACTACAATAAAAGCATTTAGATCCCTATAAGCCATAGGCAGACTCATTGGCAGTCCAAATGCTCCAAATGCCAGTTGGCAGCGTGCCCAGCATGCTAATAATACAATAAATAAAAGTTAAAGTAACTAATATAAAGAAATTCAAAATTAATACATTTTGAACTACTAACTATTAGTAATAAACAGTAGTTTATGCGTGAAAGAGTCACAAAAATCTTTACATACATACTTACAAACTTTCGCGCTTATAATATTAATAATATATTAAGGATCATCTTGAAGACTTAAACATCCCTTGTGATTGTCATAAAGTTTGTAAATCGGTGTAAAAGTGAAGCTTCCTCCGCGGAGGTAGAGTGATACATTAGGTGCAAGTTTAAGGCAGCGCGGTTCAAGGGCGGAAGTTAAGTACGTCGTTAAACAGACAATGTTCCACGTTAAATCCTTTACAGCGGAGCAAGAGTTTATGTACCTATCCATATTATGGATATCTTGAATAAATAAACACGCACATAACTTACTCTCCCATATAAGTTTCTGGGCTATATTTAGTTGTCTAGATTAGTTATTGAAATCTTGTAATAATTACTATTTAATTTATTTTTTATTTATTTATTTATTAATAAAATCCTCCATTTATAAACAGCTCTTAACTTAGATAAACAGTAATCATAACTTCTGAACCGACAACAAATAACGGATTTAAATCATATGTTGTATAAATAGTTCTAATGTTATACAATGTACATGTGATTGTGGTACAGGCATGTGGTATTGTTGGTGTGTGAGAGAGCTTACGTTAATAATACAAAGGTCGTAAAAAAGCCGAGCCTGGGTATTAAAGAGGCACATATGTGTGTGGTGTATTGTACATGTGACTTCCTTAATAATATTAGTCAGGGTAAGAGACTGGGTACAACAAGATGACCAAGGGTGTCTGCATGCATGTGTAATGTGCGCAAGTTTTGCATACATGTTAACCGCTTATGATGTTTTCGTAATAACAAAGAAAAGTGATGTTTACTAATAGCTCAAGGGGGCGATGACAAGAATGGGTGTCAAACTCATTCATGGTTGTATCATCAAGTTATCTCACCTGATGGTAAGTGATAATGTGGTCGAAGATGTCGTTCAGGATAGTCTAGAATTACTGGCTCTCAACCGGAACACAGTTAGGTGCTTGGCGACAGATTTTCTACTTGAGGGTGGTAGCTAGCCAGGCGGGCATTCGCAAAATGCCCTACCACCATGCTATAACGACTGCCATCCTAAGACGACAACCGGGACCGACGGCTTAACGTGCCCTCCGAAGCACGGAAACGCTCAGTAGTAATGTCACTAGCGGTCACCCATCCAACTCATGACCGCGGGCGACGTTGCTTAACTTTGCTGATCGGTTGAGAACAGCTAAGTAAACTTCGCTACGAGCGCTGTCTGACACTTTTAAGTTCTGTGTCTCGTAGTAAAAGACAATGCCTACCCCGAGCCAAGAGCGCCCGCCGCGCCAACACTGGACCGCGCCGCGCTCCCTTTAAATTGAGTTTTGAATAATTACATCGAGCTAAGTAATATAAAGTATGAATATTAAATTACAGGCACAGAACTAAAGATATTTTTAGTTGTTTAGTAAAGTATCAGCCAGGAAGTTCTCTGTTGACCATCACACACTTGGACATGCAATATGAGTAAGTAGTGCTCATTACAGCTTCTTGCACACTTAGTAACTGATTAGTTGCGGATACACTACCGATAAGCTAATATTACTACTAATACAATTATTGCTAATGAGACGTAGCCTGCATTAAAACTGAAGCCAAAACTATAGTAACATGTTCACGTGTTGTTTCGGAATGACATATCGCAGTAGAACTATTATAACCCTAAAAATAATACTAATAAACGTCAAGTAACGTCTTTATTGCTTGTTTTATTAAGTGGGTGGAGCCGCGATTGTCAGAACAAATTTATAACAAATAAGTCACCTGTATCACTAAAATATCGATCTATTCAACAGTTAGAGATGATATTTTATCCTATTCGCACATATCATAAAGGACAACATTTATTAACAGTTAATAAATGATTCTACCTTTTTTCTTTTTATAGCTCATAGCTAGCTTTTGACCACTATCTCACTTGATGATTAGTGATGATGTGGTCGAAGATGTTGTTTAGGCTAGCCTACTGGCTCTCGAGAACAGCTGCCGGAACACACCGTTAGATGCTTGGCGACAGATTATCTGCTTGATAGGTAGCTAGTCAGGCGGGCATACGCTAAACGCCCCACCATGCTGTGACGATTGCCATCGTAAGACAACAAACGGGACCGAAGGCTTAACGTGCCTCCGAAGCACGCCAGCACTCAGTAGTAATGTCACTAGCGGTCACCCATCCAACTCCTGACCGCGGCGGAGGTTGCTTAACTTAGCTGATCGGTTAAAAACGGCTAAGGAAACTTCGCTACGAGCGCTTCAGATAAACTAATTTCTACTAAGTAAAATAAACTATACGGATCCGGCAGTATTATTACTCGTCTATCATTGCTTCAAAAGCACCATGCTCACAATGTTCATTTATATATCACAGCGCGATAATTGCTCACATTAAGACTTACATTCAAAACTATTTACTTTAAATACTTTATAATAGTAAAAAAATCAATAAGTAAACATAGATTATTTTCTGCACAGTGTTATCTGTGGCGTGAAATGCTCGGGCAAGAATTGATTACAATTGCAAAACTTAAGGTCGCCAATTTGGGCCGAGCCGCGTAATAGCGAATATTTTATACGGAAGACAAGTTTATTATCCTCCCGCCGCCTTGCCCAACATCCCCGCGGTAAGGGATGCTCATTATTTGTCTGGGGATTGTTTTTTTAATTTACGACTTCTTGGCAGTACGATGTCCAATCATTGTAAGCTCGCTCGTTACTTCGTAAGCAATCAGCTCTGTTTATTTCTGTAACTCGAGACTCGGCACTGGCACACTCGCATGGTAACTAATTACTGCTGCGACCCAATTTGCTATTTATTGCCGTTTTGTTGCATTTTGTTAGAACAGAAAAACTATGCCTACTTTCCACTCAAAAATCTCACCTACCAATCGGGCAAGGCGCAGACTATCTTCTAAGTATTTTTGCAGGTTTTTGGGCTCTCTATTTTCAAGATGTATACAGAGCTTACAATATATTTGTGAAATATTATTTAGAAGTAAAATAAAAAGTATAAATGCAATTTTTTTCATTTTAGTTGCACAAGTATTGTGTACTGTGAAAAATGTGTAAGCTTTTGTTATAAGATCATAAAAGTATAAAATAACTGGCAGTTGTAGTGATATTGTGGTCTGTTCGTTAGGATAGCGGTCGGATTGTTGTTGTAACCCCAAATTAACTTGAATCGGGTCACAATCCTGCGGTGGGGTACGGGCACCTCGACCAGGATAAATGTCTGAAAATAAGACCGTGTGGGAAATTATAATGAATATTATTACAAACACAAATTTTACTTCATTGGCCATGATTATTGAATTTTTGCACAAAAATCGGGATCCTAGTACCAAACCCATGTTTAGCATCCGTTCCACATAAAAAAAGCTATATCTTTTGAACCAAATAAATAGGTAGCATCTGATTTACTATTTCACAGAATGTGTATTATTACGGATATCCAAATAAAAAAGAAACATAAAAAAGAAAAAAAAAATTAGGGGCAGATGTTTTGTTCATATATGCTTTCGTTACAACATAGTATCAATATACTATACAAAGTTCAAAAGTAAAACAAGTAATAATGAATACCAGCTAAGCAAGTAGAACTCGCTTTTTTATACGAGTACATTTTTTAAAGAGACAAGCTAGGTACAACATATAGCGCACCAAACGTTCTGCGCTACTGACATCTCATCAATGCTTAACAAAAAAAAAATAAGGGTAGTTGCGTGACTGTTTTATCCATAGACTTAGGTTTTTTCGCTACTACTAACCCTATGGTTTTATCATTCGAAATGTGCGTGGAAAAGTGTTTTTTCTCAACAACCTTTGCAAAGATTTTTTAAATTCGAATAATTTTACAAGTTTATGGAAAAGTTAGAAACTTTGTTACTGGTGGATACCTCATTAACTGACCCCATAACAACAAAGGGGCTGAAGTTGATTGACCTAAAGTACAATCACGGTCGTTCAAATGCTGTGTATGACGTAGTGACAGCAGATGAAATATGGATATTGGATATATTATATGAAATGGCGGACAAGCACGAGGCCCACCTGATGTTAAGCGGACTAACCTCTGCCTACAACAGATGGATTTCATCACAATTGACGAATTGCACTGTGCCCATCACCATGGGACAAATAGTTGTTAAGTTTCATGTGTCTGTTTTTTACTGGTTCTCAAGGAATGCTGCCGGAACACACTGTTAGGTGCTAAGCGGCAGATTTTCTACTTGAGAGTAGTAGCTAGCCAGGTGAGTACTCGCAAAATGCCCTTCGCCTACGCCTACGCGGCGAAGCTCAAGCCAGCTGTGGGGCTCGAACCATAGACCTGCGGCATGGCAGTCCATAGCTATTACAGCTCGGCCATCACTGCTTCAAAAATATATAGATGTCAGGCGATCCAACTAACAAAATATTGGCAGGTGGGAAGCATAGGCAAATTCTTCTGTACACCACTATTTTTTTTCCCAATGTAATTGAAAAAGTTACGAATGAAACAATCAAGAAGACGCATCCTATAGCACGATGACAATGCTGCGGTGCACACCGTTAACAAGACGAAATCATTTTCGTCTTTAGAAATGTGTCCTTAGAATATTGTAAAATATTCTAAGGACACATTTTGAACCAAGGTCATTGTTGAACCAAGTTGAGTTCAAGCCTGCTAGGATCCTATATAAAGGCAAAATAATCTATATCTATACTTATAATAAAATTGTAACAGGTCCAATTCTGTACATAAGAGATATTTAGCAAAAAAAAATTTGAGAGCACTCTGTAGCTGATACTGATGCCAAAACTGTTTTTTATTTTATTTTTGTCTGTCTGTCTGTCTGTATCCCGGCCGCGCATCACTCCAAAACTACTTAATGGAATTCAATGAAACTTAACACGATTTGAGTTCATACTACGAAGAAGGTTATTGTATACTTTATATCCCGAAATTCAGCACGGTTCCCTCGGAAAAGGGGATGAAAGTTAAAATGTTACTTAGTTGTAATAAATGAACGCGTAGTCCGATTTCAATTATTCTTTTTTGTTAGAATAGTGATGAGTAAGCCCGGAATTCCATGGGCAGCCTGGCACCCCACGGGCAGCCCAGCACCCCCTGGGCTACTGAATGGAATTTAATGAAACTTAACACGATTTGAGTTCATACTACGAAGAAGGTTATTGTATACTTTTTATCCCGAAATTCAGCACGGTTCTCTCGGGAAAGGGGATGAAAGTTAAAATGTTACTTAGTTGTAATTAATGAACGCGTAGTCCGATTTCAATTATTCTTTTTTGTTAGAATAATGATGAGTAAGCCCGGAATTCCATGGGCAGCCTGGCACCCCACGGGCAGCCCAGCACCCCCTGGGCTACTGAATGGAATTTAATGAAACTTAACACGTTTTGAGTTCATACTACGAAGAAGGTTATTGTATACTTTATATCCCGAAATTCAGCACGGTTCTCTCGGGAAAGGGGATGAAAGTTAAAATGTTACTTAGTTGTAATTAATGAACGCGTAGTCCGATTTCAATTATTCTTTTTTGTTAGAATAGTGATGAGTGAGCCCGGAACCCCATGGGCAGCCCGGCACCCGACGGGCAGCCCAGCACTCCATAGGCTACTGAATGGAATTCAATGAAACTTAACACGGTTTGAGTTCATACCACGAAGAACGTTATTGTATACTTTTTATCCCGAAAATTAGCACGGTTCCCTCGGGAAAGGGGATTAAAGTCAAAATGTTACTTAGTTGTACTTTATGAACCCGTAATCCAATTCCAACTATTCTATTTTTGTTAGAATAGTGATGAGCGAGCTCGGAACCCCACGGGCAGCCCGACACCCCACGGGCATCCCGACACCCCACGGGCAGCCCAGCACCCCATGGGCAGCTCGGCACCCCACGGGCATCTCGGCATCCTTATTTGGATTTGCCAGCTTGCTAAGATAAAACTCTAAAATCTGTAACATTCACCACAATCAATTTTTTTAACTATCTATCTTTTTCCGGATACATTTTAGAGACTGCGCAATGGAAGTGTACAATCTAATATATTTTTGTTCTACCGTCAAACAAGGAGAACCTCGGCAAAAAGATATCGTTTTATAATCGAAATTCCAAAGAAACGCACAAAGTACCTAATTTGCTTCAACATTTATTGTGCGAACCGCGAAGGAACTCTCTGAGTTACTTAACTACTGTCTTCTCGAAAAACAAGCTGGGAGTTATCAAACCCACAGTAAAAAGCTCCTTTATGAGCTATGCTTTACTAAGAGTGCTTCACCACAGACCACAACGTTGCTTAATATGAGATAAACAGTGCTCAAATGTGAGTAATCAGTTTGCGGGTACGGCAATCGCGTACGAAGTCGCGGGTACAGCTAGTTAATTACATAAAACACACAAACTAAGCACTTCACAACTGAGTTAAATAGAAATTCAGCGCCACTTTTAAGGTAAGACCCCTAAGTCCCTCCCAGATACCTACGCCTGATCCTCGTCTATAACTTGTTTACCTCCATGTTCTTGCTAAAACTCGTATGGAAAAAAATAATAAAAATAACTGATTTTTAGGGTTCCGTACTAAAAAACTGGGCCTTATTACTAAGCTTCGGCTGTCTACTCGTCCGACCGTTGATGGGTTGTTATCTTTAGAACCGTAATAGGTATAGCCGTAGTATGGTGGATTTCCTAACAAATAAATATAATAGCACGGACTTTAATAAAAGAGCGTACCCATGCAAGAAACGTGTATTTTTTAAACTTATTTTTATGTATACAAGCGTTTAGGTTTGTATGACTATTGTCTAATATCTTTCATATAGCAACATAATATAATAAAACAGAATCTAAACTGAACATAATCTTAATTTGACTCGAATTGTATGAAAAAAAATAGCGGTGTCGGTACGGAGCCGTCGGTGTGCGAGTTCGACTCACACTTGGCTGGTTTCATCATAATAAATAACTACCCTACAATATTAATAATCGTTTTTTGTTCGATAACGATAATCGCTCGCACACTTCTACTGATATTATATATATTACTAGTTGCAATATATATAATATCAGTTGCCGTACCTGCAAACTAATTATTCACATTTGAGCTCTGTTTATCTTATATTAAGCAACGCTGTGGTGTACGGTGAAGCACTCCTGGTAAAGCATAGCTCAGAAATACAGTTTTGGCATCAGTGTCAGCTAAAGAGTGAAGTTCACCAAGAGCAAATCCACAACAGATGCAGGTGTTCAATTGATGTCGCATATACTGGAAGCCTGGGAGAGTTCACATGATGCTATTGGCGTATTTTGTGATCTTTCCAAGGCATTCGACTGTGTAGAGCACTGCACTCTGATTCGTAAACTTTCCCACTATGGTATTCGTGGGAAAGCTCTGAATCTTATAGAGTCATATCTGTCAGACAGGCTACAGAGGGTTGGAATAAATGGCAATACTTCTTCCGGGTCATTGGTAAAAATGGGAGTACCACAGGGATCAATTTTGGGACTTTTTCTGTTTCTAACATATATTAATGATCTGCCTTGCATGGTCAAAGATTTCTGCGATATTGTTTTATTCGCAGATGATACCTCTCTGATATTTAAAGTAGATAGGAAAGACAGTGAACTGACGCATGTAAATAATGTATTATCTAAGATTTGTAAATGGTTTGCCGCTAATAATCTTCTCCTAAATTCAAAAAAGACGAAATGTTTAAAGTTTTCTTTACCAAATGTTCCTTTTTTGAACCAAACATAAAGCTTGGCCCAGATAAACTCCCTATTGACAAAGCGACAGTCTTCCTGGGAATCAAAATGGATTCCACTTTACAATGGGATCCACATATACATGATCTCTCCGGAAGACTTAGTTCTGCTGCATATGCAGTTCTTAGGATAAGACAGTTAACAGACGTAGCTACTGCTCGGCTAGTTTATTTCGCGTACTTCCACAGTATTATGTCGTATGGCGTATTGCTGTGGGGAACTGCTGCTGAGATAGAGACAATCTTTATCATACAAAAGCGTGCAATTCGAGCCATATATAAAATGGGTCCTAGGGAATCTGTGAGGGATCTTTTTAAAGAAATTGATATTTTAACTTTACCAAGTCTGTATATATTTGAAAATATTATGTATGTTCGTAAAAATTTGAGTAAATTTAAATTAAACAGTGACAATCACGATTACAATACTAGGAATAAAGATAAAATAGTGGTGCCAGGTTTTAGATTAGCAAAGACAAATAAAAGGTCCTTCTTAGGTAATTGTGTGCGGTTTTATAATAAAGTTCCCAAACATATTACAACGCTCACAGAAGGGAAATTCAAGTTGCATGTGAAAAACATATTGATTAAAAAATCCTACTACACAGTTTCTGATTACATAAACGACAAAAATGCCTGGACAATTCCGCCTCCGCCAAGCTATTGCCTGTCACCTACATAATTTAAACAAATATTGTAATAACTCTATTATATAGTATGTATGTAACACATTGTTAAAAGATGTTTAAAAGAATGGCCCCGAGTTTCTTGCCCGTTCTTCTCGCAGTGGCTCTATACAATTTATTTGCTGAACGTGGCAGTACAATGTAGAATATTTCAATACTAAAATTTGTAATTGACCTTCATAAGAGCGTCGTAGACGCCTAAATTGAATAAATGATTTTGACTTTGACTTTGACTTTGAGTGCTCTCAATTTTTTTTTCAAAATATCTGCCATGTAAAGAATTGGGTCTGTTACAGTTTTATTATAAGTATAGATATAGAAGCAAATATATAGATTATTCTTATGCGAAATTAAATATTTCAAACTTTTATTTTCATTTGTTATATAGATAAAAATATAATTATTCTTAAGATGTTTTTTCAATGCTTTTCAACAGTCAGACATATAATAACATTAACTGAAACTGTTTAGTGTGTATCACATCAAACGCCTTATTTATGGAGAATTATCATATTCTACTGTACTATATCAGCCGTATTGTCCTCTGCTGAACACACACTGCACCAATCAGGGGGTTTGGCTATCCCCACGCTTGGCAGGCGTCTTAGTGATCGTATTGCTAGATAGCAACTCCTCAGAAGGCGTTTTTGATTACCATTATTAATTTCATTAAAATTTGACCTGACTGTAGCAAACAGACGTAGCCGTTAAGAACACCTATGTTAGTGATCCCTGCAATGGGGTTTGGAAATAAAAAAATATGACACTTTTAATGAGTCTTACAAGTTCTATTTGATCCGCAGATTGGATTATTTCAAGGATATAATTATATAGATACCTATTTAAAATATTGACTGTGTAGGTTTTTGTTTTAATATCTCGTGGCTGAATATTCATATAAAACAGTATTTTTTTTATTTTTTTATGTTATTGTGACGGAACAAGCCCGAGGCCCACCTGATGTTAAGTGGACTAACCTCTGCCTATAACAGACGCATTTCGTCAGCGACGAATTGCACTGTGCCCGTCACACTGAGACGTCCAGTTGTTAGGTCTCATTAGCCTGTAATTTTTCTGGCTCTCAAGGACTGCTGCCGGAACACACTGTTAGGTGCTTGGCGACAGATTTTCTACTTGAGGGTGGTCGCTAGCCAGGCGGGCATTCACAAAATGCCCTTCCACCATGCGGTGAAGCTCAAGCTCTGGGCGGGATTCGAACCATGGATCTGCTGCACGGCAGTCCATAGCTAATGCCACTGAGCCATCACTGCTTCAAAATGATTGTATTGTATGAATGAACAAATTTGTCAAATATTTTATAAAGTGTGTGTTTAATACTAATGTAACTAATTGTGAAAATTTCTTCAACTAAATAAATATTCAGAGATAAATTTATTTGTGTTTGTAGAAATGACTAAAGTTTGTGTGGGAATTTAAGGCTTTGTAACTAAGGCTGTTCAAATGTTTAAAATCAACTCTTGAACTTTAAGCATAATTTTTAATATAATCAGGGGTCTTTTTTGGTGATATGCTAGATTTAAAAAAAATATATATTAACCTGATGGTAAGTGATTATGCACTAGAATAATGTTGTGGCTAACCAAGAATTATTTGCTTTGAAACTCTCTTTATCATATATAGAACAAAATTAAAGCATTACATAATTACAAATTTACGAGAGAAAAAATTAAAGTCATGGGCGGGATTCGAACCCGCGTCCATCCACCCCTATAGCTGGGGTATGCTCTGACCGACTGAGCTAACGTGACAATGACTCTTAACTCCATTTTTTCCTCTCGTTCATTATTTAACCATCGTATTGGGATGGAGCGATACGTGTAGTTCAACATACGCTGTACTACAAACAAGATCAATTTTGCAATTGGTTTTCAACTTGTAAATGATGACGCAAACTTATAATGTTAATATTGATATGTTTGCAATAACGCCTGCTCTGCGGATTACATTACAAAATTACAAATTTACGAGGGAATAATATATGGTCATGTGCGGGATTCGAACCCGCGTCCATTCACCCCTATAGCCGGAGTATGCTCTGACCGACTGAGCTAACAACACAATGACCCATAATTCCAATTTTTCCTCTCGTTATTTATTTAACCATCGTGTTGGGATGGAGTTACACCTATTATAGTTCAACTTACGTTGAACGTTTTTACCATAGAACAAAAACAAAAAACGTAAAAAAAATACATTTTGTGTACTGGAATCCTTATAAATATTTACTTTAATATTATTCATACTTGGTAGGCAATCCGCAATGCAAACACATTTATACAAAATTTCAATCGACTACCTATTGCTGTTCCAAAGATGACATGAAAGTCTGAAAGTCAGATGGACGGACACCCGTCGCGTACTACCTGATAGAGAAACGTGTTCTAGTAATGAACCCTAAAAACGGCATTCAGTCAAAGTTGCCAGTTTAAGATCAGTTTTGCTTTCAGGTTTATCACAAAATCATAACTAAGTAGTCTTTCAGCTGTGATCAAAACAATCGAACGTACTGTATGCGATATTGCGATGCGTTACTGGTTCAAAGTTAACTTCGATACGCACTTGGCTACTTTTTTATCTATAGTTTAACATGTCATGGATAGGTAATCAATCATTTGTATCTATGATTGATTACCTATCCATGTATATATGTCCGCAATATGTGACACACGAAAGTTTCGTGTTCGTCGCGAATTGTATGATTGGGGTTTCGCTAAATGCGGGAAATATGTTTTCTCGTTCCACTTCCGAGATAATATCAAACTCCGGTAAAGTTGAGGGTTTCTGATAATGGGGTTTGTTGGGTGTTCCATATTTTTATGTAACTTTTAAGGACTGTGTCGTCACCGGGAAGGGATTAGAGATAATTCGTATCTTGCTCGTTTACCTGCATGCGTTGGGGTCTCCATTGACCCATATTTTTACTTCTGCAGATAAGACAACCTAGTTTACTTCTTTTATTTATACATATCGCTGGAGTCATCCGGTCCGGTCCGGTACGATAAAAGGTACTTCAATTGTGGCCAACAGTCAAGTGTTCTACACATTAACACCTCTATAGAGACAGTGGGGGCTGATTGCGGTGTCAATTATACTACCTGCGCAAGTTATATTACATCCACATATACATTATGGTAGGGTTCTGCAAATGGTTAGAATCATCAAGTACAGTGATGCAGTGCCCACCAGTATACTTTACGCGTGATACATATACTTTGCAAAGACCTTTTGAATTTACAAAAAAAAAATTACAAGCATCGTTTGTACATATACCTAGCGAATATTATAACAACATATATTTAGAGCGATACATTTTCATCTTCATCGTAAACTGAATCCAAGCCTTCTAGTTATCTACCTACGCGCTAGATGCGTTACCATTTCCACTACCATGACGTCAATTTTGATCTCGTGTATTTTGTATGTGATTGTGGCGGAACAAGGTCGAGGTCCACCTTATGTTCAGCGGACTAACCTCTGCCTATAACAGATGCATTTCGTCACACGTCACGAATTGCACTGCCTACCTTTGAAACATAGTTGTTAAGTCTCATGTGCCTATAATTTCACTGGCTCTCACGGACTGCTGCCGGAACACACCGTATACGTAAGTAGTTTTTGTTTCACTTAGGCAGCGATTCTAAGAAATGCCATCTATTTTAAATGTAGTCCGTGCAACTTCTCACCCCACAATTTGGTATTTTGTACACAAGTGATCACATGTTACTTGTGGCGTAGGCTGTGGCGTCAATGTTACGCCGTTGTTTTGGCGCCGATAAATGATCATCATTTTGGAATCTCGTCTGGTCTATCTTAACAAAGCTGAGGTTCTAAGCTTCTCGACAGGTTTAATGTACAACGTGGGCGTACGTGTCGGTATCGTACATAATATATGACACAATGCCTAAAGTTGCAGTTGTTTTAACATGTTTCGATTAGGGCACCTTCGATCGCAAATGAAGGTCAAAGTCAAAATCATTTATTAAATTTAGGCGTCTACGACGCTCTTATGAAGGCCAATTTAAAATTTTAGTATTGAAATATACTACATGGTACGTTAAGCAAAAAAAAATGTATAGAGTTACTGCAAGAAGAACGGGCAAGAAACTCGGGGTCATTCTTTTAAACGTCTTTTAACAATGTATTACATCCTTACTATATAATAAAGTTCGTTAAAGAACGTGTTAAAGGCGACAGGCGATGCTTGGCAGAGGCGGAATTGTCCAAGCATTTTTGTCGTTTAAGTAATCACAAACTATGTAAGGTAAAGCTTTTCTCTGGTGCGGCTATGAGATACGATTTACTGTGTGATACGTTGATTATTGTTTACTTGATCTGTTTAAATGAAGTCATCCTTTATACAAAACACAAAGCACCCAAGCGCTCATCGACAAATACCGGCAAGTGGCGCGTGGCACCTTTTCGTAATAATAGAAGGCGTAATGTTCGCGCCGCGGTTTACACGCTGGGTGCTCAGTTCCCTCGCTTTGTGTACTAACAATGGCTCTCCACGCCGCCACTACTCAGTGCTGCCGGTAGTGTGATGAATTTTGGATCAATCAGAGTTTGTACCTATTGTGCTCTTTATCGGGAACCCGACCGAGATCTAGTGCTCTAATATGTTTGTCATCATAAGATACTGAAGGCCCCAGCGTATAAAAAGGCCCATAACAAAAATAATGGATATTCCGTAGCGTAATGCATCGGTTATTGAAGTAAACTTAAATGAAAGAAATTTTGTTGATTACAACACTGGACTTTTATGCTATAGCTATGCCGAGGCGCTCGATAGAGGGGTAGATGACGCCTTGTCGAGTTGCCCGTTGTACGGCATTTTTACAACGATAAGATTTCGCGCTGTCACGGCCATACTGACGTACGCACGTCCTCGTACGACCTACATTGTACATTATCTGTTAAAGAGAATTATAACATTGTTCGTTCATCTTGACATACTTTCGCTGATTACAGTTGACCCTACATTACACATTATGTGAGAAAGAGCTCATTGACTTTATCCTATTTTATTTTTGACGTTATCCCTTCAATTTTTACACTAGACGGGATTTTGCTAGACTAGATCCTAAGATCCCTATAGCTATGACTTTTTTTACTTGGCACTATAAAATCATTAAACTCTCGCTCAGAATGTCACAACAGAAATCACGACAATAATCCGTACTAAGGCTAGAATTACAGATCCCTAAACGCTGTTTACGCCAGTAATCGCTTTTACCATAGAAGAGTAACAATAATTGCCATTTCCTCGCTATGCGCTACAACAAAGAAAACAACATATCGGAACACACTCACCGAGTTTCTATACTCCTGATAATAGCTCAACCGCGCAAAGGTTGACAAGTCGTTCCACACGCATCTTGATGCTGAAACCACTCACAGGGCAGCTGCTCACGACATAACCTAGTCTCCGCTCTTAAAGCGCATCACCATGGCGCTGCTCACTTGGTGACCTTGTCCAAGATCTACGTAGATTTGCTAGTTCTCCATTGTCTCATTATTAGAAGACACAAATTACGAACACTTGGTTAATAATTAAGAACACTTGGTTTATTCCTCAATCCACAGTTTATAGGGTGGACCCCCGAAATGGCCTCGATCTACCCCCTATAGCTATTCCAGTCCTCGCCTTGCAGAACACTCTCTGCACAATCTCACTCTGTTCTTTTCATCATAGTCAGCCCAGCTAGTGTCAAAGGAGAGACTACAGCAATCGCTATTGTCCCATGTTCAGCTAGATAAAAGAGGATACTACTGAAACATCGTCTCGTCATCGTCAATACTACCTAAGTCAACACTGATTTACACCACTGTCAAAGTCTGAATAGTCACCATTGTCCCTAAATACATCATCATCAGGCCAGCTGGTCTCCAAAAAGAGACCACTGTGACATTTTGTTACCTGTTCATCACTGATTTCTGTCAATGTATGATCATTGATTGCCTTGTGGGAGGTTTTCAGCATCAAAATGGAAATATAATACTGAAGATGGCAATAATGAGACACAATGGAGAATTGATTGAGGAATAAACCAAGTGTTCAAGTAATATGTGTCTTCTCATTTGCACGATATCCACATGTACGCCCACGTTATAAGAGCTCTGCCATTAAACATCCTGATAACATGCCTGAGAGGCAGCTGCTAACCCAAATACAGCAGAGAAACTGTTACCAGAATAGTTTCACAATTTAATGTTTATATTGGGAACTAAGAGTATAGATTAGCGACCTAATAAGTCTACCTTAAAGCTCAAGCCAGCGGTGGGGATACGATGAGAACCATGGACCTGCGGCATGACAGTCCATAGCTATAGTACTAGTACTAAAGCTATGGACTGTCTACTACTATAGTACTACTACTATAGTACATAGCACTAAGCTACCTACACCTAAATAAAGCCTTTTTACTTGCTCCAGTGTAGAGCTATCTCGATCAATCACCCCAATCTGAGAAAATTTCTTGAACCTTTCAACATACATAGAGATAGAACGGATCTTTTAGTATTTTCTATCGCATCTGTTGTGAAGAATGTTATACCTGTATGACTTTTACATCTAATTCTGGCTTTACGATTTTTCCTCATTTTCGCAAAATACCTCATCCGCATAATTGTACTCGATACATGTTCGCTTGAACAGTTCTTCCTTTTGTATACTTGCAAAATGTGGAAAAAGTTTCTCATAGCGGTATTCCCGGAAAAATAAAATACGAGATCCCTTAAAAAGGTATAAAATCTCCTTCTTGGATGTGGTCACCATCGCATTAGTTATGTATTTGGTTGTATTTCTGACGGCCATAAGCAGCGGAATCCGCCTGCATGTTTTCTAACTGTATAATAAATAGAATTTCGTATAAAGTCAGCTTATATCAACTTTTTTTTTTAACAATCTGTTAATATGTTCTACTACTATCATGACAAAAAGCATGCTTGAAGTTGTGATCGTCTAATAAGAATGACTATGGTCTGCCATGCATGTGGTCCATGATTTGAATTCTGCCTGAGACTTAAGCTTCAACATATGTTGTTAAGGCATTTTGTGAATTTTCGACCGCCCAGACACCGCATTCAAGCAGGAAATATTAGTGCAGCACCTAAAGGTGTTTTCTGTCCTGTCTTTACGAACCAATGACATAAAGAAAGCCTCAAAACGTGGCCTGCCTAGCGCCTGCCCTTCACTGGTCCTCGCCTGATCGGTGACTTCGCCCGCCCAAGCAACACACAAAACACAACTTAATCAATCAACTACGTAAACCCAAATGAAAAAGGGTAAACATAGCCAAGTTCATATAGCAGTAGAGGGTTTATTTATTATATTATAAGAGGCTCGCAATTTAAGGACGATACCTAATCATACTAAGTATGTCACTTGAATTTATTATCATTTTAACGATAAAAAAAAAATTAACACATTCCTTGTGTAGACTACTTAAATTTTGTACATTTTGTTATTATTATTTGATACCTCCCTCTTACAATTCCAAAGATACAGACATGGAGTCGGACGGACGGACTTACATACGGAGGCTAGGTCCCGTTTAAAGGCAGATTTTCTCAAAGAAAAGAAGAAAAAATTAAACCCATATCTAAACCTTAGCAAATCTGTCCAAGATATGAACGTAAGCTACGAACATAAAGTTGTAAACCTGACACTAAACACCTGATGGTGTGTTTCAGGATATTGGTTGCGAGCCAGTTCCCATTAGGAAGGATCAGTGTATCAACCGATTCGACCACATTATCACTTACCACACCAATATACCTACGTTTTTTATTTATTTGTATTTTTTTATCCTAATGCAATGTGCAAAAGTAATATTGTTATTTTACTTATTGCATACACAATTATTATCATAGAGGCTCCTTTTTAGATTTTATTGTAAAACTTCATTTGCAGACAGTACAGGTAATAGTGACCTTCAACTATGAGCCCTTCGTTGTATATAGGCGTTCTATGGCAAGAACCTAAGTCGCCAAGAGTAACCGACAATCAGTAGCAAACAGGATCTACTAGCCGAAAGTCATCACAAAGCGGACCGACGACGTCTAGTCTGGGGGCCGACAAGCCCGAATCCATCCAAATAAAATATATTGTCATTTGACGCTAAGATCATCTTAAAGATATAATTCCTCTAGCAATTCATCTCAGAATACTCAGCCGTCACAAGGAAAAAGGAGCCTTCGACCTGATGAACATGACAGTAAAATTAAATATCGAACTCATTACATAAATTTGTTTAATTTCACTTTAGGATCATTATAGATAGACATCAGCTCATGGTTGCTGATAGTTACATACAGAAAGCTGCTTAAGTATTAAAAATTGTAGAGAGAGAGTAATAGCACTTCGCGACGGAAGGTAAAATATGTGAAATATGAGCAGCAATACTTAAGTGGTACTCATCAGATATATCTAGCATTTCAGACATGAAACGATAATATGTTTATCTTATTTCGGGTATGTTAAACTATCAGCCACTCAGGATCTAGCTGCTTGCTAAGCAATGATGAAACAAACAAAGCTATGAAAAACTTTCAGCAGATAAGGGTTTTTAATAATGCCCAAATATTTCAGACGGTGCGATTTCATGGAGGTATCCGACGTTGATAACTTTTTTCCCATATTTAATATGTAGAAAAAAAATTTATTTGCGAGTCCAGAAAGCTATGTCACCAAAACTCAAATATTATGCAAAATAAAATATTTTGTTCGTATCTACATGTCTAGCTCGTAGCTGGACATATGTGTAAGTAGAGAAAGTCAACGTCGGGCCGCTGAAAGATAACGATTTATGGGGTTTTCTGACTTTCGTGATTGTAAACTCTACACAGAACTTGGTATCATAAAGCATCCTCCCACGACGCAAGTTGATAGAAACTGTACCGCCAGTACTGATCATAGCTAAAAAAAATCATAAAAAAAGTAAATAAGTTTGAAAGAAGCTTAATGTCTCCAAGTAACAGATCACTTCGAAAATATTTTAATTCAGTTGTGAGCAAAATTTTCGCTTAAATCAACAGAAAAGAGAAATCTTGAATTAGCTTGCTAGAGCCAGAGTTTGTTTGAGCAAGTTCCGCGACTGCGGTTACTTTTGAATAAATCCTTAAAAGCGTCGAGTACAGCTATTGTAGAAGTTGTAATACAAATCCTCGGAACTTGCCCGTGACTACGAATAATGTATTATTCTGTGTATACATATCAAATCATTTGGAGAAGCCGATATCATTCCAATTAAAAAAATGATGACCCTAATGTATTAAATTTAGTTAGAATTTGTTTCTAGATATATTCTAACAACTTTAACGGTCCATTTATTTATGGAAATCGAAAATATAAGTATAATTATTACTGATATTTACATTGAACTCTAGTTTATGACGCCTCTCAAGCTAGGGGTGAGATTTTTTCTGCCTTAAAGCTCTAAGAGATTTGCTGCACTAGCCCTACTCTCTTCCTTTCTAATTAAGCAATATATGGTTTTAGGTCAGCATTCAAATCAACATAATATAAAAATTATGGATATTTCACAAGCAAAAGACCAGTGACGACATTGAAATTTCATATTCGACGACAGACATTGGAGTTTCATTAATAGCGCTGCGTTTGGCCTTATGTTAATGGAACCCTACAAAAGATAATTTGTTTAAGATTAAATGTCAAAATGGGCGTTATTGTCGCTTAAAGCGATCTCTTCTCGACCAAAGAGATGATTGGTGTTATGATAATTGCAAATGCGCCCAGTAGAATACAATACGCGTACCTCCTACTTTTGAGAAAACATACTACATACGTGGGTATATAAACACTACATAATATAATTATATGCATAACAATTCAGCGCTAATCATTTTTGTTACCAGCTGTGTTAATTAATGCAATTATATTGGATTATATAGGTTGTTATACTAAGCTAATAATATTATCTTAAATTATCGATTTATGTGATGCCTTGTATCATAATATTGTCTTATTTACCCAAAAATTATAATTATTAGATCTTAATACGTTTTGAAGCGTAAATTTATCCGATTATCTTCTAAATATTTGACAACATTCCTATTTTGTAATAATGTCACGATTCTTTAAAATTACTTCAAAATTACATTTCCCTCGGTGTATGTAGACATTAACAAATCCACGTATACGATGGGAAATAACGACATTACAGGTACGAGTGAGTTCGCAAAACTTAATGCGTAGCGTGTCGCACGACACGGAATATACGTCACTTGAAAAGTTCTCTGGTAACCCAAACTTCGTGTAGAGCACGTCATCTGTTTGCCGCATGTGTCGACGAGCACATATATTGAAAACAGAAGATTTATAAAAGAAAACAAAGTTAAAATGTAAGTGGACTCATAGACAAAGACAAATAACAGTTTAGCAAAGACAAATAAAAGGTCCTTCTTAGGAAGTCAATTGTGTACGGTTTTATAATAAAGCTCCCAAACATATTACAACGCTCACAGAAGGGAAATTCAAGTTGCAGGTGAAAAACATATTGATTAAGAAATCCTACTACACAGTTTGTGATTACTTAAACGACAAAAATGCCTGGAGAATTCCGCCTCTGCCAAGCTATTGCCTATCACCTACATAATTTAAACAAATATTGTAATAACTTTATTATATAGTATGTATGTAACACATTGTTAAAAGACGTTGAAAACAGTGGCCTCGAGTTACTTGCCCGTTCTTCTCGCAATGGCTCTATTCAATTATTTTTTTGCTGGACGTAGCAGTACTGAATATTTCAATACTGAAATTCATAATTGACACTCATAAGAGCGTCGTAGACGCCTAAATTGAATAAATGATTTTGACTTTTACTTTGAGACTTTTTGTTTCGAACACCAAAGCATTGTAACACTTTGCAAGCAGAGCAACAGGCCAGTTCTAACAGTTGTACGGGAATGTGTCGCTTGCGTAACTCAACAGTAATGACTTAATTTTGTAATTCTCGGGGTGAGCTCGTGCCTCACTAATTAAAATATTAGG
Organism: Plagodis pulveraria; assembly: GCA_963890685.1. Lineage (NCBI taxonomy): Eukaryota > Metazoa > Arthropoda > Insecta > Lepidoptera > Geometridae > Plagodis > Plagodis pulveraria. Next base: position 38,587,229 of record OY982950.1, on the reverse strand, counting down.
ACGTGAGATAATGTTTGCTCGTTATCAAGCGTTGGCAGTGAAGACTTATTCTCTAGCTTATTACGTCGCATATTAACTTATTATAATAAAAATAATAGTTTCTTTTTAAGCACGAAGTGACAAAGTTTTCATAAAAACGAAAGTAAAACTTAAATAAAACGTAATTACGAAAAAAGATTTACCTTCTGCCGCTTAGCGACTTTAAATAGTATAATATAATAGGAACTGATATCTCACACTGGGATTACCAATACGCCAAGCGTAGAGATCATGGCAAACTCCCTCCCCCCCATATTGGGGGAGGGTGTGTTCAGCAGTAGACTATCAGGTTTTTTTTTTATTTCGTGCCGGATAAGTTAGCCTTTCACCACTATCTCACCTGATGGTAAGTGATGATGTGGTCGAAGATGTTGTTCAGGCTAACCTAAAATTTAGCCTAGAAAAGACTGATGCAGTGCCTAAGTATTATTACCTACTTTATGGTATATATAACGACCGCTATACTGCCTGCAATGCTCTATTCTACTTAAAACTAATCAGCGTTACAATGCTGCAACTTCCAAGCAATGCAGGTGCAGGCAAACATTTATATTGGTTGTAAAAGTTAAATACATTTGCTGCTCAAACGGTACGTGGTCAGAACTTTCTACTATTTTGGAATTAATTTACCTGTTTGTAGATGTCTTAGATTTTATTTTGAAAGCTGTCTTGAAAACGGAATAATAGATTTTAAAAATATACCATGTAGACCATTATCAAAGGTCCTTCTTCGAGAAAGATACTTTTTGTATAGAGTTTGACGAACATTAAAACATTCTTGCATAATCGTACTTCCTGGTGATAAGGCACTGTCAATCTATGTTAGCACCATTCTAGAATTCAAAAGCACAATATTTTGCCTAGGTGCAAATACGAGTACCATCACGATGCAAAAAAAATGCCGAGACGAATGCAGTATGAAATGGTGGACGCAACCTTTATGTTCAAAAGTTTAACATGCCTTAAAGCTTTCGACCTAAAACATTATGCTTACTTAATAATAACTAAATGCGTTAAACGAATTTATTCAACACGTTTAATCCTTGAGAATATTCTACATGCCTCATAGAAGAAAAAGTATAAAACTGAGTGGTGTAAGGAATTTTGCGGTAGCTAGTGCTAACAACCTTCAATTAAAAAACCTGTCAAACTAAACCAAACTACTTAACGTGAATTTCGATAGGTGATGTTCAGACACCTATTTCTAGCCTGTATATTATGTATAATCTAGTCTGTTACCAGTTTTTTGTTGAATTAATTGCATACTTGACGAATTGCATAATGAACGAAATAAGACTTTAATTACATCTTGGAATTGTGTATTTGACGAACTGCTAAAAACATATCAATCACGTACAGGTGCGTTAAAGAGCAAAGGATGGCTATCAATCATAAGGAATACTATCAAGAGGTATTTATGTCTCCCTGGGACTATCTGTCTTCAAGCCGTTAATTAAGTTTACCCTAAATCGTTCACTGAGAAGTTTTAATGAGAGTTCATGTGCAAATTATATTAAAACTTTTTATAACATTACTAAAATATTATCTCTACGTCAACCACACAAAGTCTGTGCCAACATAATAAGGTGGCAAATCAGAAGGTTTTGCTTTTGGAACTGAAAGCCTATTTATGCTCGTGCTGATAAGGGCCTTGTTTGAGTGTCAGTATAATTGAATATTGTAGTGGCGGCCGACGAGTTGCTAATTTAGGTCTCCTACGGAGTGAGGTGGGTAGAATCATATTAAATCATGCTAATGCTATCCAAAATCTGAATAACTAATTTCTAAAATATGGCCGGAAGACATCTCTGCATTACAAAAATAATGTGGACGATTCACATAAGTAAACCACAATAACAAAAAAAATAGGGGGGGGGTAGGGGTGACATTCTAGCCCGGCAGGACAATACTCCATTGATTCATATATACCGCGTTAATTGCTGATAAGCTACCTATTCTATACTATCTCACCTGATGGTAAGTGATGATGTGGTCAGATGAATTAGGCTAACCTAGATATACTGGCTCTCAAGAATAGCTGTCTGAACACTCCGTTACGTGCTTGTCTACTTGAGGGTATGCGTGGGGACGCGGATTCAAATCTTTCAACAATCGGCTGTACGCACTGGGTGCCTTAACCACTCGGCCATCGACCATGGCTGTACAGATAAGGATTTTGTGCGTAAAGGTAAATTTTAATATTTTAATCGTCATAGAGAACAATGCGACCATCAACCAGACGTGTTAGTTTAGTTTACACCTTATCAAGAATTATAGAGGAGAAATGTCATGTCATGTCATGTATAGGATATAAAGCCGCGGGTATCCACCCCTATAGCCTAGGGTATGCTCTAACCGCTAAGCAAACACGATATAAAACTCATAACTCTTATTTGTCCTGCCGTTTTTAACCATATTATTGGGATGACTACACCTATAGTCCAACTTACGTTGTACTAAAAAGAAGACTAATTTTTGCAATTCGTTTTCTTGCAACACTATAATTATAATATTTTTATTTCTGCAGTGACGCATGCTCCGCGCACTACGTTATACAATTACATAGCACGTCTGCTTTCAGACTGAAAACAGTGACCTTAAATTACTTTAAACGAACTTGTATTTGTAATAAAATATATTGTAATTTGATGATGTATTCTGGCAAACAAACATATAAATTTGAATGAATTAATTACGAGACGAAAACATATTATTACTATCCCGCACATAACTATATTTTTTCCTTCCGTTGTAATTTTGTAATATAAACAGCGCAGCATGCGTCATTGCAAAAATTAAAATGGACAACACATAAAATCCCCAAACATTAGAAGATCAACAGCTAAAAAGAGCAGCAGTTGTATATCCCAATTACTTCATAATTTACATAGAACCGACGTCTCGTTTTCTTGTATGGAAAATGTTGTATTATATAGAGTGATATATTGAGTTTTGTGAACAGTAGAATACGTGTAGCACTTTGAATGCGACAGAACATATTGACTACTACCCAATTAGGGACATCATTCAGTCGCGAACAACGTGACATTCGTAGCGAATAATAGAAACAGAAACCATCTATCCCGAAGTTATGGCAACTATTACTAACAAAGGGCCGAACATGTGAGTAGATAAACAGTAACCGGCGAAAAGCGTGGCACATAACACGCGGTCGGCCTCTCCACGCATGGTTAATGAACGAATTCAGTAGGTTAATTAAATCACGCTCACGTATTGTCACGTGTTTACTTTTAATTAAATTTACATCTAACTTTCGCTAAAGCAACCTTTTGAAATCTGCTTGTTATCCCACCTATATATATATATATAGGGTAGAGTGTGCCGGTACCGTGCGGCTTTACAACAGGTGTGAAATTTACAACTTATTTGTGATCGTGATTTGAATATAGAACTTACTAGTGATAATTTGTTTTATAACATTTGTTAAGTTGTGAAAGTAAATTTTTGGAATACATTGTATACACGTTCTATATTGAGCACTAAATCTTTAAACCTACATTAATTGTTATATAATTAAATAAATATTTAATAATATTTGTTTCGCTCTATTCCGATATTTATGTAAGTACTGACCTTCACGCAGCAACGAGTGCAATCAACTTATTTTCTGACCGCATCGTTATAAAGTTTTGCGTGTGTTAAAACGACCCCACGCCACAGTGACCGCGTGGTTAGCGCAGTAGAAGTTACGAGTTCAACGAATAATAATCTATTTTACTTATATTAAAACATCGTTTGCGTCTCACTTGTCTCTAAACTTCTTTGTGTTTTAATATTTTTATATATGCATAATAACGCATGCAGATTAAATTAATTTTGTAATGTAATGCGCGGAACATGCGTTATTGCAAAAATGAAAATATTAAAATTATAGGGTAGCGTTAACGTTAGCAAGTTTAAACCTTATTGCAAAAGCAGGCTTATTTTTGGTTCATCATAATTTGAACTGTAGATGTTGCTTCTTTAACTTCAGACTTAAAAATCAGATTAGAACAGATTAACCTTTTTACTCTTTGCAGTAGGTATATTGAAATGTTTCCAAAAACCAAGGATTTAGTATTAATACAGACAATATATTATATTATGATCGCGCCTAACAGAAAGGTTTTTCCTTATTTTATAAATCGTTGGCGCACATAGATCAATTTGTTCATTTTAATTTGTGGAATGATGGATATTTACAAGTTTTTCTCACAAATGAATATCGTTGCATAACATTCGTGGAAAGTAACTTATTCCAATTAACACTTAAGCATTGAAAAACCTCGCGTATGGCTCAAACTTCAAATATGGAGGCCTCGATTGGAATAATTTTCTCTCTGCACTCGTATAATAATGTTCTATAATTAACAACTGCCATACTGGCGCAAGATAAATTTAATAGACAGAGAATGTCGCCAGTGGCTGTTACAAAACCAGGACTCCCAGGCGATGTGTCCTCACGGAGGAAAGGGGTGAGGGCGGGCACAGACGGGGGTAACCAACAAAACAACCTTATAATATTGCGAAAACTTCGTTGACCCTTTGCTCGCAGTTGACTTAATAATGAATAATTAGCCCTCTCATTATCATAATAGTGTAATAATATTATGTTAATAACATACCTTTTCTTGAGCCGGGAAATATTATAAATATATATCATAATCAGAGTCAGTTTCTGTTCAGTATATACCTGATGTATACCGTGATAATACTTAAACCACCACGGTCAGGGTTACATCAGCAACGCGATATTTACGGGTTATGACCGCGATGTCTAACCTGTGTGTATAAAGAATTTTTCTTAAAGCGTTATCTATCAGTTGTTTTTTTTTGGTGGTAATATAAACATGCATTGCAATTCAACGGGGCAATGCTGGGCACGCTGCCTACTGGTAGTAAGCTGGAGCATTTGCATTGCCTGTGAGTCTACAATGACTTAAAGGTTGCTTAAATGCTTTTATTATGTTAGTTGTAGTATTGTTAATAGTTCGAAGTATTTTGTCTTTAATGTCTGATATAATAATGATATCTTATACATTAAAATCAGTTGAGCCGTTTAGAAGTAATGGCGGAATATAGAAACTCACAAACATAAATACGAAGATGAACCCTGGAAACATAACACTCCTTTTTTGGGCAGTCATGTAAAAAGAGGAAAATTTTGTTGCAAGCTCATTATATTTATCTTTGTCTTTTATAAAACGAAAAAGTTTGTCAAAAATATGTAATATCTACGGAAATGGTTCCGCAGCACTCGTAGTCGGTACTTGGTCCATCCTCGGTTATTTTGTGTTATATTAAGTCCTTCGTGAATTCACAATACAGTCCATGAATACATATTATAAAAAGTTTTAGGCAAATTGTTTGTATTAAGTAAGTACATGAATTAAAAAAAAGTATATTGTTAAAGCAGGCGCTATATGCAAGTGGTGGTGGAAAACGGTACAGATACGTAGATTCTAATGTTGCTCTCAAGTCCATATGTTAGAATAACAAAAGAGCTCCTTGCGGTGCTTTCCCTAACACTATTCTAATAAAAGCAAGTCTTATGCATATTAGCTCGGGTTTACTTGTGTTTACAAAAAAAATAAATTGACGCTTGTGGTACCACCTCCAGTGGGATTTGAGCTGTGACTCCAGGATACCGTCCTGTACTACAAGTATAAAACCGAAAACAGTTCAGTGTCGTCGAATGATATCAAAAACTGGTAGAATATTAGCCAGCCTTACCTGGTCGAAAGTGACGACACGGTTGATGCTCGAACATTTTTGAAGCAGTGATGGCTCAGTGGCATTGGCCATGGACTGCCGCGCAGCAGGTCCATGGTTCGAATCCCGCCGCGAGCTTGAGCTTCACCGTATTGTGGAAGGGCATTTTGCGAATGCCCGTCTGGCTAACGACCACCCTCAAGTAGAAAATCTGTCGTCAAGCACCTAACGGTGTGTTCTGGCAGGTGTCCTTGAGAGTCAGTGAAATCACAGGCGCACGAGACTTAATAACTATGTCTCAAAGTGACGGGCGTAGTGCAATTCGTGAGTTGTGACGAAATGCATCTGTTATAGGCAGAGGTAAGTCCGCTTATAACATTAGGTGGGCCTCGAGCTTCTTCCGTCACAATAACAAAAAAAAAGTCAATCAAGCCGATAACTAAAACTCAAAAACTCGATAAACGCAGAAGCTTTATAAGTCATTTATTGGATAAGCCTTATACAATTAAAAATCCAAGCAACATGCTTAATGCACTTTATAAGCCCTCCACAAAGCAAGGGTAAACCCATTTAATAATTTAATCAAAGCAACAGCTATAATTGTTTATAACTAATTCCTTTAGTTTGGGTTAGTTCAATAATCAAATGACGAGCACAAATAAATCCCCTCATTCGCATCTGTAGCGTGTAGAGAGATAATCCAGTGTAATAATTTGAGTACACACACCAAAAGGCTGCTTGAAGTGCGCGATAATTACAATTAAGTCATCAAAGGATTTTAATCCGATGATTTTAACGAAATGTATGTAGTGATTACCCTCCATCTAGTAATCAAGTAGAGTTACTATTTATTAAGTAAATATTATGTTTCACTAATATATACTGTATACTTATCACTACTATCTGCGCCCACCAGTTTCTTGCACGTATAGACAATAATTAAAAACTGATAATGATAACATATATCCTATTAGTTAAGTCAGGACTGAAACTATGTACATTTCAGGTTTAATCCAATTTTTCAGAGAAATGTGTAGTAAATATACACACACATTCATACTCATTCATTCATAAGCTTTCATATATATAATGTAATTTGCTTACTTAAAACACAAAATGACACTCAACTGTCAAGGAGACATTACTCCGAACTAAGATTCCCAAACTCCCAGGGGACCCCGGACTAATCACGAGTAGGAGACTAATGCTGGCTTCTACAGCCCACCTCAACTACTTTATATTATACTAGCGTCCCGCCCCGGCTTTGCACGGATATTTAACAAAAATTATAAATTGAAACACATAAAAGTAGTTATTGTGCCATAGCTGTAATAATTTCCCACGACAAACGATTTTATCTTAGTGTGGGCTCTGCATGTCATTTAACTGTCAGAAGAATCACTACAATTTAGTGTTACAATTGTAATAAAGTTAAGAGTGACAACTTGTAACTGTATTGTGAAATAAATTATTATTATTAGACATTATGGTATTGCGGATTTTTTTGTTGATATTGATGTACTCTATAAAACTGTACATTACTTTACACTATTGTCAACAATTTCCGCAGCGTACGCGATATAACGATTAATTTAGGTATTATTAATTATTTAGGAGGTATTTTTTTCCCACATTATCGAAGTTTTCATACGGATCCCTAAGTTTTTAAAATATTCTATAGCCTATGTTCATGAGGGATGGTGTGAAATTTTAATGGTGAAAGGATTTTTCAATTCAATCCATTAGTTTTTAAGTTTATACATTACATACAAAAATACAAATCTTTCCTCTTTATAATATAAGTATAGATAATATTTTCTTAATGACACTGTATTGGGAAATCCAATTCCATAGAAGATGAAGAAAACTCCATAGAAGATTACGGTGTTTCCGGGAGCAGTCCTTGAAATCCAGTAGTACTATGTAAGCCCGAAAAAAATCTTTGACAGCATTATCACTTATCATGAGGTAAGATCAGAATCAAGACCCACACTATCACTAATAAACTATCATTATAGATGATTTGTATTAAGCTACGTATATGAATATCATTTTACTTACTTGATATAAATGTCACTTAGTTTATCTCTAAGCTATAGTTACTCTGAGGTGTGGCTATTTTACTCATCAATACTCACGTAGGTTATAGATGTTTCCCAACACTATTGTTTGTTATGTCTTCTGTCATATCCACTCCCTTTTTTTAATCTTATATGGTTGACCATTGAGGGTTTAAGATTCTAAATATTGTAATGTAACCAAAACTAACATAAAATAAACCGAAGTTAAAACAAGATTTTTTTTATCTCAAATCACCATCGCCGATACCGTATTAAAACAATGCGCAGCGGTGTGCGTACTATGTTATGTTTTTATACTGTTAACCTTAGCAGCATTGCAGCCCGAACTTAACTGGATTATATTAGGTCCTTACATATGAAATTGGCGTTTTTCGTACTGGCCACTTTAATCACGAATTTCTCCTCTTTGGTAAGGAATTCCAAATTCAAATTTGTACAGCTATAGACTCATGTATTTGTGCTTCGATGATCGTCATTCATTTGTTTTTTTTCTTCTGTTTTTTTCTGTTTGCGTCACTCATTTTACAAAATGGAAAACCTTAAATATCGCATTATTTACGAGTACGAGTTCCGCCGTGGCACTAGTGCTGCGGAAACAACTCGAAGGGTGAATGATGTGTATGGCGGTCGTGTTGCAAAAGAAAACACAGTTCGTTTTTGGTTCCAACGTTTTCGTTCTGGAAATTTCGACCTGCAGAACAAGCCCCGTGGACGGCCTGAGACTCAAGTTGATAATGAAGAGTTGAAGGCTATTGTGGAAGCGGATCCATCGCAAACCACGTCCGAGTTAGCTGCAGGCTGCGATGTTAGTGATAAAACTGTTTTAATTCACTTGAAGCAAATTGGGAAGATTAAAAAGCTTGAAAGGTGGGTACCTCACGAATTGACTGAAACAAACCGGCAAACGCGCGTCGACTGCTGCGTTACATTACTAAACCGGCACAATAATGAAGGTATTTTAAACCGAATCATTACCTGTGATGAAAAATGGGTTCTTTACGATAATCGGAAGCGCTCAGCGCAATGGTTAGATCCTGGCCAGCCAGCCAAATCCTGCCCCAAGCGAAAATTAACCCCAAAAAAGTTACTTGTAAGCGTTTGGTGGACTAGTGCCGGTATTGTTCATTACAGTTTTTTCAAATCTGGCCAGACTATTACGGCTGATGTCTATTGTCAGGAATTGCAAACCATGATGGAAAAGCTAGCGGCTAAACAACCTAGGCTGGTCAATCGCTCCACGCCACTGCTGCTTCACGACAACGCTAGACCACACACTGCGCTACAGACGGCTACTAAATTAGAAGAGCTTCAATTGGAAAGTCTAAGACATCCTCCGTACTCCCCGGACCTTGCTCCAACAGATTACCATTTTTTTCGAAATTTGGATAACTTCTTGCAAGGGAAAAAATTCAACTCCGATGGGGCAGTCCAAATCGCCTTCAAAGATTTTATTGATTCCCGTCCGACTGGTTTTTTTTGTAAAGGGATCAATGAACTACCTATGAGATGGCAAAAGTGCATAGAAAATAATGGTTCATACTTTGATTAATTAAATATATTATATTAAAAAATATTCGACTTTTTGTTCCTCCCATACATAACGCCAATTTCATATGTAAGGACCTAATATTATTCGTTATTATACCTTAGTTATGGGACTAGTAAATCATATTTGTAAATTATCGCTATTCCGATAAAGCAAAATCAAAGAACCTATTTACTACAAGTTTTTTAATTGTATGAAATCCCCTTAATTTTTTTTATCATTATTATTATTTCTAGAAAATCCATCATACTAACACATATTTTATGAAAATTTATCGAATATCGATTCACATCACTATCGTTGACCAAAATAGGAGAGGGCCCCATTGGGGAGGTATGCCATCGTCTTCACACTAGACAAGCGTCTATTGGCGATAACAATGTAAAATGGCAGTTCTCCAGAAGCTGCCCATTATCTAATATTTTTCCCTTTGGCGCCTTTTTCTACTACCACAGGAAGATACGGGGACGTAGAATTTGAGCCCATCACCCCACGGACAAATTTTGTAATTGCTATATCTTATTACGGTTTCAAATATCCGTCCAGAATTGTCTCTGTATGGACGAACTGGCGACAGCCGAGGCTTGTAATGTATATATACTGTAATAAAGAGCCCGGTTTTCTAATAATACGGAACCCTAAATAATTTGCCGTCATTACTACACCTGGACGATGAAGTACAACTGGTTGATGGTGACCGTTGTTTGCAGCGAGTGACAAAACCGACCTTGTTGGCAGTATGACTCACTGAAACGAGTGAAATATAAAAAAGGAACTCCCTTCCAACACTGAAAAGCATTAAATAACTCGAGAAAGTATGACAACGAAAAAATATTAACTCGTTGTAAAAATGAACGTACTACGGACTTCAATAAGTTATTCCATACTTGCAAGAAGTTTTATTGTTAATATATAAAGAGATGTCTCTTTTAAGCCGTAATAAGCAATTGATTCAAACTAATGAGTACACAGGGTATCTGTTTTAATAGCTGATATATAGTTACACACAAATAGCAGGGACGTTCTCTATACATCGTATACAAGAAACGTGTTTATTTAAAAAAAAACTGTGAGTTATTGGGCCACCGCGATCGTATACAATTATTGTTCAATAAATCGTTTAGTAGGTTCCTTGTTCTGTGATTATTCGCATAGTTAACAAGAGAGGTCACTCTTGTTTGCGAGAGCTTTATGTTGTACAAACGTATGCAAATGTCACGATTGATCCCACCACTAGTGTTTAGCAATTCAATGAACTCGCGCGCATTTTTGTTACTTCATTATTCAGTTTGTGAATAACATTTACATAGTTTATTTTGATGAATCCATCTGCGTTACCAAACATAGACTTTGCTTGTTTTCTTTATTGGGATTGGATAGTTAGTTTTGGCGATAACGTCACCTGATTTTAAATGACGATGTGAACGAAGGCTAACCTAGAACTACTGACTCTTAGGGACAGCGGCCAAGACACAGCGTTACATACTTGGCGATAGCTGGGGTAGCTGGCCAGGCGAACGTTTGCAAAATACCCTTCCACCACGCGTTGAAACTCTCGCTTGCGAAGATTTAAACCATGGACTTTTGGCGCAACAATCCATAGGGTCTTGCCACTAAGCCATCACTGCTTCAAGGATAGGACGAATTATTCCTTTTTTTAGTAAAAATGTTTAGTTTAGAAATTTCAGTTAGTTTTTTAAAACCTATTGAGTGGTTTTACAGATAAATTGATTATTCTTATTAATGAAATCAATATACTGCAATAGAATGGAGATGGATAATTATATTTATCTTCATTGTAAAGCCCATAAACCTGCTATAAGAACTGAAGACTAAACCGCTGAGCGTCGCACCGCTTTTACGTATATTATTTCCCTTTTCAATTCACTTTGACACTAACTCATTGCCTTGTACTTGAGAGCAGCGCAAAAAGTTTGTCAGTTGGAAGAATCGCATATTGATGTGATTTAAGTAAAGTGGGGATTTCCTGGGTTCGGTCCCAGCTCTGGTCATTATTAGGTTTTTCTGACAAAATCATTAGTAAAAGTAGCAGTCTGGAGTACAGAAATTGGCCGCGTAAATGATCCATGGCTTGTGTCTTCGAAGCGTTTTCCATACAAACGTAATTTCGCCAAATTATGTATACCAAGAGTTCAAATTCAGGCAAATATAGCATGCGTGTTCTTGAACCAATTATCTACGTTTCCGGTTTGCCAGTTTTTTCCGTATATTTAAGTATTTAGAAAAATACTCGAAACAATTGTTTTATTAAAGTAATTCTTGTATTCACATTCAGGGGTAAAAGAAAATCTGGCAAACCATAGATATGAGGCACAGGGATATATATACTCACAAAATTTCACAGAGTTTGAATACTTCGTATATAAAACATGATGAGACTACGTTTGTTTGGAAAGCGATACGTGCACTCTACCCTTAACGTCTATAACAATTAGAAGTACAGGCGTAACGATATGCTCTTTTGTTGTCAACCTTAAACACTTAAACAAGGGGATTGATGTTGAAAGAATAGCACTAAAATAAATTTGATTAATAAAGCCGTTATATTTGCACCATGGATTTGCGATTTTTAAGAAATTCTTAAATTTATGCCATATTTTTATGTTCTTTAAACCTAATTTCTAACTTCGTCAGCAGTAGATCTGCCTTACTAAAGTCGAGAAATATATATTATTTTTCTTGAACTTGAAAAATACGCTGAAAGTTTCTTCTGGAGTCAAAAACAAGCTGGATTTATGATTTAAAATTATTTTGTATCACCTTTAAGCTATGTTAGATTTTTGAAGTGAAAACTTCTTTAGCGGCGTTGAGCACTTTTTCTGTAATGGGTATAAAATCTTAAACTCGCGTCAGGACACGTGACCTGATCGAAAAAGCGTAAGACGGATGGAGAGTAGACAGCTATCCCCTCTCTACGGCGCGGACACACTTAAGTCATTGCATGAGCGCACATAAACAGTACGCGGCCAGAAGCTTGATCCGTACGTATGTCTCTGTAAAAAATATTTTTTTTACGATCGTGGCCATTGATTGCAATAAAAATGCCTACATGCGCCATTAAATGGTGCGGGAAAAATAGTAAAACATCCAATTACAAAACAGATGGAATTACCTTTAATATTGAGAATCGGGAGAGCAGTCGGATGACATTTGTCAAAAATCAAAAATGGCGGATTTCAAAATGGCCGCCATACAAAATCCTTCGATCCCTCAAAAAAGTAGCTGGTTCTACCAGAAAGAGTTGAGTACGGTTATAGTAATGTATTACGAAAATGACTAAGGGGCTTAGCTGAGTAGGGGAAAATTAAAAACCCTAGAAATGACGCCTGCCAAGTAAAGCTGGACTACGTATCTCGAAAACGGTAAGAGATATGTTGGGGGTGTTTGAACAAATGTCATAGGGAATAGGGAGAGCAGTCGCATGACACCTGTCAAATGTGCTACTCTCATTCTTCATACATTATTTGGAGTATTTAACCTTACAATGTCAACTGTATTAGGAGTGTTTGTGGGAATTTCAACTCAATTTAGAGTAATTGTCCTACTGTCAGTGTAGCGAGCCCGCAGGGCGAGCGCTAGGCGAGGCCGAAGGCCGAGCTCAGACTTGCACCGATTTAGCTGAAAATCGATATATAGGTTGTTCTCGTCATCCTTATTCCAAATACGAAATTTTTATTTCGATGACGTCTGCCAAGTAAAAAAAGTTACTCCGATTTGGCTGAAACTCGATATTTATGTGGTTCTGGACGTCCTTATTCTAAATCAAAATTTTTTGTTTCGATGACGTCTGCCAAGTAAAAAAAAATACTCCGATTTGGCTGAAACTCGATATTTAGGTGGTTCTGGGTGTCCTTATCACAAATCTAATTTTTTTTTTCGATGACGTCTGCCAAGTAAAAAAAAGTACTCCGATTTGGCTTAAATTTTATATCTAGGTTGTTCTGGACGTCCTTATTACAAATATGAAATTTTTTTTTCGATGACGTCTGCCAAGTAAAAAAAAGGATTCAGATTTGGCTTAAATTTTATATCTAGGTTGTTCTGGACGTCCTTATTCCAAATATGAAATTTTTTTTTCGATGACGTCTGCCAAGTGCAGATAAATCACGTATCTCGAAAACGGTAAGAGATAGGTAGGGAGTGCTTGACCAAATGTCATAGGGAATCGGGAGAGCAGTCGAATGACATCTGTCAAAAATCCAAAATGGCGGATTTCAAGATGGCCGCCATACAAAGTGCTCATTTTTCGACCGTATTAGGTTGTTAGTAACTTGCGAGGCCGAAGGCCGAGCTCAGACTTGTACCGATTTGGCTGAAAATCGATATATAGGTTGTTCTCGTCATCCTTATTCCAAATACGAAATTTTTATTTCGATGACGTCTGCCAAGTAAAAAAAGTTACTCCGATTTGGCTGAAACTCGATATTTATGTGGTTCTGGACGTCCTTATTCTAAATCAAAATTTTTGAAGTGAAAACTTCTTTAGCGGCGTTGAGCACTTTTTCTGTAATGGGTATAAAATCTTAAACTCGCGTCAGGACACGTGATCTGATCGAAAAAGCGTAAGACGGATGGAGAGTAGACAGCTATCCCCTCTCTACGGCGCGGACACACTTAAGTCATTGCATGAGCGCACATAAACAGTACGCGGCCAGAAGCTTGATCCGTACGTATGTCTCTATAAAAAATTTTTTTTTTACGATCGTGGCCATTGAGTGCAATAAAAATGCCTACATGCGCCATTAAATGGTGCTGGAAAAATAGTAAAACATCCAATTACAAAACAGATGGAATTACCTTTCACAAGTAAGTAAAATTTATCAATTTACGTAATTCATCTACTTCATTTATTATAGGTCAAGTTAAACTGGACACTCTAATAGACCCGTATGAATGCATTTCACTCCCACTTACTACAATCACCTAATATCATCCTTGTCTTTCTGTAAACCACGCCCTCTCCTAGTGTTGTGCTTATACAGTATGGTAACTTATCGTTATAGTGGAACTAAAATCGATATCGTAAAACTGGCCCATAAATATATTTAGCCTTGGATGTAAAAAGGGGTACTTTTTATATGTTTGTGTTGTAATGTTATACGTGTATCGATTTCAAACACATATATTTGTATAAAACAAATATACTTTACTTTATTATATGGTAATATTAACGAACAAATTTGATATTTTTTTTATAGATTCCATAGAGATCCAAATCTCAAACAAAAATGGATTGAAGTAACAAGAAGAGAAAATTGGTTTCCAGCATACGTGTTGTGCTTATACAGTATGGTAACTTATCGTTATAGTGTATGACATAATCGTGTTACACTTCGAAGTACCTACCTTCTTTTTAATGCTTAGTGTTAGGCAGGTATACTATTTTCTTTGTAGTCGTAGTTCCGGGTTCGATACAATTTTCCTCTAACTCTTTCGTTTTTTATAAAAGTTCATATTCCGATGCAGTAGGTTTTTAAGGAAGTCTTTACACCATATGTTCTGATTTTATGCTAGGACATAGTATGCCATATTGTATCCTAATTGCGTACTTTCTACTTTATATTACTTACTTTCCTTCATTATTCTAAAATTTTTGTTGGTTTTGGTGGTAGGGCATTTTGCGGGCATTCGCAAAATGCCCTACCACCATGCTATAACGACTGCCATTCTTAGACAACAACCAGGACCGACGGTTTAACATGCTCTCCGAAGCACGGAAACGCTCAGTAGTAATGTCACTAGCGGTCACCCATCCAACTCATGACCGCGCGGAACGTTGCCTAACTGTGCTGATCGGTTGAGAACAGCTAAGTAAACTTCGCTACGAGCGCTTCATTTCGCTACGAGCGCTTCCCTTTCAAGCGACATCCTGCTAGTAGAGTCTCGTAAGTTAGATAGTTAATTACTGTACTAATAGTACTTAATTATTTACTAATATTTCCCCGTGGGGTGACGGGTTAGAATTTCACCTCCCCATATCATCCCAAGGGTGTCGTAAGAGGCAACTAAGGGAAAAATACTCGAAGGTGAGCAGCAGCGCCTTCTATAGAACTGCCATCTCACACTGCGATCCCCAAGCCGCCTGCCAAGCGTGGGGATTATGGCAAATACCCCCTTAATAGGGTAGGCTGTGTTCAGCAGTGGACGATCCGGCTGATACAGTACAGTACTTAATTACTTTACCTTAAGCTACGATTAGAGTATGGCATCACCGCCTGCCAAACATCTAATAAGTTAATGAGCCTATATTATAGTGATAAAGCAATTGGTGCAAAATTATTCCCTAACCATTCCAAAATAT
This sequence comes from Plagodis pulveraria, assembly GCA_963890685.1. Taxonomy (NCBI): domain Eukaryota; kingdom Metazoa; phylum Arthropoda; class Insecta; order Lepidoptera; family Geometridae; genus Plagodis; species Plagodis pulveraria. The sequence goes on along the minus strand of OY982950.1, from coordinate 38,571,529 downwards.
CAAACATGCTCAACGTTAATTAATAATCAAGTTTTCACTTCTGCCGGCACTCCCGGAGTGCAACCCGTCTTTTTTTTTAAAGATTTTATCACAAAAAGTTTCTATAATGCCCGATGAATTAAAAAATTAAGACTGGCAAGAATGCAAACTGACTAAAATAAATTAAATAAAGATTATGTGCAATGTTTCGTGGTGTGTTCATGGGCCTCGCGTTAGTAGATACACTTTTGTGGTTGAGCAACACTAAGTAATGAATGACAAAGTTCGCAACGACAACCTCCGGCACTTAAAATTGTCTCTCGTTTATACCCCAAATGCTCATTAACAAATACTTGTGGCGCTCTTCAGTTTCACCTGCCGCAGTGGAGAGGATTTTTCGATCATTTTGTTTCTTTCAAAAACAGATATTATACTATCACATACGAAAATGCAGACATTGTGAAATAGTTTTATCTTTAGTTTTTTTTTTTTTTTTATGCCTGATAGGTTAGCTTTTGATCACTATCTCACCTGATGGTAAGTGATGATGTGGTCGAAGATGTTGTTCAGGCTAACCTAGAAGAACTGGCTCTCAAGGACAGCTGCCGGAACACACCGTTAGGTGCTTGGCGACAGATTTTCTACTTGAGGGTGGTAGCTAGCCAGGCGGGCATTCGCAAAATGCCCTACCACCATGCTATAACGACTGCCATCCTAAGACAACAACCAGGACCGACGGCTTAACGTGCCCTCCAAAGCACGGAAACGCTCAGTAGTAATGTCACTAGCGGTCACCCATCCAACTCCTGACCGCGCGCGACGTTGCTTAACTTTGCTGATCGGTTGAGAACAGCTAAATAAACTTCGCTACAAGCGCTTCGTTTCTTGAGCCACAATAAGATTTTTATATCTGCATAATAGTATCAGACTCGCACGTGTGTAAATAACGGTAATGAGGGGACTAATTAGCCATTAAAAAGGTTAACTGCTAGCAAAGGGTCAACATGCTCGTAGCTCCCGCAAAATGAAAAAGTTTTGCTTCAAAGATATCCACCCCCGTCCCGCCCGCCCTCTCTCCATCACCCAGCGAACCCTTACCGGCGCTAGAAGATATCACCTGGGATGGCTGGTTTTGTGACTATAATTGCTGTTGACATCATATACTTAATAAACATAAGAAACGTCTTAGCAGTTAGAATCAAACTGCTACTATTTTTGACTAAAACATCACCTTCGAAGTATAATCAAATGTATAATAAACTGCCAAACTTGGCTCAGAGTGCATTAAAAGACACTTATAAGAAGCCTAGAAACCCGCCGTTACGATTTTAAAAGTATTTGAAAATAAACTATTTTTTTTTCATTATGATATTTGGACAGTTTTCACCTGATGTTTTCATATATTTCATCTGTTTTGAATCTCGACCTTTGAGTGCGTGAGGCTATTTAAATGGCTACAATACTTTAAATAAAATGCCGATGATATTTTAGAGCAAAGTGAAAAATAAGTAATCTTACTAACAAATCACTTTTAAAGAAACGCCTGTACAAGAACTGCTCGGTGACTCAGCGGCGCGGCCGGTAAGACTTTAATCTAAGATAAACCAGATTTTAATTAAGCCGACCTTTTAAAAGTTTTTATATAATGTCCCAAGCAAAGACGGAGTCTATTATATACACTCTCATAGTCTTAAATGCTTTACGAAACAATGATAGCTAAGCGGCAGTCACTGTTGACTGCACTACGTCGGGTCTGTGATTCAAATTCTGCCACAGGGTTGTCCCTCACAGCATGTTGGTAAGGTATTTTGTAATGTTCACCTGGCTAGCTACCACGTTCATGTAGAATTCTCTAACAAATCACCAAACTTCCACCTACTGACGCCTGGGACCTCTCTGAATATTCCTGGTAAATGAGACACGCTCACGTGGAATATTTGTACTCATTCAAAATAATAAGTAGGCAGCAAAATTGTAATGTTGTCCTAACCATCCAACATTGTCTCACTTTGCAAAAACCTAAGTAAATAAGCACTACATTAATTTGTAAGCAACACAACAGTGCCTGGATAAGTTCCTCTGCTAATAAATACGTGAAATGAATGTAAATACGTGTCTTCACTCGATAGAAAAATGACAAATTGTTAATCGACTTGATGTTTATGTCATCGAAATTGAAACTTGATAATTGTAAAAGTTCGGGAATGTGAGGAAGTTAACCAAACTTGACTTAATCTTTAATTATACGCATATTGGTTCGGGGAAAATGTTCAGAACTTTATTATGTTTTCGACATCATATGATCACTCAAAATACGGAACAGTTACTTATTTATTAATATGGAGAAATGAAGTGTAATTAGAGCTGTATATAATTTAATAGGATACTATGGCTACACTGTAGCTAATACTAGACTAAGAAACCTTGTTTTTTGCTTGTTTGAAGATGGGGGATGAGCTTCTACTTTTACGACTGTAACAGGACTTCAAAATCTTATAGATTGCAAAAAAAATAAGAGGCTTTAGCCTTGCAGTAGGACAAACATGGCTTAAATATTATAACTTGAAATACTTACAATTTAAATAATCGCTTAGTTAAAACTTAGGTAATGGCGTTTGAAGTGTATTCGTTAAACCCAAAACGTATGCACAAGCCTTGTTTGATCGCTTCCGATCCACCCGCATGTGTAAAGCAATTCTGTGAAATAATCAACTTTAAGTACTTGACGAAACTAGAAATGATAAAAGTTATTTATTTCCGTAACTCAATTTTTTGAGAATATACATAGATATATTGAATTGAAATTCTCGTGAGTTTCACACATATTTAACCCGGGTCGACGTATTCGATCCTCAACGTGAGTGTTTTTGCCGGTTTAAATTTATAATATTTAAATATACATATATAATTATAGCGTGCATATGATTAGAAGTTGTTAATATCAATATATTTAGCATTTGTAGCAGACCCAAACTAGGCGAGTTCTACTCGTCGAGTGAATTAGCGAGTTCCCTATCTACGAATAATAGACAAAGCCCAATAGATAACTGAGGTAGATATGGACCGAAAACATCACCGACCGAAAGTTTATGTACCCACCACATCAAATTGTTTATGATATGAAGTTTACATAATATTTATTGAAGTTTTTCCGTGCTTCGGAGGGCACGTTAAGCCGTCGGTCCCGGGTGTTTGTCTTATAGCATGATTGCAGTCGTTATAGTATGGTGTTAAGGCATTATAAGATTGCCCGCCTGGCTAGCATAGCATGATGGCAGTCGTTATAGTATGGTGTTAGGGCATTATAAGATTGCCCGCCTGGCTAGCTCCGGCGTGTTCTGGCAGCTGTTCTTGAGAGCCAGTAATTCTAAGTTAGCCTGAACAATATCTTCGACCACATTATCACTTACCATCAGGTGAGATAGCGGTCAAAGGCTAACCACATAGGCACTAAAAATAAAAAAAGCTTTTCTACGGCTCAAGATTAATAATTAGGGCTCAAGGTATACGAAGATACAGTTCTTTTTTTCTCTCACAGGTCCTTAACAACACGTGTTAGGTGATTAGACACACTAAGGTCTTATTAGCTAACTGAAATTCAAATACAAATGTTGTTATTATTCCTCAGTCTTATGAAATTAAATCCATGCAATAACAAAATAAACTTGAGATACTCGGTCACCTACCTACGAATTAATTACAAAACGTTCTTTAAAAGTTATTACTTGGCCAGTTTTAATTCTTAAATATTATTCATGGGATTTCCAGATTAAATTCGTTCAACAATATCATTCGAATAATGATATAAAAGTTTAAATAAAGTATATTTATTAGTGCGTTGCAGAGAGTTGGTAGCTCCGCGACGGACTGATTATTATTATAAATTGTTTTAAGCATGTTCTTAGCATTGAAAATAGTAAGTGCTAGTTTTTTAAATCATTATTTGAATATATAACACTTTAATTTTATAAATAATTATGAAATGTAGTCCTTCCTATAAGCAAAAAAATTACTAAAAAATGGAACCGACTTCAACTCTCAAATGTGAAATAACTTGTTGAAAACGGTACCATGATGGTTCAAACGTACCTATTATCATAATATTGTGCGCATGGTACCGATTTTGACAAGTGATTTCACACATTTGAGTGTTGAAGTCGGTTCCATTTTTTAGTAATGCAATTTTTGGGTAAAAATTTTTTTAGCCTTTTTAGTGACCCTTGCTTGCTTATGGGATCGATTGTCAGTCACTGTCAATGATTATATCATCAAGATAGGAAAATACTTTTCAGTTATTGGAGTGTAAATCAAAAATGGCTTGACCGATTTTGATGAAATTTAAACGGAACCACACGGCAAGCATCAGTTTTAAACAATAAAGAATAATCAAAATCGGTTCACCCAGATAAAAAATCTGAGGTAACAAATATTTAAAAAAAACATACCGGTGGATTGAGTTCCTCCTGCTTTTTTGAAGTCGGTAAAAATCAATTTACTTTAGTAAATTCAAACCCAGTTGCCATAATACGATCTGCACATTTTGTTTGGTAATTTATGTAATAAAAAAACAGGAATCACTATCCAAAGCGATACTTTGCACCAATCGATGAACAAGCAGTTAGTTTCTATAAACTATAATAACTTCCAGAGTTATAAGGTGTGGAGGGAGGTACTACTGCAGCTTGTTATTATTGTCACGTCTCTCGGCGTGACGCGAGACGCGACCGCGACCTCCGACACATTACTCTACAAATGGACTTTTTGTGTGACCACAGAGTGTTACTCGTGGCATGAAAAGGAGTATTATAGTATATATATATATATATATATATATATATATATATACATATACGATAAGTTACAGTCCGAAAAAAGTGTGGCCTCCATTACTGAAATTAATTGGTTATGTGGCAACAAAAAAAGCTTTAGGGCGGACAACCTTTTTATATAATATCTAGTAAAGTCAAGTCACGTGAAGTCATTCCAGTGAAAGTGCGTATTATATTCAGTTTACTTGTATTTTAACAGACTTTCAAAAATGGGTCTCGTACACAAATAAGTTATAACCACGTTAGTGTTGTTTACTGCTGAATCAGTATCTATATACCCAAGTTGGTATTGCCATTTCAATTCCATCAACAGGAAGTGCTCGAATACCTGCAGAAATGTTTACCTTCCGTAAGAAGCTGAGGAACGCAACTTTTTTTTTTATACTCCTAAGCGGCGGCAGACGGTTTTCCCAGAAAGGCTTTTTATTTTTTGTGAAGGAAAGTTTCTTCATAAGGTTTATTTATTTAGGCTTTGTCGCTTTGTTTCTAATAAAGATTGCGCAAAATGGTTACACATTTAAAAGAATGAAATGAAAACGTATTTTTCAAATTCAAAATAGTTAAAAATTTATAAAAACTGTGTCATTCCTTTGTTTTCTTAACGTTAGGAAATGAGCGCTCATGAATGCGTCTCTTTAAACAGTTTTAGAAGATCTGCAGCTTAATTACTGACTGTTTCAGGAGCCAATATATTGACCTTAAAGCGTCATGGTGGTTGACGATCCAACACAGTCGCAGAATCTTATGTTGAAGACTTAATTCTTAGTAAATAATTCGTTTGCTAACATTACACCTTTTTTGTATCTATATTTAGCTGTATGATTGACACAAGAGCATTTTTTTTAATATATATAATTTTAATATATTTTCCCATTTAATAAATAAGTATGAACACTAATAATTTTTTTATTTTTTTATTACACTAATAAATTTGACCCTATTAGCTTTTCAGTATCACCAATAATAACATGTATGTCATCAAAAACGTAAAAACATCTAATAAATAACAATGATCTTTGTAATCTGAACATCATATCCCAAAACATAAGAAGTATTAATAATTGCAATTTAAAAGAACCTAAGCTGTCTTGTTTCTACATCACAAATCGATTGGAATATGTTGATCCTTACTGAGTGCTGGTTATGGTCAGACAAGCCAATTCAAAATATTCTAATGCTTGATGGCTACAGCTACAATTTTCCACTTGACTCAAAATGATGGCGTTGTTATTTATTATAAGAATCAACTAAATATAATACACGAAGAACCTCCCATCTCCGATGCTAATTTCCTCCTAGTAAAACTAAACCAAAATGTTAGTGTTCTTGGAATTTATCGACTCCATAGTTAACCCAATATCACACATTTTATCAACTCATTGGACTCTTACTTATCGAAATTGTAAAATTTTAAAAACATTTTTTTTTTTATTCTTGATAGGTTAGCCTTTGACCACTATCTCACCTGATGGTAAGTGATGATGTGGTCGAAGATGTTGTTCAGGCTAACCTAGAAGTACTGGCTCTCAAGGACAGCTGCCGGAACACACCGTTAGGTGCTTGGCGACAGATTTTCTACTTGAGGGTGGTAGCTAGCCAGGCGGGCATTCGCAAAATGCCCTACCACCATGCTATAACGACTGCCATCCTAGGAGAACAACCGGGACCGACGGCTTAACGTGCCCTCCGAAGCACGGAAACGCTCAGTAGTAATGTCACTAGCGGTCACCCATCCAACTCATGACCGCGCGCGACGTTGCTTAACTTTGCTGATCGGTTGAGAACAGCTAAGTAAACTTCGCTACGAGCGCTTCAAAAAGTTATATCGCCACATAATAATATGTGGCGATATAAACATTGATAAATATAGCACCAAGCATCTACAGCAAGCGTTCTTTTTAACAACTTAACATGTTTTTTTTATTATAAGAATTAATTGTTTTCCACACGTTCGTGGTCCGTGCCATTTTTTAAATTAACGAAGATATTAATTAAACAATTATATTACTGGAGAACATTCTTACATACTTAGGGGGAAACACAGCTAAGGGATGCTAATAATACCCAATATTACTATCACAAATCAGATACAAACAGGTTTGCACAGGCATTCGGAACGGACCAGTATCCTCAAGCAGCACTCATTCACGAGTTGACTCGCGTGCCAGCCATCGTCCTCCGCAACCATTTGTGAGGGAAGAGCCGACAAACCGCTGCTGGCCAACACATTTTCATGAGCATGACCGTTCCGAATGCCGGCGACCTGTGTTAAATTTTACGTATGTAAATGTTGCTTCGACCGTATTTTAAATTTGCGTTGGGTTTAGCTCGCCAACTTGATTGGGTCCAGCTAGATTTAAATTAAGCTAAGATTTTCTTTCGACATAAAAATGTTGGTTGGGTTGAAATTTACTTGATAGTTCATAAAATGTTTCCATAATGCTGATGTGCAATATTTCCACGTATAGCTAAAAAAAACATACCACCATACGAACGCACTTCTGTGATGAGTTGACGAATTCTGTATATATATATATATATTCCGAAATTGCCCGCCACGTATTCATGATCTATGATCACTTTAAACGGATGTTTTGAAGTTGAAAGTAAGAATTAGATCTTACAATATTACAGTGAGATTATTTTTATTTTTGCGGACGTTAAAATCAAAGACAAATAGTAATATCAAATTAGTTCGAGTCATTCTTTGCTTTAAACATGTAGGTAATCGGAACATAATTGGACGAACATCACAGCCTGTTGGGACAATCACTTAAGTGGGTCGGTTTGCCTTGTCAACGTGACATGACGTACAGCTGCTTGCCGAGCCTTGGATACGAAAACTAACACAACACTCAAACACGAGCGTAATTAAAGATAGAGGACCGACGTGGCGCGCCGCCGGCGGAGCCTATACAAACAACTTGGAGCTAATTAGATAGAACTCATCTCAAATCGTAGGTTAGATTTTTAGCGACCTTTTCATGTTTATGTATAATTGAAGCATAAACCAATATTGACGTTACAGTATCGAAGGCGAATTATACTGAAATAAACAATTCAAAACCAAATTGATTAATATCATATGGGATTATTTAATTAATCAATTCAATGTGCATTGAATGCACAGTGAAACTAATCAAGCATGTTTCAGTCCCAACCGTGTCTTGTTACATATTGGCTGATCTACATTTAAAACCATTTTTAAATACCAACCCAGCCTTCAGTTGTAGAGTCTACGACCCGCATGACAATGCAATCGTCTCTCGTAAATCCGAATTCAAATTTTTTAAACTCCTTCGCGCAGTTATTTCACCTGCCACAGTGCTCTTGCACTGTTTGTACACTGCTTGAAGGATAACATCCAACACTGCGGTGATACACAAAAGTACAGTCACTTACTCAAGAGGCCAACCACGTGGTTAGCAATCAAATTACCCAAGGAACTTAGAAGTCTGTATAGCAAATGTTATGTAAATACCAATTTTGCAAATACGTATTTTGAAAATGCCCGTTTGGGTAGCTACCACCCCCAAGCAGAAAATCTGTCAAGCACCGAGTGTGTTCCGGCATTCACCATCCTCGACCAGATCATCACTTGCCAACAATGGTGATATGGTGGTCAAATGTTAAACCATCTTCTTATCAGCAGCACCAAGCTACGATATTTACGGTATTTACTACACATTGCGGGATATATCTAAACTTGAATATCTTGGGAATGGCTGAACAGCAATGTACGTTCTGAGTAATGTGATAACAGTTATAAGCGAGTGAAATAAACCGACCTCACTTACCGTGGGGTATGTAGAGGAGTATGAAGTTCTAATTTAGTTCTATTTATATAAATAAAATTATGAGATTATTAATATTTATTATGTCTAATTGAAAAAAAAGAGTCTCCTAAAACGCATGTCAAACATTCAATACAAGAAAGCGTCACACGATGCTGTTGACCAATGGGAGCGATGCAAATATTTCTAAACAACAAATATGATGACGCAGCTTTTAGTATTTCAATTGGTGAGTGGCGCCGTCTGTGTGTCACGTGACGTGTTGACGCACAATCTGTGCGACATGTCATGTACATATACGCATACTTCACTAGGTTATTGACAACTGCATGATGTAAGTTTGTAGTTAATATTATTATAATAATCACTGTCCAAAACCACCACAACCATATGCAAATTTAATAGTATTAAATATATTATCATCGTATGTTCGTTCCGCAATGTTTACAAAGCAACGAGTAAATTCTAGGTATTAGGTTCTAGGTTATTATCAAAATTAACGTCACCGTCCGTAGAGAACAGTAGTCTTGGCGGGGATATGAGCAAGAGTTTTAGGTCCAATTATATTTAAGTTCATTGACGGAATATGAGATCTTAGGTCGTATTGAATTTTATTTATTAAAGAAGTGACTTCCAAGCTTATAACAACGACAAAAAAGCAAATAAATTTTAAAAGCGATATACAAAAAAAAATCGGGGCCCCTAGTTAACCTTTAATTAAACATACAAGACAACTTATCAAAAGCTCAGACTATCTTGTCGCGGAGACCTTGTATCTCTCGACATTCAAAATATTTTTTAGAATAAAATATCACTTGCCTTATTGCGATGAAAAGCAAGCAACAATCCGTAACTTGCGTCTAAGCGCGACATGACGTCTGACAAATGGTCCCATGTTGGGTGGAAATATTAGTAAATCCTGACACTACTACGAGAGCTTTTCTCGGAAGAGAGAAATATTTTTGCTAATTTTCAGTGTCGGAATCGCTATAAAAGATACAATGTTCAGTCGCGATTCTGACAGATTTCTTGTATGTATAATTTAAATGAAATAAACAGTTTAGCTTTATTCGGCCAAATGGGCAGTCTGGGGTCACTATTAAAAACTTGTGATACCGATAAACTGCAGCAAAAAAAAAAGGATTACCACCGTCCGTAGGACTTAATAAAAGACTTTTATATTTCATAGGAGAGTGCAGCGTACTATCTGACAGGCAGTATGCTTACAGAGCCGGGCGCGCAACAACAGATGTATTGCGAGAGGTGGTGTGGCGTGTGCTGAGCGCCCGCGAGGCTGGCCAGCAAGTAGCGTTGCTATGCTGCGACCTCTCGCGCGCGTTCGATACTGCTGACCACCACTTAATCACCCAGAAACTCAATTTCTATGGCATACGAGGCCCCGGGCTCTCATTGTTGATGTCTTTTATGTCGCAACGTACGCAGACCGTGGTCGGTGACCATGGGCGTGTAAGGTCGTCTGAGCTGGAGAACACCATGGGTGTGCCTCAAGGTTCTTGCCTGTCAAATACATTGTTCAGCCTGTTGCTGTATGACCTACCAGAGTCTGTGAGCGACGCGCAGATCTACATGTACGCTGACGATGTTGCAGCTATAGTGACTGCGCCGTCAATGCTCGAACTGGAGGTTAAGCTGAATAGTGTGGTTCGAAAGCTCGAGCGATGGTTTAAATCGAACGGTTTGGCCCTCAATAGAGATAAGACCTGCTTTATGACCTTCCGCCTTAACGGCACTAACTCACCACCCTGTACTGTCATCGCAGGAAACACCGCGCTTCAGATGGTCAACACAACAAAATTACTGGGATTTTATATTGATAGTGGCCTCACATGGGAGGCTCATATAGACGACCTGTGCTCCAAGCTAGGCCGTACCTGTTTCGCACTGCGACGGCTCGCTGGCACCGCTTCTCGCAGCGTGGTTATGTCATGCTGCTTTGCAACCGTCCACAGCATCCTCACCTACGGTGTGGAGCTGTGGGCGGATGTCGGGCGAGCCTTCGTCATGCAGAAGCGAGCGGTGCGCGCAATCGTGAGTGTGTCCGATGATGTATCGTGCAGAGACCTATTCAAGGAGCTGAAAATCATGCCGCTCCCCTGTGAACTCATTTATCAAGTCGCTCTTTTCACACACAATAATATAGACAAATTCCAGGAGAGAGGTGTGAACACTTACCGTGCCCTCCGTAGTAACAGGTTCGCTCACGTCCTTGTCACCCCCATGCACAGGCTGTGCATATCGGAAAGGTCTGTATATATAATGGGTCCCGCCATATACAACCGGCTGCCGGACTCGATAAAAAGGGACGCAACTTCCACCATGGTTTTTAAATCAAGACTGAGAAAATGGCTACTTGACTACTCATTCTACTCTGTAGATGAGTTATATAATTTGCCAATCATATAACTTATTTTATTGTTTGATTTTTATTTGAATCATTTATTTTATTGAATATTATTTTTTATTTTCTTTATAATTTAATTGCAATGAATAATTTATGTTAAGTTAATTTAATGACTTTTATCGCAAATGTATTTAAAGTATATTTGCTTATTATGTTATATTTATTTTAGAATTTGATTAATATTAATCAAAATAATGTATATTCATTATTGACTTGTAACCTGGAGTTATAAATAAATTATTGTATTGTATTGTCCTGTTGTATTGGTTCTCTCAACGAGGGGAAATGTTCACACGGCGTTTATTGACAGCGAGGAACATTCTTTGATCCAGGAATACCCCATTTTTTATGAAAAAAAGTAAAGCAAGTAAATAATTAATTCTTAAATAAGTTTGGCTGCGTAGCGTTTGTGACGTCACGTCGGCTTAGCAGAAAAATTAGGCGAGAGTGTCACTATGTGAATTTTTTAAGTGTTTTACTAAAATATAAATTTCATGTTTATTCCAAGATATTTTAAAATATTCCTTATAATTCCAAGTTTGGATTTCCGCAAAATAACGCCTGCATCTATTCATTAACCACTATAATGGTACTACGGCAAAAACAAATATGCCGTATATTTTCCGTGGTACCATCAAAGGAACTGCCTAATGGTATCATTATATCCATTCTAAGTTAGGTGTAGTAACCTCCTTCGACCACATCAACAATTACGATCATTGGAAATTTTCAAAGGCATATAAGCAGTAAACAACCAGCCAAGTGCGAGTTGGTTACACACACCGAGGTTTCCTAACAACACAGTGCCATAACCATAATATTGTTTTTTTAACAGTTCTTCACTTCTTTAGTGAAAGTCTGACCCGTTGGCCAGATTTTATTGTGTTGTACATACATTAGATATACAGAGTTTGAAACTTGTTTGTATAACCGTTTTTACGATGGAGCAAAATGAAAAGTAAGTTCGTTATAGGAAATTAGCTTTTTATCAAAAATGGTATGCAATGTTGCCATAACATCTCTAAAAAATATCCAGAAAGTAAACTCTACCGGAGACTTATTCACAACTGTGCAGTAAGAAGCGAGCTTTTAAATTTGGAATCTCCTACTGTCCAGTGAGTAAGTATGTAATTTTCTTACAGGACAGTAGGTCATCTTCTTTATATCTGCTTAGAAAAAAAACTTATTATCAGACACAGATTAGATTACAATAATTGGCGACATCTTGAAGTTTTACTGGAATGTTAAAATTAAACTTTGCTCACAAATTGTTCCATAGAGTCGTAGACTGGGTTCCTTTCTTGGGATTCAGTTTCTTTTTTTGGTTAGCCTTGTTAGTTTTGTTTGATAACATCATTACTTACCAATGCAAGCAAACTATTAAAAAAAAAATTGTTACAAAAAACCCGTACTTCAAACCACATGAATGTACATGTGCTTCAAACACTGGAGCCTTATTATAATGCTGGCATGTATAAATAATAATAATTCAATAGGTTAAATCAACAAACGTGACAAATGCAGATTTTGACAATTGAATACAAGGGTTTTAGGAATATAAATATGTATCAAATAGATCTTACCAGCAATGCAGGTAACGTATTTTTAATCATATTGTTATACTGCTATTGCACTGTAATACTACTATAGGATTACCACGAGTTTACCATAATCCCAAAGCTAGGCATGTGGCTTGTGGATCGTGGATAAAGATGGCCGATTTTTAGAAGTATCTGCTGCTCATTTCCTAAATTTTTCTTTAGTCACCTCTAACGACTCCCGTAGGAAGATATTGCGGGTTCGATTCAAGCCCGGCACCCCACGGGGTAATTACAATTAGATAAATATAATTTTTGAAGTGTACTCATATCGTTACAAATGATATAAATTATTTTAATAAAATATAATAGAGAAGTAATTTTTCATTTCCTAAAATGTATATCTAAGAAAAACGACGTTCTTATCTGAAAATAAAAGCTCCGTTTTGTTCCTCAAATACTCAGAATTTAAGAAAAAGGAGAAGGTTACGACGGCTATCAAATAAATTAACATTTAAATTCCTAAGCAGCGTTTTCTTTTATTCGGGCCGTTCTTTACGAGAGGAGAGACGAGTGGCCGAGAGTGCGCGATCCGCTATCTATATACCGATAACAAACGATGATACATATAAATGATCAGTGCACAGCCTCACCGATCACACAATATACTTACGCCTGAGTAATGTACTGTTCGTAGCAAACGTTTAAAGCACTGAACAAGAAGCTGTTAAGCGTATTTTTCATTTTAGTAAATAATATAGGATAACTCACGTGAATAAGTCATATAGCTCCGACTATAGTTTCAACCACATCCGGTGGTATTTTTCAAGGAGAGCTCGAGACGCCTGCGCTGATGTCTCGCTGAGCACGTATTTTTCATCGTCTCCCTGTTTATAAATATGCTTGATTGCGTCCAAATCTTTGTGCCTGTTATGTATTATTTAATGTTTTTATTACTTTGCTCGATGTCAATATTCAAAACTCTATTCAAAGAGACCACGACGCGGTCCAGTGTTGCCGCGGCTGGCACTCTAGGCTCGAAGTAGGCATTAAAATACAAAAAAATATATGTAAAATTAGGTAAAAATTATTTTTTTAAATAAAATACACCATCCCCAAAATGTTTCATGGGACTAGCAGAAGTGCACCCTAAGAGGTTGTTAGAATTTTACCAATAACCCTGTATATCATACTCTCTTCATACAATATTTGCAACCGCCATATTTCTTTTTAAATTCGAAGTTTATAAGTAAACTAGTTTTTCGGGCAGTGTGCGGGCCGCATGCGGCCCGCATCTATCTTGAGTCAGTAGCAACTGTCAAAAAAACACCTGATACATTAAAAAAAGTATGTTCAAAACTCCATTAGAAGTATGAAATCCCATATGAACTCTCAATACAATAAAGAACCATATTGTAACCACTTAAGCAAATTCACCTTACTGCCATAAAAAGGTGGTACGGGCAGAATGGTACCAAGGTTCTGAGTCACTTTTAATAAGGAATCCCACTCGTAGCTGCGTTGGTTAACGCGGGCAGTTGCCATGGAGACCAGTCGGAGATGTGAAAAATACTCTCTAGTCGGAGCTCGGCCTTCGGCCTCGCCAAGCGCTCGCCCTTCGGGCTCACGCACCCTACGCTCGGCCTTCGGCCTCGCGAGCCGAAAGTTCGGCCTTCGGCCTCACCCGGAGCTCGCCCTTCGGGCTCGCTATACACTATCATAGGACAGTAACTCCAAATTCAGTCAAAAATCCCACAAAAACTCCTAATACAGTCGAAAATATAAGGTAAAACACTCCAAATGCAGTATAAACAATGATAGGAGCACGTGGGGCACATCCAAAATGACGGATTTCAAGACGGCCACCATACAAACTGCTCCGCCCCTACTGAAGCTCGGCCTAAAGGCCTCGCTTCAGCAGGCTCGGAACATTTTGTATGGCGGCCATCTTGAAATCCGCCATTTTGGATTTTTGACAGGTGTCATTCGACTGCTCTCCCGATGCCCTATGACATTTGTTCAAACACCCCCTACCTATCTTGTGCTTGGCGACAGACTTTCTACTTGAGGGTGGTAGCTAGCCAGGCGGGCATTCACAAAATGCCCTACCACCATGCTATAACGACTGCCACCTTAAGACGACAACCGGGACCGACGGCTTAACGTGCCCTCCGAAGCACGGAAACGCTCAGTAGTAATGTCACTAGCGGTCACCCATCCAACTCCTGACCGCACGCGACGTTGCTTAACTTTGCTGATCGGTTGAGAACAGCTAAGTGAACTTCGCTACGAGCGCTTCAAATATATAAAAATAAAAAAAAGTAATATTTACCTTCAGTTGTGTACTTTAATTTTGGAATCTATCACAATAACAAAGATGACCGCTGATTGAAACCCACTTTGGTTTAAAATAAGAATTTGAAGCAACGATCGAGCGGTAATAGTGGACTGCCGCCGTGCCGCAGGTCTATGGTTCGATCCTCACCAGCTTCTGTACTGTACTGTATCAGCCGGATCGTCCGCTGTTGAACACACCCTCCCCAATTAAGGGGGTACTTGCCATAATCCCCACGCATGGCAGGCGGCTTGAGGATAGCAGTGTAAGAAGGAAGTTCTTTAAATAAACGAGTACTCTTCATAATACAAGCTTCATTCTTGAAAATCTCCCTAACTTACAATAGTTTCCTTTGTAGATCACATATCTCAATGGACAATATGGACATCTTCAATCAACAAAAGAGTATCTTAAAAGCACAAATTAAACATATTACAACTATAAGCTTCAAACTTGACAAAGTGCATTATTTGTAACTCTAACGACGTTATTTTGACGTCCTTTTACAACTTTTCATATAACTAAGTTATTTTTAAGTCCACTTCGCTCTAACCTTGTTAAATATTTTAAAATGTAGATATGCAATTTTAAAATATTAGATAACGGTAAGAATGTAAACAAATAAAATGTGAGATTTTATGCCGGCAGTGAGCATGCATCCTAAAATATACAGATTTAAGTAATTGCTGCTGATAATAATATAATAATACACATGTGACAACGATCACGAGCTCCTAAAGTAATAAATATTTAATAAAAACGTTAAATTAATGTTTTAAGAAAACCTTTACAAATATATCTAGTGACAATTCCACATAATATTTCTGCTATGCCGACGTGATGTCTGAAACCGGAAGAATATTCGACGCGTTCGCTTCTACACGAAGCTCAAGAGGTCTTGAGAAAGCTTCGTGCGCACGATGTAGAAATGTTTTGTTAAATAAATAATGCTGTCCTCTAGTAAAATCACTAAAATTTCTGAATTTAATTTATATAGCCAGATTACTTTAGTAGTTTTAACAGGAGAACTGCTACCACTATCGACATACATTCTTCATACTCACGTATAAAATCTAAGTTTAAAACAATCGCTGCATCTCGCTCTTACTCGTACGGAAGTTCTTGCTTTCCAACTAATTATACCTATGTTTTATTACTTTGTCACATCGTCTAGAGTAGATACTGATTGGGCGTTTTTCCACTATCCGGCCCGGCACCGGCACCGGCACCGGCACCGGCGCCGGCGCCGTGCCGTTGCCGGGGAAGCAAAAATGTATGAAAATGTATGGCTCGCTTTTTTACTTACCGGCGCCGGCGCCGGCCCGGCATTGAGTCCTGCCGGCGCCGTCGCCGTCGCCGGGGTAGCAAGCTTCCCACCGGTGCCGGCCCGGCAAAATTGCATGTGTATTGCATATTTACATGAATTGTAGCCGTGTCAGTGTGTAACTGCGCGGGGCGGGTAGGAGGGCGCGGAGCGGAGGGACTCGTATTTGGTTTTTGGTTCGCTTACAGTGCGTACGCGTCAAGGTCATGGCGTTCAAATACGACATCGTGACTCTTATCGTCGTAGATGTAAAAGATATAACAAATATAGTCAACGGCTTGACGATACCATTGTTATATCTAAGCGTAAATTACACTTTACGTGTCGTCGTGCTGAAGTCCGTGTCCGTACTGTACCACTCACCGGGCGTAAACCGGCATCGACACCGGCGCAGTGGAAAAACGAAACCCCGGCGCCGGTGCCGGTGCACGGCCATGCCGGTGCCGTGCCGGTGCCGGGCTGGCTAATGGAAAAACGCCCATTAGAGTATCACAAGAGAGGGTTTTAAATGAATATTACATTTAGTGAACTTTTCATGTGTAAACTCCCTCTTAAAATAATTTATGTGCAAGACGACTTCAATATTTACGTTAAGGCATAACATTACATTGCTTATATTGGAACACTGGACCTTTGTTCATATAGGTAGAATAGAACAGGTCATTGTTTAGCACAACATAAATATTTACTGTAGGGCATAGAATTACTTTGTTTGTTATTGGAACTTTAGATTGTTATTTATGTTATAACTTTGTTTAGGAACTTAACAGGTGTCCAGGACACGAAATATTTACTTTAATGCATAAGTATTGCTTTGTTATATTAGACTCTTGTTATGTTAGAAATTTGTTTATGTCGGTACGTCAGAAATAGATTCAAATAGCTCTGATTAGTCGTACGTGATTAGTTAGCAAATAAGAATAAAGGTTTATTGTGGCCAAGTTTTGTATATAAGTAGGAATGTTTTGTACAGACAGCATGTAGTACCGAACCACACTCCTAAGGGATAACATCTATAAGAAAAAGGAAATAAAAGGAAGCAAATACTGAAAGGAAGCTTTTATTCAGGAACTCCAACCCTCCAATCCAGCGATAGTGTATATGTGCCAGTACCCATCCAGTGGATACCTACCGAGCTTACAAACGATGTGTTCACATAGGTACTGCACAATTTATAATTTTATATTTAGTTTTGGGACAACATTCTTAATATAAAACCTATAAAACAATATTTCAGGTTTATTAATCATTCCGTTACGAGCTGCCAACCCGGACTACGGACGGACACAGACAGAACTTTACAAGTTTTAGTATAAAACCGCACACAATTCCTTTTATGAATGACTTTTTACTTGTCTTTGCTTCACTTAAGCTTGGCACCGCTATTATATCTGTCTATTGTTGGAATCGTGATCGTCACTGTTTCATTTAAATTTTCTTTAGTTTCAAGAACATCATATTTTCAAATACATACAGATAGTCCCTCAAATATTCGCTAAGATCCATATCATATGTGACTCGATTGCACGCTTATAAACAATTCGTTTTGTTCAAGAGTGGGCACAATTTATGATTTCTAACATCGCAAATAACGACACAAGCTCATATTTTAGAAAATGGTGATTTCGGTGTATTTGCCGATAACCTGTCGGACACCTTGGTTTACCCACATTCTTTGATGAATGCAGGCTTGCAGGCGTTATGGTAAACTACCATGTACATGTGCCAAGCACCGGAAGGACGTAACACGTAGACCACTCTCAGTGTTCATGCGGTGAGTTCCGGACCGGATCGGGACCGTCCGCACAAGGCCCGGGACATATGTGTTGACGTCCGTAACGCCTCACGCAACCATCAGGTTATGTCTTATGTGTTGTTTAATCACTTGAACCACAAATTTTCCCTGACTGTAACCTGGTTCAATTTAATATACGGAAAAAATCTTAGGAATTCAAATTCGCTTCGTTGACCGATTCCCCGAACACAAGTGGTTTAATTTATTTTCCATCCTACGATTTGATTGGTACGTAAAAGAATCGCTTATTGCAGGCAAAGTAGAAGCAAGTGTCAATGTTGTTTATCTATGATGTATCTATGTGTATACTCTATGGATCGGAATATAAAAAGTTTTAGCTGTATCTGGAAGAATTTCCACATTGTAATTTAGGAACAAAATTGAGTGAATTGTTATATCATATTTGCGCGGTGTCTCATGAGATATTTATTTATTCAGTCTGACGTCGTTAGATATTAACACGCGTTATTAACTCGTATAGAAACTTATGCGGCAAAGTGGAAAGGCAAGGAGGGCGAATATGAACCGAACAACAAAGTTTCAAGGCAATAATATAGGCTTCGTTAGTTATCAAACTAAAACGCTTAGCCCAGAACTATCTATCCTGTCAAAACCTATCTGAAAATATATATCGAGTCTAAGTAATTTGTTGTATACAAAGTTTTTTTTTTATATTATTGTGAATGATCTGGCTCGGGGCCCATCTTTATGTAAAGTGGACTCACCTTTGCCTATAACAGATGCATGTCATTACTAACGAAAAATCAGCACTGGAACACACTGTGCCAGGCGGACATTCGCAAATTCGCATTTGCAATTGCCCTCCCACAATGCGATGAAGCTCAAGCCGACGGTGGGGATCGAACCACTGCCATGCCACCACCTGCGGCATGGCAGTACATAGCTATTGCCGCTCGGCCATCATTGCTTTAAATGGTTATTTGTAAAGTAATTTATCGGCGCTGAACATTTGCTAACAAAAATTTGAGAGATCGTAAAAATATGAAAGGATTTTTTTTATTAAAAAAATATCAATTTAATTTTATATTAGGTTTTCCTTTAAAGTTGTTTAATTACTAAATCTTAATATATTTACGATCCGGATATGAACTAAAGCTATTTTATATTCCGACTCGATCGTGTATGCACCAAATTAAAATGTCCCGAACGTTGAATTTGTTCTCAAAGCTGCTGGAGCTCGCCTGTGCTTGGGAACAAGCAGTCAAATGATTGTAAATCATTTTTTACACATGAATCAATATCTATAATTAATATGATTATAAGTGATGATCTGGTCGAATATGTTTTAGCTAACCTAGAGCACATGAATAAATATACGGTTATTTATTCATGTGCCTAGAGTCTGTCACCAAGCACATAACGGAGCTCAACGATAACAATTTTCTACTTGAGGGTGGTAGATAGCCAGGCGGGATTCTCTAAATGGTAGGGTTACCACCATGCTATATTGGCTGCCATAGTAAGACAACAAACGCGACCGACAGCTTAACGTAACCTCCGAAGCACGGAAGCACTCAGTAGTAATGTCACCAGCGGTCACCCATCCAATTCATGACCGCGATACACGTTGCTTAACTTAGCTGGTAAGAACGGGAAACTTCGCTACGAGCGCTTCTACCATTGTTTTTGAGCCACTTATCGATCGAATCCTGCACAAAACTATAATTTTTCCTCATAAACTAGAATTTTATTGGGCTCCTCAATCTTTAATATCACAGTATACACGTAACAGAAGCGTAACTAATAAACATAGGTAGATTTTATGTTAAGTTTCTTTTACTTTTGTTTCAATTTAAAGATACCTAGATCTGATCTGAAGTAGTGGCATTGGCCATAGCCAAGATAGATTGTCGCGCAACAGGTCCATGGTTCGAATCCCGCTGCCGGCTTGAGCTTCACCGCATGGTGGAAGGGCATTTTGCGAGTGTCCGCCTGGCTAGCAACCACCCTCAAGTAGAAAATCTGTCGACAAGCACCTAACGGTGTGTTCCGGCAGCAGTCCTTGAGAGCCAGTGAAATTACAGGCACATGAGACTTAACAACTATGTCTCAAAGTAACGGGCGCAGTGCAATTCGTGAATGCATCTGTTATAGGCAGAGGTTAGTCCGCTTAACATCAGGTGGGCCTCGAGCTTGTTCCGTTACAATAACATAAAAAAAAAGCTGTGGTGCTAGCAGATAATTGACGAGGCAATGCAGAGGGTCGGCAAAAGCGACACAGGTCCTACCTCGGACACGTCTGCCAGACGACTGGAACAAGTCAGACGGGCCGCTCTGTTATATATAATATTGTATTAAAAGCACTTAACCATTTTGAGGAAAAGTAACCATAAAATAATCTTCATAACATCATTGCCCATTTTTTTAAATATTTTTTTAAAGTAAAAGATTAATATAATATACGTACGACCTACAAAACGATCAAAATTTCTCTCTTTTCGTGATTTTTTATGATCGAGTGAAGTTATAATAATCGTGTTTTGAACCGTAAAATAATCAAGCAAGTATATTGAACTATAACATATATTTTTGTCTGATCAAAATATCGAACATTTGATTGCTTACGAGTGAATCAAAAATAGGTTCATTTTGAATATACTACCTAGCCTTAAACACTTAATTCAAAATGTTTCATTCGTTGTATCTGCAAAAATATCTGGAAAATAAAGCGCGGTTCATATATACAACAAATGAAATAAGTTAAAATTACCTAAAGAACCGACTTCTGCAGTCAAAAGTGTGAAATAACTTGTTGAAGTCGGTACCACGATGGTTCAAAAGTACCTATTATGACAATATTGTGTGCATGGTACCGATTTTGACAAGTTATTTCAACGAGTGTTAAAGTCGGTTCCATTTTGAGGTAAAATTTATTTTTCACCCATTGCTGTGAATCTGGTTACTAAGTATGTTAAAAAACTCACGCCGATAAGGAACTTCTGACTAGTTTGTTTTTATATTGTTAAAAATTTGGGTTAAGTTAAGTGATCAAGTCTCTCTTAATTTTGAAGTGCTCGTAGCGAAGTTTACTAAGCTGTTCTCAACCGATCAGCAAAGTTAAGCAACGTCGCCCGCGGTCATGAGTTGGATGGGTGACCGCTAGTGACATTACTACTGAGCGTTTCCGTGCTTCGGAGGGCACGTTAAGCCGTCGGTCCCGGTTGTCGTCTTAGGATGGCAGTCGTTATAGCATGGTGGTAGGGCATTTTGCGAATGCCCGCGTGGCTAGCTACCACCCTCAAGTAGAAAATCTGTCGCCAAGCACCTAACGGTGTGTTCCGGCAGCTGACCTTGAGAGCCAGTACTTCTAGGTTAGCCTGAACAACATCTTCGACCACATCATCACTTACCATCAGGTGAGATAGAGGTCAATGGCTAACCTATCAGGCATAAAAAAAAAAAAAAAACCCGAAATACGAGTAAAATAAATTGTTTACGCACCTACCTACATAGTATACATTCATTTTTAATAATGATTCAGGTATTTTTCATTATCATCCATTGTTCACAAAGAATTCTGAATAGTTATATATTTTCTTACTAAAACATTAGAAATAAGTTTTTGCAAGCATGGCGGCCTCAGAAAAAAGGTTGAAGCCAAAATACAATTGGGGCTGGAAATAGTTCTGATACTAAAGCGGTTTTAAGATGGTGGCCATCTTTGTTAGTAGTTTGTATTCCAGACAACGTTATTATGTTATTGGTAATGTGCACGAGTAACAAGTCATGTTACTTTTCATCTTCATATGAATATTGACCACATCACTAAGAGTTGAACGTGCCTGGAGTGTGACCGTACCTAGTTTAGGCTACTAGTATTAAAACTTATCTTACCTTGTGTAAACAACTTGTCACCCAAGCCCATATAGCATTCTTCACTCGATCTGTGTAAATCCCTCCTCATGACGGGCCATCACCGCGAAAGTATATTAATCTGGCAGTATAATGTAGAATATTTCAATACTAAAATTTTATAACTGACCTTCATAAGAGCGTCGTAGACGCCTAAATTAAATAAATTATTTTGACTTTGACTTTGAATCTTAAATTTCGCATTTAAAAAATATATACACGTGTATTATTGTTGTTGCAAAGATTGTGTATAGCGTTTTGGATATGCAATGCAAACAATTAGAATTATAAACAGTGAGACGCTGAAGAATTAAGCTTTACAGCTTCTTGTTTAGTGCTTTATTTGCTACGTAGACTAAATAACACTACCGGAGGTATGTATATTGTGTGATCGGTGGCGCAGTGCACTGATAGTTTTGTCATAAGCGTCAATTCTGAAGTCACACAATCGTCGTTTGTTAGCTGTAAATAGATATCGGATCCTACAATCTCGATCATTTGTCTCTCCTCTCGTAAAGAGTGCCCCGAATAAAAGAAGACGTCGCACGTCGTTGCCGCTCGGGAATTATAATCTGAGGTTATTTTATAGACGTCATAACCGTTTACTTACTCTTAAATTCTGAATATCCAAAGTATAAAACGGAGCGTTTATTTAAATAAGAATGTCAGTTTTAAAGCTTTCTCTGTTTAAGAAATTTAAAATTATTGCTTTCGTTTACACTAATAACATAATTGTTTATGATTATTACTGGTAACGATACGAGTACACCAATAAATCATACAAACTGAAGGATATTATTGTAAGCTTACAAATTCAACTTCTTGAGAATATTTATGAACTTTTCGGTGATATAGATATTTTAACCTACTAAATATACTAAATACTCCAGATAATATACAAAAAATCACTACACATTAAACTAGGAATAATAGTGCATTGTACATCGAGGGGAGAACACGATCTATTTCTGTTCGAGAGTTCCCGACGCACAGCGGAGGGCTTAAAGGCAACTCGAGAACAGAAATAGAACTTTCTCCCGAGTGATACATAGTGCTTTATACTACACCTACTAGGAAAATAAAATCATTATACGTTTTCTCGTACTTATCTCGAGACTTCTCAGGCACTAAGTTCTTGAGCTGCATTTCTTATTTCTGGTGGCGTCATCATTATAAAATCGTCACTTTCACTATCAGATGATATTTTGGAAAATTATTTGGAATAATTAAAAGCGTATTGTTAAAATGACAATTTAATAAAAAAACTGAATTTAACCAAACATAACAAATAGCCGCGCTTTCAAATCAAATCAAATCAAATCAAATTGTTTATTTGCAAGAATACAAGTTAATAAGATCTTAAAAATATTATTACACACAGTTGTACTCTGTCTGCAAGCAGACGTGCAAATATTTCATTCAGTTACATTGCAATTTAAATTACTCTTATATTTTACATAATAATTTTATTCATATTTTTATATTCTTTAAACTCCTTAATACTATAAAAACAATTATTTAGCAGCCATGCAGTTAATTCTTTTTTTTCTCGTAGTGCAAAAAAAGGTTGCCAACCTACTTTCATTGAAAATCGAGTACAAATAAAAATCACATCTCTTTTTTCTAATTATTTGATATAAAACCTTTTTGAGATTGTAATTTATTATGTTAGCAGCTCAAAAAACAAAAGAACGCTACCAGGGCAGGTATGTATATGTAATAGAGCACACAATGGTACATGCCAAATTATAATATGGTTTTGCAAATAATTGACATTAAAACAATTTATATTAATGCAATTTATACAATACAATACAAAATACTTTATTGTACACCAATATAAAAATACAATAAAGAATAAATTCTAACAAAGGGCGGACTTATCACTTAAAGCGATCTCTTCCAGTCAACCTTTGGATGGAGACCGTTTTAGGAGTCAGAGAGGTTGGCGAATACAATAAATTAATTATATATATCTACTTACATAAATCAAATGCTACTTTCAAAAGAATACTTATTAGGTAATATTACAGGTACAATATACCAAACTAACAATATATAAACATACTACATACTATTAAACCAATTACTACTTAATACTAAATACTACATACTGGTACACATAACGGATACAGACTAAAATTTCAATGAGATGGTAAAGTGGATAAATAATAGTCTTTAATTTGACTTTTGAATACAGCAATAGACTGAGCTTGCCTTATATTAACCGGAAATTTATTCCAAAGTAGCACAGCCTGAACGGTAAAAGAACTGCCATAGAAGTCACTTCGATGGCTCGGCAAACTCATCGTATGATTTTCAGATGATCTGAGGTCACACGAGTGGGAGCAATGCAGAAACTTGAAACGTTCCTTCAAATAGAGTGGGGTAAAGGGATTAAATAAAATGTTGTAAAGAAGAGACAGTATGTGAGTATCCCGGCGAAGACTAATAGGCAGCCACTTGTACGGAATTGAGATATGTGATCATATTTTCGAAGACCGAAAATAAATCTTACACAGTAATTCTGGAGACGCTCAAGCTTATTTAGCTGTTCCTCCGTAAGATCAAGGTAGCAGGCATCGGCATAATCAAGAATAGGCAAAAGTAGAGATTGTGCGAACGTAACTTTAGTGGCAGTAGGAAGAAAATTACGTAGCCTTCGAAGAGAGCTACCGGATGCAAAGATTTTACGGCTTATAGATGCTAAGTGAGGTTTCCATGAGAGATTATTGTCAAGTATAACCCCAAGATTCTTAACTTCCTGACTGTATGGAACGACAATCCCTTCAAATACAATTTGCGGAAGTGTCGATAAATCCACTTTCGGTAGCATTCTGGAACTTCCTATTATAATTGCTTGTGTCTTTGTCGGGTTGACTTTTATGCCAAAACGCTTGCTCCAAGCAGCTATACGATATAAATCACTGTTAGTGTTGTGAATGACTTCGGCCAGCTTGTCAACTGGAGCCTGTGTATAAATTTGGAGATCGTCTGCATAGAGGTGATAAGAAGAAGTTAAAGAATTAGAAATGGAGTTGATATATATAGCAAATAGAAGAGGAGATAGCACACCGCGCCTTAAGGAACACGAGCAATCAATGAGACTGGGTTAGATTTTTTGGGCAAAGGAATTATTTGTGCTTCTTTCCAGGATGCAGGAAAAACACCATTAGTGATGGAGAAATTAATTTAAAAAAAAAATCAAATAAATTAAAACAATTATATCACCGATCCAGGACAAGAGTCTAAAAAATTCTTACTAGGCCGCGGCGCCGAGGTAAATAATTTCATATAAAACCTACACTTAGTTTACGACGTACCACTGCACTGCACACACACATACGTCTGCACTGAACGAGATATTAGTCTGTACTTCTATGTTCCCAAGTAGAATTTATCATCACAACAACTCCCAAAATGTGAGAGTCAGTTTAGTTACTACAATAAATCGGATATGGAAGTGGATTCGATTCATTTGACTTTTATATAAACATCAGTGATGCGCCGTGCAAGTCAAATTAAATATGGTAATAAATCGCTAACGGAAATAGTTGTAGGCTTGGAAGCATATTCACAAATAATAAATTACATTAACGAAGTGGATATTTCATTATAAATAAATACTGATTAATATAATTATTAAATAAATTACCATCAAAGCTAACAAATTATTACATTCTTTTCCAAATGTTTATATCTAATTATTTTTAGGAATTGCTTTTAAAATATGAAATTATGATGCGACGCGTGATCAAAATGCTGGCACCTATTTGGCTCAACGAATAAGCATTGCAATTCAACGGGGCAATGCTGCTAGCATGCTGCCAACTGGTAGTGGGCTGGAGCATTTGGACTGCCTGTGAGTCTGCAATGACTTGTATGTTGTCTAAATGCTTTGATTGTAGTAGCTGTAGTGTTGCATATTAAAGTTCGTAGTATTTTGTTAATAAAAGCATAGCACCGATTAAAAAAAATATGAAAATACCTATTAAAGAAAATTTTCTTTAAATAAAGTCGTGAACTGACATGGTTAATCCAGTAAAAAGTAAAGAAAGCATGTGCATGACATCACGGCCAAACTGTGCGTCCACATGTCACGCTTCAGACAGACGGCGTCACTCACAAATTGAAAAACTAAGAGCTCCATAAAATAGTCGTTCTAGTAAAATTTGCATCTCTCAGGTCAATAGACGCATCGTGTCACTCTATAATGTAGGGAATGTTTTGATTTGCATTTCACGACACTCTTTGTTTGTACAATTAAATATTATATAAATTTAGCAATTTCACTTCTATAAAAACATCAAATCAGCAGAATTTTATTCGCGTCTTCCATTTCAGAGAGATTTTCTGTCTTAATCAGATCCTATAAGAAAGCGCGGCTTCTTTCACTCCACACTAATCGTGTAATCGCAAAAGATAATTGCACGAAACTTATCATAAAATAAACATTTTACGGTGTCTACGTTCAAAAGCGACTCTTGAAAATAGGTGATGCTAATGCCGCCTGTAAACTCTTTCATATTGAGGTAAACAACAGAAGTCATCGATTATAAATATAAGGTTAGTGCAAGTGTAACTCAGTATATCGCGTTCTCAAATCATGGCCCTTGGTTTGAATCACCTTGAACCATATGACGTGTAGTTTCTCACTTAATAATAGAAATGTTATAGAACGAGTCCTTCACACTAGGCTTGGCTTGGCATTGTTGAATTAAAAAAGTTATGTTTGGTGCAATTCTGCCCATACTGAGCGTTGCGCCTAGAAGTGATATTGTTCTCGTAGCGAGAGGGAAGGGTCTCCTTCTTGTAAGTAAATCTAGATCAAGAGAGATCCGCTAAATGCACCAGTCTTGTTTTTTGTGCCATGCGTGACTTTTTATAGCTCAAAACATAAATGATCAGAACCATATGATACATACATATTTCAGTGGCTTGAGTATGTGCTCTGCCGAGGTGGCTCTCATTAGAGTAATAACATGCTAAACTTTTTTTTCAGTACAAGGTTATTTATATCTTTATGTCATAGTATACCGTTTCAGTTTATCTCACTCCAACTTTCTTAATTTCATTTGACTTGAAGAACAGTGATTTTAATCTAATCTGCAATAAATAACGCTGAACGGATTTTATAGAAATTCTTGGGATTCTTCTGAGTTCGTACTCGTATCGCAGCAATGTAGGTATAAGTCGTTTCTTAAGTTTTATTTAAATTAAAATGAGTGCGAGTTCATTGCACTTCGTCTGTTAAAATATATTTTTTATGTCTTATTGGTTAGCCTTTGACCACTATCTCACCTGATGGTAAGTGATGATGTGGTCGAAGGTGTTGTTCAGGCTAACCTAGAAGTACTGGCTCTCAAGGACAACTGCCGAAACAGACCGCTCGGTGCTTGGCGATAGATGTTCTACTTGAGGGTGGTAGGTAGCCAGGCGGGCACTCGCAAAATGTCCTACCACCATGCTATAACGACTGCCATCCTAAGATAACAACCGGGACCGAATGATTAACGTGCCCTTCGAAGCACGGAAACTACAGAGGTAATGTCATTACCGGTCACCCAACCAACTCATGACCGCGGCGGACGTTGCTTAACTTAGTTGATCTGTTAAGAACAGCTAAATGATTACGGTCCATTTCACGAGTATATACATTTATTCACCAATATTGCTGTTTACGAGTCTAAATAAAAGTTGTTATTTCTTCAAAATGTAAGCATTTCTTTTTTTGGTGCGAGCGCCGATTCAGCGATCCTGGGAATCTGATTATTATCTACTGTTACGTCGCACCTGGAGTCCTTAGGTTTATTTTTAACAGTTTGTGTTTATAGTTTTTCAAGTGGTTGTTATTTTATTTCTACAACTTTTTATTTACAGCTGATAAGCTAGCCTTTGATCACTTTTTCTTTTTCACCTTACCAGATGGTAAGTGATGATGTGGTCGAAGATGTTGTTCAGGCTAAGCTAGAATTACTCATATGCACTAGATTGCACTGTACGGCGGCAGGGTCGAGCATTCCTCATCCATTTGTTTGGATACAAACAAGTTTCGTGGCCATCTTTTGTAGCTCAGTCTACGACGTAAGCGAAAGTCGTTGCTACGCATTACTCCATCCAACAATCTAAACTTTGTACTGTCAATATTATTCCGATCAGCCGGCATGGGCTGTTATGTTTTATTGCCTTTGGTCACCATTCTATTAGTTGGTTATTATCAGCTAATCCTAGAATTTAAACTAGATTTCAAGATGAGCGGCTGGTGCTTGGTGACAGATTTTCCACACGGGAACAATTGCGTTTAGCCTTCTACATATAACTAATTTCAAATAATTCAACTTACTCAATAAATATATTTGTTCGGGGGAGACGGACCGGGAAATTGTGAATTTAAATTGCAAAATGAATTGTACATCAAACATATATTTCCCCTATAGCGAGAATAAATATATTTTCTTTCTTCTTCTTTCTATAGCGCAGACTATAGTGTATATAATATTCCAACCGCAAGTATTGCTCAGTAGCTTGTTTTCGAGTTAGGTGAATATATCTTGAGCCTTAAAATAGAGGTAACATTTCTGGTGCTACTGTATTTGTACTGGACATGGTATTCAATACGAAAATGAAAACCCCAT
The DNA here is from genome assembly GCA_963890685.1 of Plagodis pulveraria. Classification (NCBI taxonomy): domain Eukaryota; kingdom Metazoa; phylum Arthropoda; class Insecta; order Lepidoptera; family Geometridae; genus Plagodis; species Plagodis pulveraria. Next base: position 38,543,005 of record OY982950.1, on the reverse strand, counting down.
TTTGTACGGTGGTTGGCTGTACCGGTCACCTTTGTATGCTCCAGAACGTTACATGCTCTATAGTAATGGTGTAGAGTATGCAACTATTTCCAGTAGAAGAACATAACATCCTCTTTTTGTTGATCAGTAAACATCAGGCAAAATGTGGATGTTTATTCACCCCGTACGATTTATTTTTGGGAATACTTACACAAGCGTTTTCTGCCCATATTTTATAAAGTTTGTTATTCTGGTTTATGGACAATATTAGCATATTTTAATATAATTCCGCCCACATCTACAGCTCTCTAGGATATCTTACTTAGCACCTAGTGGCCATTACAATTATAGACTTTATCAATATTGTAATAAGACTGGTATCAGCGCAAGCGTAGATACATTTACAGTTTCAAATGCAAAGCCAATTCTAATTTGCCACCCCATTAAGTTGGCACAGACTTAGTGTGGTTGTCGTAGATATAACATTACTACTAATAAGTTCTAATAGAACCGTGCAAAATTTCTGAGAGAACATTAGGCATTTAGGAATATAAACTCCCGATGTGAAATCAAATCGAGACGCCTAACAGTCGCTGAGTTAGAAAAATCCTTGTCATGAGATTGCTACGACAAGCACAAACACAGTTCTCAGATAATTTTAAAGTAAGTACCTTAAGCGTTATTTTTTAATGTGAATTATAAGGTTTTCAAGTGTGTACATGAATAAAATCCCAGTCTCAAACTCAGGGCTCGTCACAATTAATGTTGATAAATTGAAACCAGATAACACAGTAACCTTATGGAAATGTAAATTGTACTAGTTAAAATGTATAAGGAGTGAGTGCGCTAGGACTCGACGTAGCGAAGACCAATTAGTGTAATGGATTTTAAGCTGATAAGCTGTACGGCTACAAACTCTTTAAATTACTTAAACGTGCCCACAGCTTTGTAGTAAGAGACTATGTTTTTGTGGCTTCGTTTAATATACTAATATATGCATATGGCAAATATCTTAACAAATAATAGTTAAATGCGAAATGTTCAAAACTAAAACAAGGGTACACATATACATCCACGAAACGTGTTTTTTTAAAGCTTTTGTGACAAAAAAGTGACATTGGTGTATAAATACTAACTATAAAATAAAACCATGATTAAATACATCGGCCAAGTGCGAGTCACACTTGTGCTGAGGAACCGGACTGAATGCAAATAACTATTTATAAAAATACATACAGAATTTTGATATTTTTATTTTTGTCATGACGCATGCTTCGCGGATTACATTACAAAATAACAACTAGAGGATTTATTGTTAACCATTGTACGGGTTGGAACCCTGCACATGACTATAATTTTGTCTTCTCGTTATCATTTTGTAATACATACAGAATTTCCAGAACACCTAAATTGTCTACACCAATGTCCTCTTTTTTACACTAAATAATTTTATATTAAATAACAATTCATAAATAACAAATAAATAACAAGTAATAATAAATAAATAACAATTAATAATAAATAAATAACAATTAATAACTTTAATGAGACCTAATAACTGGACGTCTCAGTGTGACGGGCACAGTGCAATTCGTCGCTGACGAAATGCGACTGTTATAGGCAGAGGTTAGTCCACTTAACATCAGGTGGGCCTCGGGCTTGTTCCGTCACAATAACATAAAAAAAAAAAAAAAACAAGAATAATAAATATAAATTTCAATAAAACCGTACTGCTTTGCTCTCGTCACCTGAGATATCAGAAGTTGCAATTATGGATACTATGAAATTTTAAAATCTCTCATGTCCTATACTCTGGAATACAACAATTGCTTCTGGGTAGCTAAATAGACGGACACTTATCCGTACAGACGTCTTTCTCAGTAAAAGTAAGTATCAGTACATAAGTTATAATATGGAGCTAGGGAACTGACACAAGAGTTAAAATCTAAGCAGTAACCAGTGGACGTTCTCCTCCAGCTCCTATAAGTTTGTTATTGCAGTCACGTGTCTCCGCTTACTTTAAGTTATTGTAGTACGACACGACCGCCGCGCTACCTACTGTAGATTGGATACACTGTTGGATTAATTAAAGATGATAAGAAGCTCGTAAGGCCGATGTCGATGATTGGAAGGAAGTAGCTCAATTTTCAGATATAACTGGACAAGTTGAAGCTGTGTTGGCACAGTGGCAGTGAGGAACGTCTGCCGATGGGTTGGTCACAAGTTCTAAATCTCCGCGGGCTTGAGCTTCGCAGCATAGTAGTTGGAAGTTATATTAATGCTACTTCGGCTAGCTCTCAAGTAAAATATCTATCGCTAGGCACTTAGTGCGTTGTTATTTTTAGAGCCAGTTCCTACTCAAGGCTTAGCGAGCGCTGTAATATTTTTCACGTCATAACCACTTACAGCGAAATAGCGACTACAAAAATCAATAAACCCGAAGAATGCTATGCCGTTTCAAATCCCGTCGAGCAACGCCAGGCACATCTTTTGTATAATTAAGGTCCTTTCAAGTACTTTCACAAGTACTTGGGCCGCTTTTTGTTAGAGAATAACCCAAAAAAAGTTTTTAAATTAGAAAGAGTTCATAACTGACGGAATGAGGTGAACCTCAGAGTCCACGGCCCCACTGCGGTAATGAGCTCCCATTATCTCATGTCCATTGTAATTAGAGCCGCACGAGTTCTTTCTGAAATTATACGTACTGAGTGCTGTATTACGCAAGCGATTACAATCCTATACAACTGAAAGAACTGTGCTGTGCGCACTTGTGGCTGGGCTCGCGAAATGTTAACATGTTTTGTACCATCTGTTCCAAAGAACAGATTCGAGCCAAATGAAAAAAGTTTCTCGTTGCCTTCGTTTTCGTTGCAGATTAACTGGTATTTAATCGAATCGTATTTTTCCCAAAGTTGGTTTGTCCTTGTCCAGCATACTTTTTCATGTGACATATATATTCCATTATGTAGTGCGTCACGCCACGCATTATGTTTTACGATCCACTAGCATCTGTAATGTCATTCATTGCGCCGTATGCGTGCATTGGGATTCGTTTCTGTGTACATATGTTTTATATTTGGTGAAAGCTTCTCCTTAGACTTTGTGGCATATAGATACTTATTATGTAGGCCTGTTTACTCCACGCAGTAAAGGTTTTATGTGATTTAAATTTTAAGTAGTGTATTAATTGATGTTTAAATAGATAGTCCAAATAATCTAAAACCAAACTATAGTTGAGATTGTCGAGCTAGGTTTCACGATGTTTCCAGTCAGCGCCTCGATCTAACTGCCTGAACTCACCTGATCAATGATATCGAAACCTAGCTCAACTATCTTTTTATGTAAAAAAAATAACTTTATTTAAGAAAGTCATGAAAACTTCCTATTTTTAACATAATGGTCATCTGTACCTGAAGTCCAAAATAAGGTTATTTACTGTCCGCCTCTTTATTTAAATTATACAGTATATGACCAGCCGTGCCTCTCCAGCAGCGTCAAGTTACATATCGAATTAAAGCCGGTCAGTTCCCATTTGACAATACATCTACTCGTATTCGTAGTTATAACACAATTAACAATGTAAGTAAACAAAGTTGTATTTAATTATTCACATTTCCGCATACTTTATTTGTACTGAAGGAAAAAGACTTTGTGAATTTTGTTTATCTATAAAATATACAGTGTTATGAAATGTTAATTGAAATGTTTCATTACGTTAAACGGAGTATGTACCGTTTAACGTAATGAAACGCTAAACCTCGCCCTCCTCCTTTGTAAGAAAATGTATACGAATATAAGCAAGTCAGCTCGATAATTTATGTCGTGATTTACAGTTCGACATTAATTATATGAAATAGGTTACTTATCACGTAACGTGAGCGAATATTATGCATTTAAAGTTTTCAGTCTCAACAGCTGGTGCTGATCCCAGAAGCGATGGCGCTATATCGGCATGATTTGTCCTCGCAGTGCCGCAGCCGATGGTTTATGTTGCTATCTGTTTCCAATCGGTGAGCACACATTGTGCGGAAAGAAATATTTCATGTGTCACATTGGGACTAAAAAAATCTTATTGCACAGTACGAGCTATATAGTTCCGGGTGCAACATATTAACTAGTTTCCTAGAACTTTAACGAAACATTATATTAACATTACTTAAGAAACAAAATTATTTTAACATATTATTATCTTTTATGGATTCCTTAACAAATGGGCAAAACGGAGTCCTTTTAACTCCTGTTAACCGCTGAATGTCTGTCTACACGTACGGGTGTTGCGATGTGATGGTAAACCCTAATAGAGAGAGGCGTAACTTGCGCTTGTTTACCTATCGTATTTCCAAAATCTAAACTGCTATTGAAAATATCATTTTAATAAAAACCTAATAAGTTATTCGGTACCAGAACCGTACTCAGGATGTCTACATTCCAAAACGCTTCATGCCGCCTAACTAAGTAGCCTTTTAATTTTCATTTCTGCTTATAAAAACACAAATGTCAAACAGATTTTAATTAGTAAAGTTAATGTAAAAACGATTTACTTAACGTTAAATAAAAATATATAGGCTTGCTTTTAAAGTAATAATAATAATAAATGTTTATTGCTTTCCTTTTATAAACAGGTGGACAAACTATATGGAGGAAACAAGGCAAAGGGAGGTGACTCAGCTTGTGCAACCCGAAATATTCATTCCAGGCGGCGCTGATTTTCAGTCACCCCCCAAGTAACCTTGCAATAAGTAATCAAGAAACATTAATAGCAGAGCGGAAGCGGTAATGGTTATTCACTGCCGTGCTGTAGGTCCGTAGTTCAATCCCCGCCGTCAGCTTGAATTTCCGTGCACGTGCAATGAAATGCATGGAATGGCATTTTGTAAATATTTGCCTGGCCCCCTCTAGTAAAAAATCTGTCACCAAGCACCTAACAGTGTGTTTCAGGAGCATTCCTTGAGAACTAGTAAGTGACTTTTAAATTACGGCCTTAACAACTATATGACTAAGAGATTTATTTGAGTAATTACAAATAACTAGGATCCAGCGCTGCAGTCGAAGTACTTGTTCAAATTTGTTATTATAGTCACGTCCATCGGCCATTCGTGAAACGCGATCATGACCTCCGACACATTACTCTACAAATGGACTTTCTGTGTGACCACAGAGTAGTTAGTAGTCATGTGGTAAAAACGAGTATTAATACCCCTTATACGATAAATTCTGAATCTGAAGAAAAGTTCAGGCAGAAAAGTTCCATTACGGAAAATAAATTGGTAATATGGCAACAAAATAGCTTTAAGACGGTAATCTTTTGTATTATATATCTAGAAAATATAGTTATAAAAATGTAGGTCAATCTATAATATGTATGTAATTTATAATAATAATGTAGGTCATTCTCTAATATGTACGTATGTAGTTTGCCGATCTTATGCGTAAAGTAAGTTCGTCTCTGTGCAGTGCGTGCAATAAGGAGGAGGATACATACCATATCTTGATGGAATGCGTCCGAAATCAGGGACCCAGAAAGTTGTTATTTCACGGCAGTTCCATTGGATTATGTAATTTCTATTTATCGTTCCCAATGAGCAATGATACCAAATTGATATTAGCCTTGGATAAATTTGATCTAAAAACAAGGCCTACAAATACCTCATACTAAAATGATGAATATGCTGAAGTATTGTTATTAGCCTTATTAATTACACGAATGTAAACTATTTTTTGTTGATGCCATACAGAGCGGCATATTCGCTAAACCGAAAAAGCTCTTTAAATAAAAAAAATGTTGTATGTAATCCAATAATAGTACATTACTGCAGAATCTAGTAAGTAAGCCTTCCTGGCCAAGAATTAACCGGATTGAACTGCAGGTGAGGTCCGGTTATATACGTGCCAGGATGGCTTTCTTACTGGTTGAGGCTTGTATAATGCTTTTCTCAAAAATGAAATAAAGTTTAACAACAAATTGTTTTTTGCTAATTCGGCCTCAGCTTTGAACTGATTTTTTGGGATTATCTATGTTCACGCGGTAAATTAAAACATAATTGTCGCAATTGAATGTGAAATCCTGCCAGTCGTTGTCTTTACTTACTAAAAAGTATGCGTTTAGTTTGAACATTGTTACATTACATGAATGTTTTAAGAAAAATATAAATTATTGTTTTTGAAACTTCATGTTAATTTTAGAATGGAAAGTCCAACATGATTTATAAACTGAAATTACTAAATACAAACATAAAATCCCACACTATACTTCTATAACATTATTGAGTACAAAACGCAACGTGCATATTTTTTTGCGTCTCGTCAAATGTCACAGACTATAAAATGGCTGTTTAAGGCTCCAAAAATATATCTATCTCATAAAATATCAAACCAAAAAGAGAGATAGATATACCTATATACTTGGAGCCTATCTCCTATAACCATGTTATAATGGCTAATTTCTAATCTGTGTCTGGTACTATGTTTTTTTTTCTAAGCAGATCTAAAGAGGATGACCTACTGTCCAGTAAGTAAATTACATACTTACTGGACAGTAGGAGATTTCAAATTTAAAATCTAGCTTCCTTCTGGACAGTTGTGAATAAGTCACCGGCAGAATTCACTTTCTCGATACTTTTTAGAGATGTTATGGCAATAATACATACCATTTTTGAGAAAATTAAGTTAACTCGTATATTCACCAGAAGTAAAAAAATACATTCGTACGTTAATATACATAGATGTAGAACACGCACATTGCTTATCTGGGTCATCTATGATTCGTTTTTTTCTTATGTACGAGTCTCAAAGTTTGCCTTTCTGTTTATATTCCATCAACAGAACTAGTGCGTTTTCTGGAAATACTCAATAACTGAAAAAATAACTGACAGAAAGCCTATATCTCGATGACTCGACGTTCGTGCTATGTGCCCTGCACACTGCCCCTACCAACTCGCTAATCTGTCGGTTTATGTTGGTGACTTTTTTCGTGTACAGATCTCCTCATTACTGATTCGATCTATTACCATACAGGAAAAATTGTAACGTAAAAATAAGTAATCAGTACGAAGCGCTTGAATAACTACAGAATTGTTTACTCTCCGTAACAAGTTAAGGAACTCTACAAACTTTAACTCAAAAGCGTCCGGCGACATTCCCAAAATGGATTTTTTATTTTTTGCGTTGGAAAGTTCTTTTTAAAACATCTTTTATTCAAGCTTTGTCTCTTTGTTCCCAATTAAGGTTGCGTAAAAATCTTCCTCATTTCAAAGAGTTAAGATTGAGTCCTAAAAACGAAACTATCTTCTTAACGTAAGGGTATGAGCGCTGCGCATACATTTATTGGTTAATTACTACACAAGCAATAGCAAAATCTGTTTTTTTTTTATTGTGCTTGATAGATTAGCCCTTGATCACTATCTCACTTGATGGTAAGCTATGATGTGGTCGAAGATGTTGTTCAGGCTAACCTAGAAGTACTGGCTCTCAAGGACAGCTGCCGGAACACATCGTTAGGTGCTTAGCGACAGATTTTCTACTTGAGGGTGGTAGCTAGCCAGGCGGGCATTCGCAAAATGCCCTACCACCATGCTATAACAACTGCCATCCTAAGACAACAACCGGGACCGACGGCTTAACGTGCCCTCCGAAGCACGGAAACGCTCAGTAGTAATGTCACTAGCGGTCACCCATCCAACTCCTGACCGCGCGTGACGTTGCTTAACTTTGTTGATCGGTTGAGAACAGCTAAGTAAACTTCGCTACGAGCGCTTCAATTTTTCATGTTCTTGTATATTGTCCAGTGTGTTAGAGAAAACATTTTGTACGACCCTGAGACTGTGCTCGGTGAATGGCAATAGGCTCACCCCCAAACCTAGAAGTACTGTAACATGGGATCAAAACCCAATTGACGAATCGTGGGTGTTTACCAATTCTTACCTCTTCCTCGTCTGCCTACCTCTTCGGGGAATACAGGCGTGATTATATGTACTTATGTTAATCTCATGCACTACGATAGCTAGGACTCATTCAATATGACAGCTTGATTGTCGGAGCTATAGGGACGGATGGCCGCGCGTTCGAATCTCATTCTCAGGATTTTTTTTTGTCTGTAGTAGTAATTATGTTGCCCGTTTTTGTTCTTACATCAGAGTTAAATATTGGACCTTGTCGTATTCGGTAACCCCAATGTCTGAATTCTTATCCCTGAAATAAGGATTATTTTTTTGCTGACTTAATCTTGAATATTTTCTTGAGTTATTGTTTAGCGATGTTCATAATTTACATATTTCACATTTCGCCGCAAAAGAAATAGCTGGTCTTTCTTTTCTTTCTTCATTTACTTAACTAGCATTATGATTTGGCATGGTATGTAAAATATACTATTATAAATGAAAATCTTTATTTAAGCCATATAACATTTTTCTAAAATAAATTGTTTATTTCCTGTGGTTTTCACAGTAGACGTTTAAGTCTGTATGATGTAGATATACCCAGAATCATGGGGTTAGTGTTCATTTGACTTAAGTACATTGTAAGTAAAACACATGTAAAGAAAGCAATGGCGTTTCTTTTCAACATAAATTTAATTCATGAAATTAGTCTTTAAAATGCTTCACTCGTATCGTAATGTCCCGCGATGTTTAAGGATAGCTGTATATCATAGCGTGTAGTTAAATGCAGTTTTGTAGATTAGAACCTTACATCTATCTTTGTTAGGTATGCCATTAGCATGACACCTCCACCATTTTTTACTGGTGCCTTAGAATGCGAGCCAACTCACATTGTGTGAACGGGAGAAAGCATTATTTTTATGGTTTTATGGTGCGGCATGGTGCGATGTTTTTCTTATTGTTTTCATATGCCCAAGATGTTGAATCCAAAGGTTAACACTTTTAGCTTCATTATCTGTACTCATTGTTAAAACAAGTCTGTACAAAATTCACTCACTCGATGGAAACAACCTCAGTCTAGATTTTTATTTGCTGCATTAATTATTTATAAATTTCAATACATAATATTTATACACAATTGTTACCGGGCTGGTACAAAATAATGGTAACATTTTACGATTGTAACTATTATGTAAATTAAATTATTTCTTTGGCACGATCTGTAGTTTAACGTCTATTCCTACATTGTCCAGTGTCCAGTTTTGAGTCATAATGATTGCAAAGTATTCACAGAGATGAATAAAAATTAAATCAAATTTATTCCATGTCGAATAATGTGCAAAATAGGATAAAGTAAGATAAGCCGGCCAAGTGCGAGTCGGACTCACGCACCGATGGTTCCGTACAATCTGTGTAGGAAAGTAGGTAAATCCGTATCTTAGTAAATAAACAACTTTAAACGGTTTAAATCGCGTATATTTATCATCAAGTTGTTTAATTACTATGTGTAATAATCGAGAAAATCTAAGACAACATTAAATTCATATCACTTTAAAATTTGAAAAAATATTTAATAGGATGTAACTAAAAATGTATGCTTTTCGCAATTTTTCTTTTATCTGTGCTGTAAGACGATGCTTCGTCCCAAACTTCAAGATTCTAAATTTACGAGAAGTGCCCTGTAGGTTTTGATTCCCTTACAAGTGTCGAAAAATTGCTGCATAAACGGCTGTATCTTTTGATTGCGTTGGGTTATGTTTTCACTTCTCGACGTGATAGTAGACTTGAGTAATTGATATGAATTTCAGCTCTATACCTGCACGCTTTCGTGAGAAAAAGGGTCTTGACAGACGGCCAGACGGACAAAACAGTGATCCTATAAGGGTCCTGTTTGTGCTTTTTGGAGGTATGGAACCCTAAAAATTTAAATTTGGGTGTCAGAAAGCTTTGCTTATTCCTTGGAAAATAAAAAGGCGTGATGGTAGAACTGGTGGACATGATAACTTTCTGGATTATGTATCAGAGGTCCGTGAGAAACTCACCCAGTGCGGGAAACTTATATAGCTCTAAGGTCAAAGTCAAAATCATTTATTCAATTTAGGGGTCTACGACGCTTTTATTACGTTCAGCAATAAAAATTGCATAGAGCCACTGCGAGAAGAACGGGCAAGAAACTCGGGGCTATTATTTTAATTGTCTTTTAACAATGTATTACATACTTACTATATAATAAAGTTATTACAATATTTGTTTAAATTACGTAGGGGACAGGCGATTCTCTAAACAAGAAGCTGTAAAGCATAATTCTTTATCGTCTCTCTGGTTGTAAATCTAATTATTTACATGAAAATTGCCAGACATACAATATTATGTCTATGCCAATCTTTATTCTCTACACACAATCTTAGCAACCACAATCTATATTTTTACATGCGTTGTTTAAGAGATTTTAAAATGTTAACGTGGTGATGGTCCGTCATTAGGAGGGATACACAGACTGCAGATATTTTGCAGACACACAGTTTTCAACCTGTGCGTGTGGTAGGTTACCTTTTGAATTAAGTTGTCGCAAAAGGGTTTTAGTTAGATTTTAGGTCAAAAGTCAAAATCATTTATTCAATTTAGGCGTCTACGACGCTAATATGAAGGTCAATTACAAATTTTGTGCCACAGAAAATAATAATCTTTAGTGCCACAGACCTACCTATAGTTTAGAGCTAAGGGTAGGCTTATTGTATAGGTGCGTTATGAAAACAATTAAGAACGTTACAATATCACATTTAATGCTGTACTACAGACTTGGATGTACTTGTGTTGTTCCGCATTATTTTCAAAGCCTAATTATGATATACGATCTCAAGAACAGTCGCAGCTATCACTTAAACGTCACTGGCCTTGTCCCGGGCACTGAGATGTTGATGCGGTGATAGCCAGGCAGACGTCCCTCGCAGCACACTACGTGGGTAGAACGTAGGTGGTTAACTCGTAGACATAGTTGTATCACACAACATGTGCGGTAAGGGCAGCGTGCCCTAGAATAGGGGCCGCCTAATAAGCAGCAGCAAACGGGGTAGACCGCCTGGCTACCGTTCAAGATGGCGTGGTGCTAGGAGGTGTAGGAGATAGTGATGCTCGAAGATATTAGAAGATAGAAGATCCAAGATAGAAGACAGAAGATACTAGAACACACCCCAGCATTAGGATTTATCCAGAAGTACTTGTTATATCTTCTATTATCTTTTGAGAAAATCTCCTGGTGGCCGCATGTGAAGAAATAGACCAGTAAAAAGAAATCCTTCAGAGTAGTTAACTACTGTCTTCTTTGCGACAATCCGGTGCAGATGTTGCAGCAGGTTCTTGTGGTCACCGTTGATGGCGTCCACTCAAACTGGTGACATGTACTTACTACAGTAAAGTACTGTCATTATTTTCCTTGAAATATCTTTTTATATAGATTTAAAAGTTTTGGACTAAGCGTTTTAGTTTCATACTAGTAAGTCTAAAGTATTGCCCTGAAATTTGGCGAATCTGTCCATATTCACCTTTTCCTATCCCTTGTGCTGGAACAATTGTTTATCAAAACTTTGCCGCATAAATTTCGGTAAGAGTTAATAACGCGTGTAAATATCTAACTCACGACACGCCGGGCAATTATCATGAAACAATTCACTCAATTTGATTTCTAAATTATTATGTTGAAATTCTTGAGCTGTATTTTCAGACTCATGGAGCAGAATTATTTATAAACAGTATAATAAAATAAAAAATAAAATGTTAGGATTTTTTTTGTCAACCACACCATAATTAATATAAAAAAAAAGTAGTCTTCAATACATTGCGTTCATAACGTTCAAGTAGTGCATTGTGCAAGCATCAACTGAATGCCAGCATGCTGATTACCGCGTGGTAATGCCGCCTTGTACGCTACGGTCAGTAAACGGACGCACCGGTGCAGTATGGACATATCTGTTAATGTTCACACTAGTTCAGACGTTAGATACGTCTACGATCCGTTACTGCAGAACGATATTACAATCGAAAAGTGTCTCGGCTTCTACTGGAAGCCTTCTTCATTATCTGGGACGACGTGACTTCCACTGCGGTCACAGCACGTTGCTCACTTTAATGTGTGTATTGAAATCATAAATTACGCGTAGGTATAAGTTTATTATAATATGATATGACAATGTCGTGTCAACTTAATACCTCAGCTTAGTTATGTGCTCTTCATTATTATTTTAATATCCTCTTTGTGACGCCTTGACTCCTTGTGACGCCAATCTGGTAAGTTTATTAGTCAACAACGTATGTGGGTTCTAAACCACGTAGATGCTTAAGTGTCAAATTGCCTGCTTACTATAATATAATAACGAATAAGATCGAAAGGAAACATTGTTAACTGTACGTGAGATTCAAACCCATGACATATATTTATTTATACTTTAGATTATTGTATGTAGTGAAATCGGAGTTCTCATTTTGTATTCGCCGTCTACATTTTATAACTTCTGCCACTTAGTACAGCTTCTTGAGTTGTTGTTATCATTCCTTGATGGCTGATAATAGCGGACCATTGATGTTCTAAAGATTAAGGAGACATTTTTTATTGGTACTTGGTGACAGACTTTCTACTTAACTGGCTCAGTATAGTTTTAGGCAATTGATTGTACAAAATAACTATTTCAATATTAAATTCAGTTTCGAAATGTGGCCTTCCATTTCATGCCCTATACAAACACGATACTACAATTTGGTTTTGCATAATCAATTACTTATAGGATGCAGCGGGTTACTGCAAGCATATTCCATAATTCAGTTTAATTGGAAACCAGGATTGTCATCGTAATGCACGCATTTATGCATCTAATGCATAAATCAATAATTGATTAAAGCGCTGCCTCGCTACAGGCTACTAGTAGCCGTTCCTACCCACTGTCGCTCCTGCTCATCGACTTGTCTCCACTCCCATTCTGAACTCACATTTTCTCCACGTACAGAGAAATACACAAGGACATAAGCTGCATAAAGTTTTCAGACCCAGTTTAGGGCCGATTTATATACGAAAACATGTAAATTGTCTTTTTGGAAATTCTCTTTTTGGTATACCTTTTGGGCATCTGCAGCAAAAGACGGTCTTGTTGAGTACCACGGCAGTATCAGGTCTTCTGCCTTAAAGAATTTTTGTGCGAAATCTACTGTGTTTATTTGTGATGGACACTGTAGCAAGTGAAATAACTGGGTGAATGAAATATAAGAACTAACGTCTCGTAGTGATCAGCGCAGTGCAAACAGCACTGGAACGGTGACGCAAAAACTGATCTAAAACTGCTTGACACTTACCATCAGGTAGAGATTCGTCAGTCATAACGTCTCATAAAATTAAATAAAAAATTTGCAGAGTTAGTGGTGATTCTTTACGACATCATACTCGAGGACATGGAAAAGTTCTTTTATTTTTAAGGAAGGAATTTCTTGAGACTCTTTTTATTACGGTGTAAAAGGTTCCAATCAACATGCTGCTAGAGGTAAAACTGATCGGACAGACATAATTCCCTCTCCTTTCAAGTCAGTGATTATTTTCATCTACCCGATGTCTTTTCTGCAAATTTTCGTTATATTATTATACCCGAGACCTGTCCCCGTGGGAACATCGTTCACTGACAAATTAATTTAAATTGTAATGAACTCAACGATTTAGCAGACATCTTTATTGATTGTGTCTAAATTTATGTAAACTTGTTAAATTTTTTTAAGACTTGGATTTATTAATATTTTGGAACAAAATTTAATCACCGAATTGAATTACCAATTAAGAATAGCGCTTAAAAGATTACGCATATTTTGAGAAAATAATATAATATTTTGATTGGATCGACGTTTATTAATTATTAATTCAGAAGTTGAAAAGTCTTTTTCTAATATTGGGATTCAGTAAGTTAAAAGGTTAATTATTCTAAAGGGCACCTTGATAGTGATCGATGTTTAAATATTTATCGACGTCATAAAATATCTTATTGTTCGGACCGATCAACTTATCGGGCAATTGGAACGCACCCCTTTGGTAGTCGTCTATTTTGATGATCGTGGATTTTGTACGTAAAAATATCTTGGACTTTTGGCTAATCATTCTCTTGTACATTTTGAAGTCTCTAATATATTGTTTGAAATAACTTGAACTTCTTGCTTTTACCCTTTGATTTAATAATTTGTTACTTTGTCAATACTGTGCCGCGTGTGTTGTCGTCATTTGGACCTCTATTTGTGTTGGAAAATTTCAAGAGGAAAGAAGCACGGGAACGATCATCTCCACCCTGGCAGTAAGTAAAATAAAAATGTTGTTGGCCACCTTATTTTTATTTTTGTAACAGCTAGGTGCGGGTGCCGAGGTCGACACGACTGCATAACTCTGTATGTTAATTTCGTTTAATTTTATACCTTGTCACTTTCAGCCCGGCGAATCGCCGGTTGTTAAGTATTCAAAACAGATTGTCCAGGTGGAAGGCGCCTCTGCTGAACAATCCCTGCCTGGGCAATCTGGAATCTTAACACTTATATATACGTAAAATAAGGAAATGCTTTTCTTGAAGTCTTCATATATGTAAATCTATGAAAGTTCTCATAATGCTGGCTTTAGATACAAAATATGGTCACCTGGAACAAGCCGCCACATATTTACACATAATGCGACTCATCACAACTAAATGGGCAAACGTTTGTCCATTAACGTTGTCTATAGACTGAGCGAGGGCGACGCGTCTCTTTTTCAGCTTGGGTTATAATTATTTTGTATAGACATACGAAAACATTATTGCACAAATCACAACCGGAATTTACCTGAAGTGTAATCTATTATTATAATTCAGCGTTTAAATAGTAGATTGCTTACCAAGAGAGGAGACAAGCGTTTTAAAAGCGATAGTGTTTCTTTGGAACTAGAACGGAACGAAGGATTCTAGAGTAGAATCATGACCGTAGGTAGGAATTAAAAGTTACTCGAGTTAAAAATATTTGTTGGCTCTCGAGGTGGACACAATTTTTATCACCCTCCATGAGCAAATAAGTAAGTGCAATTTATGAATAAGAACGTTTATTTATTATATAAAATAAGAAAAAATAAGATGTAGCATAGGAATAGAGGGTAATGTTTATATTTGAACAAATATGGAAAGGCTACGTAACAATTTTACCACAACCATCCGTTACAGTTGTCGATTTACTTATAGCTTGAGAATAAGAAATAGTCTTAGAATACGTCGAAACTATATTGTTTTTTAGGTTGTAAA
Organism: Plagodis pulveraria; assembly: GCA_963890685.1. Taxonomy (NCBI): domain Eukaryota; kingdom Metazoa; phylum Arthropoda; class Insecta; order Lepidoptera; family Geometridae; genus Plagodis; species Plagodis pulveraria. The sequence continues at coordinate 38,527,869 of OY982950.1, read as the reverse complement.
TAAAAATTAGGACAAAAAAAACAATCTGTAATTTGTTCATACAATGAGTGTGATTAATCTCTTTGGCGTTTGGAACTTTTCATAAAATATCCAGATTCTAAATTCAAATCACTTTTTTTCCTACAAAGATTAAAAAGCTATTTTAGCCACTGTTTACGAGGAATAAACTAGCTCATTTGGAATACATGTGAAGAAAAGTAAGTTTTGGTTAAACTAGTAGATATATACAAATTACAAATTATATACAAATAAACACTTAGGTACACAAAGTAATTAAAAAATAGATAAAATCAGTTGGGAAGCAAGAACTTCCGTACGTTAGATAAGCTCATGTTTAAATGTCAAATACGTAAGAGGGAGATGCGGCGATTGTTTTAAACTTGAATTTCATACGTGAGTATGCAGACTGTATGTGGACAGTGGTAGCAATTATATAGTTAAAATTTAACGAAACGTTTAAATCGCGTATTTTTATCATTATTTTTGTCCCGACGTTTCAAACACTTTGCAGTAATCATGCCCAACAAACATTATGTCTGCAAATAGAGCTTACATTAGAACCTAAAGTGGTATGAAGGTAGAGTGGTAGCTGCAATTATAGTTTGTGACGACAAAAGAGTGTTAGTAATAAAATATAACACTTAAAGTGACAAAGCAAGTTTAGAAGAGCAATGTATGGAGGTTAATCGCGTAGAGCAGTGATTATTATCCCTACAATACAGACCAAAGCTTCTGTGCTATAGCTTTGAGCGAATCTTACGACTATCAGATCCATATAAGAAATTAACATTTACTATTAACTTCTAAAGTTCTAAGCAAGCTATCACAAACTCTTTCGGAGCGCTGATAGTTGCACAAAAGGAGCAAATAACGCTACTAGAGCTACAATGGTGTTCATTAAATCTTTTACAACACCAAACTCCTAAAGGGATACAAAACTCCCTTGTGTAATTTAGGGCTGAATAGTTGGGATATTTCTCCCTATTAATAGAACTTATAGTGTCAAGTATAGTTTAAGGTTGAATTATTGACTTCGTTACCACTTTAGTACCACTAATAATTGGTCACGTGTGCGGTCATCATGTAAACATAAAATGGCGTCGCAACATAGCTCCTCTAATAAGCGTTTTAAAACTTGGAAAGTTCAAAGTAGAACCGGTGGAAATAGACGGAAAATCTTGAAAGATTATCGTAATATTTTAAACTACAACGTTGAAGATGCAAACTTATCACAAGATAACCTGAATGAGAATGAAAGCATCACTAGACGCGGTCAAGTGGGAGTCTTACTTGAAGGTGAGGGTTCCGTATGTAATGGAAGTAATATCGCAACTGCAACTTTTGATATTTCCGAAGAGGACCGATGTTATTACTCATTGAGTAGTGATGATGAGGATAATCCGAGTGAATATATAAAGAATCTTCATTTTAGTGAAAAATTGAGGGCATGGGCGATTGAGAAAAATATTACACAAACTGCTATGAAAGATTTGCTGTTGATCTTAAATGACAGATTTGGCACGATTCTACCAAAAGATCCTCGAACTCTTTTACAAACACCAAAAAATATTTTAATAAAAAAACTAGATGACGATGGCGAATATTGGCATAATGGAATTTCTGAACCTTTGAAATGTATTTTAAGGAGGTTAAGTAATTTACCCGATACTATTTACTTGAATTTTAACATTGATGGATTGCCAATCCACAACAGTTCTAAAAAAGAATTTTGGCCAATATTAGCAAACATTCATCAAGTCGACGCAAATCCTTTTGTGATTGGCGTGTATTTTGGTATAGGAAAACCAAAAAATTTGCAACTTTATTTAGAAGATTTTGTAAATGAGACTAAATGTATTTTACAAGAAGGCCTCCAAATAGAAAACAAGAACATTTCTGTGAAAATCAGATGCTTCATCTGTGATTCTCCAGCGGTAAGTTCAGTCGGCAAATAATTACAGTAACAGGGGGTCTAGTCAAGTGGCACACATTATAGAGCGTTTTCGTTTATCGCTTGCCACTTGTCTAGGGCCTCAGGGCTCAAATCGGTAAGTTATGTTTCTGTATTTATATAAGATGTTATGTAACAATTTATGAGTCATTAAGTATTATGTTAAATCAGTCTCTACCGGTTTCCAAAACATAAAATTCTTTGGCCGACTGTTAAATACAATACAAATACAAAGCAATGCAAAACACAAATCATAAGTTTTCTCATGTTTCAGGTGTCTGCAACTTTAATGGAATGCATGGTTGTTTGAAATGCACAACTGTGGGCGAATACTCTCACCGTTCACATACAGTGTTTTTTTCTTCGCGAAAGTTTCCTGATAGAAATAATGAAGATTTTAGGGCTAAGAAATATGGAGCTCATCACAAAGCTGATTCCCCACTATTAGAATTACCAATCGACATGGTTCAAGACGTTCCTGTAGGAGATTCACTACATCTGATTGATCTAGGAATCATGAAACGGCTATTAGTAGGATGGCGTAATGGAAACTTTGGGATTTATACTACAAAATGGTGTGCAAGGGAAATCACTAAAGTAAATGAGTTGTTGATGAAATGTAGAATGCCTTCGGAAATACACCGGTCAATCCGCACACTTAATTGCCTCGCGCACTGGAAAGGATCAGAATTCAGGACTTTTTACATTATCTGAGCATAATAGTACTGATTGATGTCCTTCGTGACGATGTGTACCAACATTTTCTAATGTTTTTCTGTGCGACAACTATATGTTCAGTAAATAAATGTAGCACGTATTTACCAATAGCTAGAGAGCTGTTTCAGTGTTTTGTGGATCAGTTTAAAATTTTTTATGGCATCGACTATGCGACTAGCAATGTTCACAATTTGATGCACGTAGTAGATGAAGTGGAAAAATTTGGGCCGCTGCTAACTTTTAACGCTTATCCGTTCGAAAATAAATTATACACAATTAAAAATATGCTCAGGCAGGGCAATAAACCTTTGATACAGCTAGCGAAAAGAATTACCGAGAAAAGGATGGTTGATTCTCCTAATTTACATAAAAGATCTGAGCATACAGAGCCTTTTGTATCTCAGAGTCAATGTCGTACAACGCTTCATTTTAATACTTATGTATTATCTATCACCTAAACTTCAGGACAGATACTGCATGACGAATGACGGCGACATTGTGGAAATTAAAGAGATTAAGCAATTACATGAATCTAATGTTGTGCATATTCATGGCTATAGATTAAGGAATAAACTTGACATATTTCATCGTCCTATTAAATCATCATATTTGAATATGTTTGTAGTTGCAAAGGAAGCTGAAAATCGAGAAGAAATTGTGATATCATCAGGAGATGTCCAGTTTAAACTTGTGTGTATTGAGCTTGAAGTTTCTCTTTACTTTTTTCCTTTACTTCACACTGTGTAACATTTTGAATGAAACGCAATTAATATATGTCAAATATTTTTATTTCTCGTGCAAAATCAACTTATTATTCTAAAATTAACAAGATTAATACGAAAATTAAGATAAAAAATTGTTTACATTATTAAATAACAAATACAATCATTAAATGCGAATCAGGTACTTTTTTTACTGGAACAGTGACATGTAACTTAACGTATTTATTCGTGTAGATAATTAGTTCTTGTGCTAAAACATTTGCATTATAATTAAAGTAGGCTAATTATGATATTAGTAATAATTACTGTTTAATGAATCTTCTTGATACGGTTATTGCCACTTAGAGGAGACTTGTCTATTAATGATATAATTAATCCATCAGCTTGGTTGGTTTAAAGAAAGGATTATTACTTCCATCAAAATAGTAAGTATTTTAGTTTTAAATTATAATAAAATATAGTCGCATATTAAAGTATAGTCCAAGGAAGTCCCCGATTCTTTTCTCTGTTCTTCTTCGAAGTTTAGGCTAATAAGCACTACCTATTCCTATCACTGCTAATAATTTATAATTAATGAGTTATACTTAGCAATAAAAATAAACTTAGAAAATATAGGTAAATGAATTAGCAGAGGGACTCTTCGACTTCGACAGAATCGTCACCTGGGGCTAGTCCTATGGAATAATTTTTGATTCCAGGTATATTACTTTCAGCAGTTGCCGCGAATACTAAATTATTGTTTTTTTCAGTCTTGTTTGCGTCTTGTTCAATGTTTTCATTTATATTTTCATTAGACTCTGTGATACTTGCACTCTTTTCAATTTTGGCCCGTTTTCGTGTCGTAGATGACCTTTCTTGTTTCGCGTTTTTTCTTTTGTTGGCATTTTTCAAAATGCTTTTAAAAAAATGCTCATTGTTTTGTAATGTAAAGTTCTGGTCCCAACTGAAAATCATCTCCCAAAAAAACGAAACAATATTTTTGTAACATTTCAAACTAATTTTAACGCCATCAGAACGACTACTGCCACTCCAAGAGCACTGACACAAAAAATCACGCGAAAACATGATATCTATAAGTTTATAGGCACAGTTAATTCCTTTTCCACCAGAACAAATAACCGAAAAAGTTTGTTTCAGTTGTTTTCTAGCAGTTTTATCAGAAAGTAAATCATTGATTTTGCTCAAATCTTCAACAGTTGTAATTGGAGAGAAACTGAATCTCAAGTTCTCAACTTGGTTTTTAGACGTCCCCAAGGAAACAACATCCTCTTCATTATAATTACCGAGTTGTAATTGCATATTATCAACTTGGACAGAAATGCAAGCCATCTTGTGCATAATTTTTTTTTGATTTTCCAATATTGTATCCATCTTTTTATCGTGGTTTTCCAATACGTGATTTATATTGTCTAATATTTTCATGAAATCACTATTTTCTTGAGTTTTGTCTATAAAGTGCTCTTGGTTTTCAGCAAGCACACAGTAGGTATTTGTAGGTATACCCAGAATTTGGTTATCTGAAGTCAAAATAATTTGAGAGGAAGACTCGCTGGACTCATCGGGTACAGAAATCACGGGTGAATTATATTGGTTAGTCTGAAAAACAAAACACAAAAGGTGGGTTGTGGATCGTAAAAAAATCAAAAAGTCTAAAATCGTTGACCATTTTTTCATCTATAAGTATAAATTCGAAGAGAATCTATTCGGATCACATACCTACGCTCATAAAGCGTTTTGAAACAAAAACTCAATATTTATTTGAATAAAAGGAGCTTGATTTCCTGAAAGTAACAATACATACCACTTGTTCCACGTCCACAACGTTCATTTTTTTTTTGTTGGTCGGAGTTTGTAAATTCAGAGGAAGCCGCGTTGGGGTCATTGGGTACAGAAATCACGAATGGTTCGTATTGGTTGGTAGTCTGAAAAAAAAGCAAAAGCACTATTTGTATTGCAAAATGTTATTGCCTATTCGTCGTAAGTATAAATCCCAAGAGATCTGAGGCACTAGCACGAGTGGGTGACGTAAACGTAAAGTAACTACCTACGTCAATTTTAAAATTGAAAATACTCGATTTCTATAGTATTTACTCAATTTTATACATTTATTTAAATCTTTGAGGAATACTGATTGTGCTTTTCGCAAAAAATTGGACCTAAATGCTAAACGATAGTTCAAAAATCGACGTACCTACCTATTTTGTTTACGGTTACGTCACGCACTCGTGCTAGAGCCTCCGTTCCCGTCCGTTCGTTAATTTTGTAACATATTTTAGAAATTGAAGAAATTGACGTAATTCGTTATTAACTGACTGACCGATCAATGCACAGCCAAATCTGAATATCTATGGCTGATATAATGGTTCCACTGACCTCTAGTTAGATCATTTGTGCTCCACAATCGGTTTACCGATACCATCTCAAGTTTTGAAACAAAAACTAAATTTCACAAACAAAAACACCACATCACAATCGAGCGAATCCGCGTGCAAAAGCTAGTCTTATAACAAACTTTTTTTTAAATTAAAGGAGTATAATTGAAAACGTAAAGTAATACATACAAATTGTTCCACAAGTGCATTCAAGTTTACTTCTTGTTGGTTGAACTTTGTTATTTTGTCATTTATTTGATCTTCATCAGTGTCTGATACACACAATAAGTTAGCGAGTTCCCGTTCAGCGTCCTCATAAGTTGGAATATTGTTTCGTTTTACTTGGCACTTGTCGCCAATCTGGGTCTGGTAAGTAATCATCACATTTAACAAGTTTTGAAATGTTTCTTTTAGGCCATTTTACAATTTTATTAGATTCCCATGTAGAACGAACAATCCAGTGGCTGTATTTTCCTTTCTCTAATGTTCTTACTATTTTGAATGGCATTCTGAAATTGAAATATAATTGTCCAGTTAACAGAATTAAATTAAAAAATACACTAGCGTCTAAATCGTCTTGCACTCCTATTTATTTTAACAACCCTATAACCACAATATTTTCACGATATGAAATAATGCTAACATCCACCTAGTCACACTTTTAAAACAGCGCAATCGAAGCTACTTACGTGAACAAAGGTATACAGCGCCAAAAACAACACACGTCACGTCGAACTTAGTGGAGGGCAGAGACTGACTGGTTGGTACTTGTTTGCGCGCGGGCTCGCTCTCGCTGCGTAGGTACCCACGTGAAACGCGATCGGTTGATCTGCCGAATCATGTAGGTAATTAGTATCACATACAAAGTAAAGACAACTGACGCTTCGTTCTTAAACGTAAGGAGTTTATGCTAGAAATAAAGCCAACCTTGCATTAAAAAAATAACATCCCATAATATTCAAAGGCCTTAACTGCCGGAATTTTACAGTATTTAAATATGTAGAAAGACAGGGACGTATAGGTATTCAAATTTCAAATCATTTCAATTGTGCAAAACTGCAAATCTAACAATAAAAACAATTTAGCACTCGTTCAGCTAGGAGATACGTGTACTAGGCTAGGTAGTGGTTTTGGAAAATGACTACGGATCCCCAAATTCATGCGCCCACCATTTTTAGATTATATGAAGTTAATTAAAAACAGTAAAACGTACGAAACGAAAACTTAATACAATGAAGGTATTTATTTTTCTAGCATTCTATATAGGGTCACGACACTTTTAAGTCAATAGGCAAAGTTTTGTTACATATTTTGTAAAAAAATGTCTTGCTCATTATGAAGTAAAACATTTTTTTTGATAAATACACAACAAAGAGCGGGCCCTTCAATTATTTGCTAATAACATATACACATATTCACAGTTTACTTACCTTCGCAATGAAAATTCCGCTTCAGCTTCCACTAACAATGAGTTAAAATTTTAGCACTCAACTCCGCCATTTAATTATTTTCGTAAACACTATAATATGTTTGATGGTTTTTTGTTATGGGAATATATCATTCAAATTAATTTGACATAAAGAAATACCGCATAGCCGGCTATGAAAAAAAGTAAAAATTGATATCCTTAGACGCTTAAATTTCCTATTGTAGATCTATACTGCAACTCAAGGTGTTACAATTTACCTTAATGCCACCCTCTAACTGCCCAAACAGTAAGTAAGATACATCATAGATCTACTATACCCCTTACGGAGTTTATATTCATACATTTGCTCCCTATATAGCGCTCGAACTGTCAGTAAGCAGCATGTAGCTCTACCATATCGCTTGAGGAGTCACTAGTCACTTAAATACTACTTCTGCAGCGCTTTAAGTCTCAGTTAGCGCTACTGTACCTCCACAATTGCTCTACTATATCTCTTATATTCATTCTGTAACTCCACTACATCGCCATAGTGGAACCTAAGACCATAAGAACTTGTGCCCATTCCAGGGATATAGTAGAGTTATAGCTCGCTATAACTCCCACGTGATGGAACTTATTGATGACCTTAGGATCTGTTTAGCTCTTTTATATATCTGTTCTAACTCTTATATTAGCGCCTAATGTTAGTTGGGTGGTCACGGTTGACTATTCGTTTTTATATGTCACTTGAGTTATATAATGATAGATATACGTCATTTTAACAACAACAAAATGTTTAGTGTAATTTCAAGATTCCATAACAATATTTACTTGTTTATATCGATTAAATTTGGAAGTTTAAGTGATTCTACTAGTGGTTCAAACAATATTTATTTAGTTTAAGTGCTCGTGAACGATCGTTGTAACTACACACGTCAAGTGTAGTTCAGCAGTAATGAATGTCTACAGTAAAATCTTGAAGTTGTGGTATAAGAGCTCATTGTCAGCACACATTCTCATTATATTGGGGCACATTGAGATATATCAGGTATCTGGGAATTACGAGGGAATAATAATTTCACGATGATTAGCTGGCCTACCGGCTTCACAGAATGAATATAATCTCTATACATTAGTTACGTATTTACTTTTATCTAATATATTAAAATTGCATTTCTGCACTTTAAAATCTGTAACAAAGTTTGAGCGAAAGTGGACTTAAAAGTAACTTAGTTATATAAAAAGCTGTGAGAGGACGTCAAAATAACAACGTGAAAGTTTCAAATTCTCTTAGTCAAGTTGTGAAGCTTGTTACGAAAGAAAATCGGTCTGTTCGTGTTTTGATTTGTTTATAGGTCGGTACGTAGTTATACCGGTTGTTCAAGCTGTATTCTGTTTTTTAATTCATCAAGCTCAAAATAAAATGTTTTTGAAATATCTAATGAACTCGTAATAGGTCTCATCATTACCATCACCAGCCGGAAGACGTACACTATTGAGCAAAACCTCAAATTAAAAGAATTAAGTAGTTTAATCATAAGGACTAGTTCAAAGCGTTATTATACAGCTAAAAGATTAATTAATTTGATTAAATAATTATATGTTTATACATTAAAAAAGTTTTGAAAAGTCATATCGTACCTCGTGTGAGTTGTCGTGATAGAATCGCAATACCCCGTATCTTCCCACGGAAGTCGTAAGAGGCAACGCCTTCTGGAGAACTGCTATCTTACACTGCGATCTATAAGACGCTTGCCAAGCATGGGGATTATGGCAAACTCCCCTAATGGAGACAGCCTTTGTTCAACAGTGAGCGTCACGGCTGTAATACTAGTAGTAGCATATCCCATTATTATTTGGTAACCTTTTCTCACTTGTCATTGTGTTTTCAACGGAACTCTCAGAACGTTTGGCTTCAGTTTTTTGAGTCTCTTTCCGACGTCAATATTCTTTGGATTGAATTCACTTGTGTAAAAAATACCAACAATGTGTTCACGTGTTCACTTGTGTAAACAATACCAACAATGGTATTTTTTTAAATTGTTTTAGGCTAGCTGTTTACCACTTCTTCACCTGATAGTAAGTGGTGATACGGTCGATCATAGTAAATACAATTACTGGCACTTTAATACAGCTGCCAGAACACACTGTTCAGTGCTTGGGGTCATATTTTCCACTTTAGGGTAGAAGCTTACCAGGCGGGTATATACGCAGAATGCCCTACCACCGTGCTATAACTACTACTATTCTAAGAGAGCAATTTAACGACGGTTTAGCGCGCCCTGCGTTAAGCCGTCCAAGTACCTTCCAAGGACGGAAGCGTTCAATAGTAAATATCACTTGCAGTCACCCTTCCAGTCTAGTAATTACCGCAGCAAATGTAACTTATAAAAATAACTAGGCAAGCTACTCTGCGATCGTTTCATTGTACCAGCAACATCACACTTAGATTATAAAAACAAAAGGTTGTGTTTATGGAGATTTTATTTTTTTACCTTTAACCTCTAAATCGGCTCAACGGATTTCAATGACGTTTGGTGGCTAACTACGCGGCTCTAAAACTTTTGGGTATCATCCCGGTGTTGTATGTTTATACATCAAGCAGTGTACAAACAATACAAGTGCACTGTAGTAGGCGAAATGACTCCGCGAAGGAGATTCAAGAACATGAACCTCAGTTGAAGTCAAAGTTATAGCGAAATTTAAATTATAGCGTTAAAACCAACTGTCCCATGTCACATCTCATAGCTTCGGCAGCGTTCGGCGGATGGCCCTGGGCGAGGGAGTTGGTTATTTTAGACCAACGAAGCCAACGTTTTCCTTTTTTGGTAGCTTTGTGGACCCTTTCCTTACAGGGAACCATTTTAATGAATAATTAGTCCTCTCATTATCGTAGTGTATATAAGTACCTGTTTGATAATATTGTGCGAAATGGTAGACAGGTTTGACATATTATGTCATGCATGAAAAACTTAAGTTCAAGAAACGTATACCTATCTACACATTGATATGTATTTGAAAATGTATGTCGATAGTTTTGAAATTTTTAAGATCACTAAAGGAAACAGAATATAATTATGTCAAGTACTTTCTAATTATATTTCTTTTTTTTATTTCTAATATGTCCACCACAATCTCACCTGATGGTAAGTGATGATGTGATCGAAAGTTAAGGTGAGTGATGATGTGGTCGAAGGTGTTAACAGGCTTAACCTAGACTTATTGGCTCTCAAGGACAGCTACCAGAACACACTGTGAGGTGCTTGGCGGCAGATTTTATACTTGAGGGTGGTTGCTAGCCAGGCGGGCATTCGCGAAATGCCCTTCCACTATGCGGTGAAGCTTAAGCCCGCGGCGGGATTTGAACCATTGACATGCTGCGCGGCAATCCATAGCTAATGCCACTGAGCCATCACTGCTTCGACTGGATGAAGTAAAATTAGTAGAACAATAAAATAAATATCAATGTTAACTATTCTATTCTACTACTGTATGTATACGTACCTATAGCCTAAATACTGATAATTAAACAACAATATCGTAAACTCTAATGTGTGTGTGTGTGAATGTATGAGGGTGTGTGTTACAGTGTTAGAGGGTGTGTTTTTGTGCATGTTTGCAACACATCTCCACAAGGACAGGTGAAACTGAAATACACCGTCTTCTCTAATGAGTGAGATGTTACAAAAGAGACGCAACAATAAGCGGCGGTCGTTTAGACGTTTGGTATTCATACCTTTTTGCTCAAACTCAGGAGACCTTCCTACTAACACGAGGCCCGTGAATATTCCATATTATTTGTAGATATCAAATAAACTTGTAGAGTGTGGATTTGAACAATTGTTTCAGGGAATTGTGATCTGCGTTTGGTCAGCAAATCAGTAAACAAAACTGAACTTCAGTTTTTAAACAGGACCCTCTTTTACTGTTACATTACTTTTCAACTATACGTTCTTTAAGTAGAGTCTTTACCGTGTTTTCTCTGGAAACGTTGACGCTTGAAGCGCAAAGTTAATTAAAAAAGATATATTACACTTGTAGCTATAGTTCAAGCCACTCAGCGCCCGAACCGAGACAACTCTCCGTCCGTACAATCCAGTGCATAGTTTGAGTAGAAGGACGGTTACCTCAATACGAATTTAATCGAACCTGGAATTGGAAAATATTTGGATACTATTATTTGTTATTGGTTAGAAAACGACTAAAAATACCATGTTGCAGGATGTAGTTATAACAAGGAAGTTTAGTATCCTTGGAACACAAAATTTAACGAACTACAAGGAAGCTTAATTTTCAAGCTATGATCACAAACTAAACTCTTAATCTCTCACTGTGGTACTAAGTTATTCTGCTCTTTTTATTTACCTAAAACTTTTTTTTGTTATTGTGACGGAACAAGCAGAAAGCCCACCTGATGTTAAGCGGACTAACCTCTGTCTATAGCAGATGCAATTCATCACAAGTCCCGAATTGCACTGCGCCCGTCGCTTTGAGACGTAGTGCTAAGTCTCATGTGCCTGGTAGTTTCACTGGCTCTCAAGGACTGCTGCTGGAACACACCGTTAGGTGCTTGGCGCCAGATTTTCTACTTGAGGGTGGTAGCTAGCCAGGCGGAAAATCGCAAAATGCCCTTCCACCATGCGGTGAAGCTCAAGCCGGCGGTGGGGATCAAACCAGGGTGCTGCGGCACGGCAGGCTATAGCTATCACCGCTCGGCCATCATTGCTTCATACCTAAAACATATTGTTGAAGGAACTTTGGACATCATTAATAATATATTCAAATTACCAACGACAAGTTATTGTAATTGTCGGAAATACAGGCATGAATTTGCGATACTTGTTTACACATTCCAGAAAAAAATGCACATACATTTAAGATAATCCTTTGAATACATAATATAGGCGATTCTCCATACTAATATATTCCCTTAAGTTTTTGGGTAACTCGAATGAAGACAATGAAAAGGTATTTAAAGCACAAAACTGCGGTATTTTTTCGAACAATTTGCGACCTCAAAAAGAGAGATTTATGCAAAACCCATTTCATTCGGCTTAAGGTATTCTGCTTAAGACTCTTCGTTGGATGTACATCAACGAGATAGTTGTTTGTTACATTAAATTCTGATCTTTTTATGATGTGGCCTATAGATAGTAGACAGGAGGGTGAATTGCGTAACCTAGCGACCGCGAGTGTTTTTTAAAGGAAATGTGTGTTCTTATGGCGCCAAGAGAACAAATGACACAAAATGTCAAACAATAAATGTTTTTTTATATAAATCTCAATTAAGTTTTAATTGATACCTCCTATAATTATGTTTTTTTAAATAACAATATCTTGTGACATTTACTTACTTGAAATTGATACCTTTACATTATTTTATGTTTATTAACATGGAATACAAATGCAAAAATTAAAACAATTGTTATTATATTCTAGTTTTCTTTTATCTCTTAACATTTTGAGATAGAAACATTATATTTTTGAACATCTGTTATGTATACTTACTTTCTATAGACAAATAAAGTCATTGTATTCTATTTTCTTCCTGGATGATGCCTCTAGAACGATATTTTGCGTACAATCTAGGTCAGCACACGCTTTTTGAGAGCCAGTAATTCCTGCTTAGCCTGATTGAAGATGTTCATCTTCGTCCACATCATCACTTACCATCAAGTGAGATAGTGGTTAAAGGCTAACTGGCAGAAAAAAAACGCTTATGTAATTTTCCTTTATAGCAACTAATTATAATAAAAGAAAACATGACCCTAAAAATCATAGCACGAATGATTCGCGTAGACTTAATTGTATTATTTACGAAAACAAAAAAGCGCACAATATGTCCAATACATACTGGGAGTTTATCTGTAACATGGTCAAAAAAAGTTTGATTTTTTCCGGCGTTATGTCTTTATGAACAAAGCACTACAAACTACATACACAGCTACTACAACGAAAGTATTTATGAAATCTAAAGAACATTGCAAACCCATAGGTTTTAGGTAATACGAAGCGGATTGACCTTGACCTCTTTTGCACCAGCTCTTCCTCAGCAAGGTGACAGCTGAGCAGCAAATTCTTCTTAAGGGTATATTTTAGACGAACGCGCCCCATTTAGAAAGAGTGAAGTGAAAGTACAGTTTAATGAAAATCTGTTGCACCACAAACCTAGATATTAGGATCGTGATTACGAAGGTAAAACAAATCATTGGTCTTATTCGCTATTATTAAAATGAGATTTGAATTACGTTTGTATGGGCGCGTTCGTCTAAAATATACCCTTAATGGATTGTTAGCGACCATATCAAATAAAAAAAAATATCCAATAGTAACCTATTTCTCTATCAGTGTTTATGTCAAGCTTATGTACTTAAGTGGTTATATTAGTTATATTATACACTATCTGTTCGTGAGGACCTAAGTAATTGGCTGTCTAGTGCTAGTTTATTGTACGTGTTTACCGTAAAAATCTGTTGGTTTCCCCATTTCCTAATTTCCAATTAAATAACATTACTACCATTTCCCGGAAAAGCCAGCATGCTGGCAGCATTACTACGTTGGATTTAAATTGCTATACGTAGAGCCAATTACACGCCATTTTATTTAATACGTTTCACGTTGACCAAGCTCTCTGAAATGTTTTGAAAAAGACGACGAACTTCCGACTCCCACGGACTTAATTTATCTACGTCAAACGGCTAAAATTTTCCTTCTACCGATATGTGCATACTTGCTCCGCTGAAGTTGCTGCGGCGCCAGCCCTCACGTTGGTTTCAGACAGATGCGGCAGCGCTAAACTGTCCAAACTTATGGCTGTCTTTACTCCCACGAAACCGAAGTCATTTGCTCGGAGATTTTTCCACCATCCACCATTAGACCTAATTTCCGAGAATTGCAATTAGCGCTGGCCATTGATATTTTTAAAACTAACGAAGCGGAAAATTCGATCAACACTTGATTTAGTCGTGGAACGGTACCTAGTGAGTGGTGACACAACGCGACAGCGCGCCGGTACTCCTCTATACGTTCTTGGCTGTTTCTAAAATTTCGAACGCTGAAAGTAAACAGTTTACTCAAATTGTTCAAACCTCATTAAGGCCTAAGTTTGTACAGGTAACGAAAATATAAATTAACTGGCAATAAAGTTTGTACAGACGATAAGAAAACAGATTTAAATTGGTGTCGCATAATATTTGCTTAACTTTATCGTCTATTTTAAAATTATGGCGGCTGCTGTTGGAGCTAATAAAAATTTATTTCTCAGGCTTATAAAATATAACATAAATGTATATAGCTCGTTCAGTGAGATTACAACATTAATTCAAATAAATCCGTGATGTTGTACCAAAACACCAAATAAAACGATTGAACTTTTTGAAGCGCTCGTAGAGAAGTTTACTTAGCTGTTCTCAATCGATCAGCAAAGTTAAGCAACGTCGCCCGCGGTCATGAGTTGGATGGGTGACCGCTAGTGACATTACTACTGAGCGTTTCTGTGCTTCGGAGGGCACGTTAAGCCGTCGGTCCCGGTTGTTGTCTTAGGATGGCAGTCGTTATAGCATGGTGGTAGGGTATTTTGCATATGACCGCCTGGCTAGCTACCACCCTCAAGTAGAAAGTCTGTCGCCAAGCACCTAACGGTGTGTTCCGGCAGCTGTCCTTGAGAGCCAGTACTTCTAGGTTAGCCTGAACAACATCTTCGACCACATCATCACTTACCATCAGGTGAGATAGTGGTCAAAGGCTAACCTATCAGGCATAAAAAAAAAAAAAAAAAAACATTGTCGTGGTTATATTCCCAAAAGGGTAGTCTGAAGTATCTTAACACGCTATTAAGTAAAAACGTTTATAGTTATCTCCCAGATTTTCTATCAAAATTACAAACAACATAAACGCCCAATTTTAATTAAGAAAATTAAGCGGCGATCAAAACTAACCAACGTTTTGCCATTTACAGGTTTCGCAGGAGCAAGAGAGGGAGAGATCTCCTCACTCTTCCCCAATTCGTAGAGTGCGGACACGGAGGCAAGCTAATCGAGCTTCACTCTGTCTCCACAGAAGGCCTGGGGCGTCAGTTGTGGGGACAGAGCGTTGGCGCTCCTCGTCATGGATAGTTCCTCTTGAGGTGTGGATGTCCCTCTATGTTCTGGGGCATCTCACAAGGCGGTAGAGGGGAGTTGTGCCCCAAAGGCTGGCCCCGCCTACGCGGGTAGTGACGTTGGTGGGAGCTGTGGATGAGTGCACGAGCTACCTCGCGACTAGAGACAGGGGCCTCTAGTCAAGCACGGTGACACACCATCGAGTCGGTAGTGGGGTCTCGATCAACCCCCAACCCTATATCACCCAACTGCTCCCCGGAGCGGCGGTTAGGTATATCTTAACGTATTTTCCCCATGCCAAAAAAATCAAATGTAAATAAATAACATAACTATATACGAAGTTTTAATCGACCTGTACTAAATATCTGTGAAATTTTTTTTTTTTTTTTTTTTTTTTTTTTTTTTTTTTTTTTTTTAATAGCTTTTATTTATTCCTTATACTAAATTTTAAACAGAGTTTTATATATGTTAGTTTTGTTAGACTTTTTAATCTTATGTACCTAAGTTAGTTTTATATTATTATTAGTATATGGACCGCTTGTAGCGGTAAAAGCCTCCTCCAATTGCTTCCACTCATTTCTCTGCCTGGCAGTTCTTGACCAGAGTTTACCAGCGACCTTAACAATGTCATCACACCATCTTTGGAATGGTCGTCCTCGTCTGCGTTTGTCTCTGGGGAACCAGTTTGTTGCGATCTGTGCCCATCTGTCCGCTGTTAGACGTTGTATGTGGCCTGACCATTTCCACTTGAGTTTGAAAATTTCTTTTATAATATCTTTAGCTTTTGTCTGTGATCTTACTGTCGTATTTTTTACTCGATCTCTTAATTTGAGGTTCATGTAGCTTCTTTCTATGGCTCTTTGGCAGATTCTTAGTTTTTCTGCTTGTTTCTTAGTTATTGGCCATGTCTGACAGGCGTAGGTAAGACATGGTGTTAAGCATATGTGCATTGCTTTTGTTTTTAGTTTAATTGGTAGTGTTCCCTTGAAAATGTCTTTCATAGCCCAATATTTGTTCCAAGTACTTTTTATTCTTCTGTTAATCTCTTTCTCTGTGCTGCTTTGGAACGATATGAGATGGCCAAGATAAATGTAGTCCTCAACATACTCTAAAGGCAATGAATTTACTTGCATCGTTACTTTCGTTTTGTTAGTCATAATTTTTGATTTTTCTCTATTTATTTCCAGGCCAATAATTTTACTTTGTTGATACAGGGACTCTATCATAATTTGTAAGTCTTCAGGGTTTTCTGATATTAATACCAAGTCGTCTGCAAATCTTAGATGATTCAGATATTGACCGTCTATTTTTATACCCATACTCTCCCAGTTCAACTTTCTGAAAATATGTTCTAAGACGGCAATAAAAATTTTGGGTGATAGAGGGTCGCCTTGTTTTACACCACGTTGTATAGGGAAGGGAGGTCCAACTGATTCCATTCGTACTCTAGCTGTACTATTATTATAATATCTGTGAAATACCGTTATATAAACTAGTGAGTGCAATCAAATTGAGACGCTGATTAGTCGCGGAGTAAGAAAAGTCCTTGTCTCAAGATTGCTGCGATACGCTCTCTTTAATAATATTCTCATCAAGTTTAAATAAAATTCTTTAGGCGTTATTCTTTGAATAGAGATTAAAATAGTTCTCAAGTAATAAATAAAATTAATTAAGCCTCATTGGGCAAAATCGACTCTGTAATTGTTGAAAAACAGATAATTACAGTCAGATGTAAATAGCTCTTGAAACTGTGATCTTTGATCATAAACTAACCTAATCTTGAGATTTTAAACTGTCACGGTCATTAACACTATACTTATTATAACTAACGGGATATTTACCGTGTTTTTGATTGGTTATGAGCTCTCGATATTTCGGCACTGTTGCAAGCGCCATGATCACGAGTAAACTGAAGTCTATGCGAGTGGATGGTAGGCACTAAGAGCAGACGAACCGGTCTACCGGTCCTTGTACGTTTTTTCGGCAAGGCGATGCTACTATTGTCACTGTCACTCACACCCCTATTTAAATTTCGACATGCAAAACTAACGATATCAGATCAACCACTGGATTCCAAGTTCTCGACAGTTGATCGGGAAGATGGGTTTCAACTGTCGAGAACTTGGAATCCAGTGGTTAACCTATGCAAGAGCCGAAGAAGTGTTCCAAATAGTTCACGATCTGATATCGTTAGTTTTGCATGTCGAAATTTAAATAGTGGTGTGAGTGACAGTGACAATAGTAGTATCGCCTTGCCGAAAAAACGTACAAGGAAGAGGGTAGACCGGTTCGTCTGCTCTTAGTGCCTACCATCACTCGCATAGACTTCAGTTTACTCGTGATCATGGCGCTTGCAACAGTGCCGAAATATCGAGAGCTCATAACCAATCAAAAACACGGTAAATATCCCGTTAGTTATAATAAGTATAGTAACCTAATCTTAATTGATGACGAGGTCAAAAATGGTATCTTACTTAGACAGACAAGCCCGAGCTAAAATAGATACTCGCTCTTAAGATCACCAGAAGAAACTCATGCTAGATGTTTGGCGAAAGATTATTTACGTGTTGGTAGTGCAAAATATGCTGCGCCGCAGCAAAACACTGTTTTCCTATCAAGCCTTTCATATTTTTTGTAGGATTAGCTTTACTTTTGTAATGGTGAGATAGCGCAATTTTTAATGACAGCTTGATTTTTTTGGATGCAATACGGTGTTAATCCGTCGAGTGAGCACAATATGCGACAACATAGCACGCGATGCACTGAAGCGGCTGATTATCTTAAAAGGTACTGTAGTTTATACTTCGGAAGTGGTCTTGAGACCTAATAGATATAAATAATAAACTATTATACCCTTACAGTATTCTGAGCTTATATGTAAAAAAAAACATATATAAATACCATTAAGCTTTTATGAACAGTCAGAAGGTGTCTAAAAAGGCTCGTCTGGCTGTTCATGGGGGAGTGTTGGTTCCGACACTGATGTATGGTAGTGAAATTTGGGTGTGGCAGAAAGAGCATGAAAGTAGAATAAATGCAGTGGAGATGGGAGCATTGAGGAGCATGATTGGAGTGAAACGGAGTGACAGGATAAGGAATAGTGTGATAAGGGAAAGATGTAGTGTGAATGAGGGTGTGAGGCGTGATTTTCTGTATGTATGTAAATACCATTAATGTTTATAATAAGATACCTGATATATGAAAAGAATTATATGCGTCATTGGGTCAACGTTTTACACAAGATATCTTAATTTCACGTTCTGTGTACGAGCTAGAGACGTGGTATATGAACTGATGGACAGGTAGGTAAGCAGCGGAGTTTCAATAATTGGGCTCCGATTTGCTCTTTGGCTACGGTACCCTACAATATGACGGTAACAGCGGCGGTTGGACTGAACGGCGAGATGCACTGCCGCTCACGGATCTTTTTTACGCGCACTTACATACTCGTATTATGTTACTGAGCCTACGACAACGCAGGTCCGCGTATAAATTCAATTAGTAATCCTTGAACAATTAATTTCAATGGCTACAATTCTAAATTTAATAAACGTGTATAAAACACAGCAGAGTAATACAAAGAATTTTTTACTTTACAAAATTACATATTTACGAGAGGAAACATTTTTTTACGTCATGTGCGGGATTTAATTACTCATTGTCATGTTAGCTCAATTGGTCAGAGCATAAGCGGCTAAAGGGGTGGATCGACGCGGGTTCGAATCCCGCTCATGACTTAAATTTTACCTCTCATAAATTTGTAATTTTGTCATGCAATCCGCAGATCATGCCTTATTGCAAACATTAAAAAAATATTTTACTTGCCACTGCAAATACACCTATTTGGCGGCATTTCAGAAGTATTGAGTAAGTAATTCGATAAGTTTTTAAAAATTTTATTTTTATCTTATATAACAAGTAATATTAAACAACATCTGATTCGAAATCATTTCCCGACTAGCACACAAGCTCTATAACAACTCGAACTAGATCCGCTTAGTGTAATAATCGACGTCGTTAGCTCCGTAAATTGGCTCTACAGTAGTACCCCTCCCCCACAAAAAGCCCAAATTGTACAAGTGTGAGCTCTACAATCTACAGTTGCTCTTCGACGGATGTAAGACAGCGGTATTACGCGCCAAAGCCGCAAGAATAGTGTGGAACCCTTGAACGTCTCATATATTATATTCTTCTGGCTTAACAAATGCGATATCAACCGCATGTGTGTGTACTAGTTAGATTATTATAAAAATCTCAGATCAGTTTATGGAATCTGGATATGTACGAGGGAGATCTTGTTCCAGACCATCAGACAATTTTGAGAAAACAATAAGCTGATACTATAACCGAGAACAGATTTAAATGTTCTGTGGACGAGCAGTTATTTGACATCAAACTAAAGTTCTGTTTTAATTTGATAAGACCACATTGTGTACAGACTCTAGATAAAGTTTAAGTGTCTACAGACTCTAGATAAAGTTTCTTGGCTGCGACTATATATAATAATATTGTATTCATATATATCAAGCGTGACTATGCTTATTCTAATATTTCTAAAGAGACTTGAAGTACTGTGAAGTCTGGGTCTTACAAATGACAACTTTGATTGAACAGATTGTTTAATATTTAACATATGTGTTTGACGATATATACATGTTATGCGACGAAGCTGTCCGTAACAAAGTGCATTCCACAACCGGAACTTAAGAGACGTAAAATTAGAAAAGTAAAAGAAATAAACTTAGTTAAACTGACGTCCAGACGCAAAAAAATATTGCACACGTATAGAAGATTTTTCAAGGTCGCTGCTAGCAGCTGTCAAAATATCGTAAATTATTCTGACAACTGAATTAAACTATTTTCGAAGGGCACATCGTGGTTTGTACCTAGAGACATACGTTTACTTAAAAACTTAACATAGCGACATTATAATTCAATATTCTTACTCTTATTCTATTTACGCGCTGTATGTCCTGCGCTGACGTCCCGCTTAGGGTGTTTTGTGCTTTACTATGATTCAACAACCTGAAGGCAAAATTTCTGTGCTTCTGTATCTAAAAAACAAGGAAGTGGTTATAAATAAGAAAATAAATAAATGTAGGAAACAAAAAACAGTCGCATAAGTAATATGCGGCTTTCTTTATGTTTAGTTTCACGTCAGACCTTAAGTTGAGACTGAGGGAACTGTTAGTTGAAATGTATTAAAATGTGTTTTTCAGCATCCAAACCTTTCGTTCTGTTATACGGGAAACCGGAATTGTCTTTTTAAAAAAGGAAAACTGAACTTTTACAGAAGAGTTATATTTAGTAAAATACTTTATGGTTTTTTTTTTTTATATATTGTTATGATTGCAATAACGCCTGCTAAGCGGATTACATTACACAATTACAAATATACGATAGGAAAAATTTATGCCATGTTAGCTCAATTGGTTAGAGCATGCCCCGGCTAAAAGGGCGGATGGACGCGGGTTCATATCCCGCACATGACTTAAATTTTTCCTATAGTATATTTGTAATTTTGTAATACTTTATGGAAATTTACACGGAAATGGAAAGTCGGTAAATGTATGATGTGATCGCGACGGAAGATGGCGCTGAACTGAGCTACTCACGTATGACAATTATTGCATCTAAATGGAAACTGCTGAATGGGAGAAAGTTAGGGCTGACACATATATTTTAGGGTGCAAATCTATATTATAACAGTTCGTATAACTAAACATGGCGGAAGGATCGAAGTAATATTTTATGATTAGTGGATATATACACGTCATATAGCTCTAGATTCCCAAACAACACAAGTAGGGTAAAATTAGGGTATCTGGATCAATAGATCCATCTACCCTAATTTCACCAGTTAACCTAGGTCTAGGTCTTCACCTATTCAAATAGAAGAGTAGATGATTCATCTATTCGTTATATAATTTATACTGATCATCCACAAGGACTTAATTCTTATATATTCTCTTTCTTTTCATTCAAATCTGAATAAGTACTTTTATATAGTTTTACTTGTATTATGAAAGAACTATGATTATTGAATTTATTTTATTAAGTTTAAAATGATATAATTAGATAGGTACGACTACGATATTGTACGTATTTTAATGAATAGTCTATTAAGTCATAATATTATAGTTACTTATTTATGGATAAAAAATCTTTATTTCAACTGATACGTAGATCATACAACACTTTATTTATAAAGCAATGTTCCCCACTCTCACAGTGTGTTGCTAAGTATCGTTCCATTATCCATAAAAGGATACTGAACGCATTCCTATCTACCGTCTCGAGCCTTTGGAAGTATATTATGCATTATATGTATGTAGGAAACATCAGTTTGTAAGATAACGTTTCAAATACGTTCGAATCGGTATGATATTAATAAACACAACTAAATATAAGTATGTAGCTTTTTATAGATGTAAGGTACAGTTTGAAATACTTAACTACATAAATACGCTATGAAATGCTTTAGAGATACCTAGTTGTTGAATCTAGATCATCATTTTCTTATCATCAGTTATAACATCATCCTATTCGCTCTCTAAACCTTACTCTTAGAAAGACAACACACACGCTCAGTAGATATATCCTTGAAAATTGTGGTTCTGATGCCACTTTCCGTATGATGTTTTTCTATCACAGTTTAAGAGTTGATCGAGTGATTTTATTAGTATCATAATTTGAAACCAGGGGAGGAGGGTTAATTGAAAATCAAATAGGCAAATAATATCAAGCTATTTACTTAACTGTTTAATGCTTATTATGATTATAATATTAATTTTCTATGTATTTTACCCACTAAGTCTTTAGCACTCCGGTACACATCATCACTAAACATATCAGCAATATATTGCGCACACACACTAGCTTTACAGTGACATGATGTATGTTCAGAACTTTGAAATTCCTCAGCGTCAAAGATCTGTATGCGTATAATTTTTGACGGTGCACCCTTCATTGGCTTTTTGATGTATGAATGCAAACCCTTTTTCGCTCGTCGTTTTTTATGGTTGTTATCATTGATGTTGTTGTCGGTTCTACTGATTGGACTTTCCTCGATTTCGAATGGTCTCTCTCTCTCAAGATAATCAACTACATTTTGACGGAGCATTTGTTCCGCAGGGAATGGTGAGATTGGTGAGTAACTGCTGAACATATCTGGAGATTTCTGGAATAAGAAAGAAGTAATTACTTATAATATGTAAATGAACGGAATTTTAAACACATTATATAGAATGGGATTATTATTCAACACCCAATGATATTATCAAAATAGTTAAATAGAAATTTCTTCATATTATTCGACATTGGTTAAGATATTTAAATTTAAGGAAATATTTACTTACCGACATTTGGTGGTAGAGAGTGCAGACAGAAGAACTTCTATGCAATTGGAAGGCAAGTTTAAGAGTGTTAAATTTGGTTCACTAACACGTTTTTATAAAAAATTTAATATATTTTTTTTTGTTGATAAGGTTCGAAATTAGGGATATTCATTTGAAATCATTATGCAAGTTGACATATATACGTATAAGTGATACCTGTACACGGCTTACAAACATGGATATCTCCCAAGCATGCATTTTTTATTGTATGTGTGCTGTTTTATCGCTCCAGCTAGTTGATAGGTATATTTAAGTGGTTTGATATTGTTTTACTACGATGGTATTATACTATTTTAAACATATATTTTACATAGATAAGGTTCAAATTTGTATTTGACATTAGATATGCAAATTCGCATAAATACGTATAAGGGATGTCTGGACTTTGGACACGTCTTACAAATATGGATAATCTCCTGACCATGCATTTTTTGCAAGTGTGCAGTTTTACAAACACATACTATGTAGATGTAATATGTGTTAGCCCTATATAACCACTCTTTTAGAAACCATTGTCACATATCACATTTTGCTGGAATCAAGGTCTGACTACCAGAAAAAATAAAATTGTCAATAATGTAAGTACCACCTGTATTACTTATCCATTCAACGACTCACTTGTTTCATATTATTTTTTTTCTACTGTTCACCTGTGAAAAGTTATTTAACCAATATCAATTACTTCATTTTTTGAAGTAAAATAAACTATTTATATATAACTATTTATATATTTATATATATTCGTATTTTCAACTATCTTTGCATCTATTCATATTTTCAACTATTTATCAACTACTGAGTCTTCATCCATTCGCCTATAAATGTGTCATTTATTCAGTTATTATTACAACCATCCGCTAACCAACTGTTTCACCTGTTCATTTTATTTACCTTCTCCACGTTCATCTTTTATCTATTCAACTTTATATTAGCATAATTTTATCATAGCTATTTTTTTTTATTTCAGGTCAAAGCTTTGTCAGACTTCAGCTACCCATCTTTTCCCTTCTGAAGACGAGTGTGACGAGCAACACGAGCAGCAAGAAGTGCGAGCGAAAGTCAAGTATTGCAAACCATCGCCGTCAACATCACTGCAGAATAAGAGAGCCAACGAGTCTTCGACTTCCTCTACCGGATCGAAGAAAAAGAAAATTGTTATCAACCCAGTCACAAAACCAACCTCTCAAGACTTATTTGGAACTGACAGCGGAGACGAAGATGAGATTGCTGTTCCTGTTAAGGGTAAAAAAACTCCTCCATTATACTGTCAATACAGTCGTAGAGTTGCAAATGGTATGAGTAGACAATGTGATGGATCAAAGAAGGGTTCATACTATGTTGAAATGAAGATTTATGAAGTAGGTGAAATTGAACACATTTTACCGATAAACCGTTGGCGCCATGCTATTGTATCTTGTAAAAACCGTACCGAAAATGATACACTCGCATGGGGTTATTTAAAGAAGTTTCTTAACGAAACAAGGAAGGAGTTTAAGCACTGCCCTCAAGATTTTGTGAGCAGTTATTATTAGATTCATGCGACATTTTAACGATCCATATAATACCTGATTATGTAATCAATACCTATATTCTAGATTGTACTTAAGGTTTATATTGTAATATAATCTACTTACTTACTTATTTCTATATAATATACACATTCTTGTATAAATATAATTTTGTTTTGTTTTTTTTTACAGTATCCTCCTCTACTCAACAAAGGCTATCGACTAATAATGATATAACTGAATGTAAACTATGTAAAATTGAATTACCGAAAAATGAATTGAAATATAATAAGATAACTGAATGTAAACTATGTCAAATTGAATTATTGAAACATGAATTGAAATATAATGAGATAACTGAATGTAAACTATGTGAAATTGAATTACCGAAACATGAATTGAAATATCATATGAAAACAAACTTACATAAATCAAAATGCTTATTGGCAACTGAATCAGAGAATATCTATATAATTGCGAGTGCGTTTAAAAATAGAATCGCAACATATCGTTTAAATCCCGCACAAGAAGCCGAATATCTCGCACTAGAGACATTCCTGTGCGAGAACAAAAATGGTATTCTGAAACTTGTAAACATGACTTTAAAGAAAAATACATGTGTTAAGATTAATTTCGAATTGTTCGCTTACTTTATGTTACCTAAATCAAGCGAACAGCAATTAAAATCATTCAATACGAAATATGAGATAATTTGTATGAATACGAATATTACTGACTTGTATTTAAAAACGATTGAAACATTCAAACGTAAACTATCAGAATTCGAACACAAAGAATCGGGATGGTATTTTCGATCTGTGAGTCATTTAGAAATCAATGTTAATAAATACTGTCCTATGAGAGGTGGAACATATATAGAGTTACCTCCAAACGTAAAAAATACGAAAAGTTGTATTAATATCCAGAATAATGATAATTATTGCTTTCTATGGAGTGTTCTAGCTGCTTTATATCCTGCTAAGAGTAATGTTAGCAGAACAAACTCCTACCCACACTACAGTTCAATTTTCAATATTGAAGGCATGTCTTTTCCTCCATCATATAAAGACATAAAAGTATTTGAAACGAACAATGAAATAAGTATTAATATATATGGATTAGAAAAGAAAACTAATAATGTAACTGGACCACTATACCTAACAAATAACAGAAAATCTATCCATGTTAATTTATTATATCTGGAAAGAAATTATAAGGGTCATTATTGTCTTATAAAAGATTTGATTAAATTAGTACGACGACAGATAACTAAGTACAAAGGTAAACTACATATGTGTGAATCATGTTTACAGTTTAGTAACAGTGAAATAAAGTATCAAACTCATAACTGTTCTAAAGTTGTAACGACTTTACCACAACAAAATAGTATACTTGGTTTTAAACATTATGAGAGAAAACAAAAAATCAATTTTATCATTTATGCTGATTTTGAATGTCTCTTGCTAAACCATGATCAAGATTGCTCTCATAACACTCATAATTTTAAAAAACATCAACCATCTTGTTTTGGTTATTATATATGCTGTTCACATGATCCAAGTATGAATAAATACGTTTCTTATAGAGGGCAAGATTGTGTTGAAGTATTTATTACTACACTGATTGAAGATATAAAGCAAATAAGCAAAATATTGAGAGATAAAAAACCAATGTTACCCTTAACCAAAGATGAGAAAGATAGTTTCGAAAATGCTTCTAATTGTCATATTTGTGGCCACCTATTACTCGGAGATTTGAAGGTTCGTGATCACGACCCAATAACCTCCAAATATAGGGGTCCATCGCACGTGTATTGTAATTTGATGTACAGGGTATGTCCATTCATACCTGTGGTATTTCATAACTT
The DNA here is from genome assembly GCA_963890685.1 of Plagodis pulveraria. Lineage (NCBI taxonomy): Eukaryota > Metazoa > Arthropoda > Insecta > Lepidoptera > Geometridae > Plagodis > Plagodis pulveraria. Next base: position 38,501,828 of record OY982950.1, on the reverse strand, counting down.
ATCGAACTATGACTCTCATATATTCATTAAAGAGTTATCAAAATATAACGGGAGAATTACAATTATACCTAAAACCAAAGAAAAATATATAAGCATAACTAAATATATCTGTATCAAGAAGGGTGAACACCCAATTCAAATAAAATTCATAGACTCTTTTCAGTTTCTCAGTTCAAGTTTAGATATACTGAGTAAAAGCTTGACTGAAAAGGATTTTGTTCACGTAATAGACGAGTTCAATGTCGAGAATGTACATTTGCTGAAAAGCAAAGGAATTTATCCATATGATTTTATGAACTCATGGCAAAAATATGAGTGTAGACAACTTCCTCCTAAAGAAGATTTCTATAACACATTAAAATTGGAACATATAACTGATGACGAATATGAATTTGCTCAAACTGTTTGGAAAGAGTTTAACATCAACTCGTTAGGCGAGTATACTGACTTGTACCTAAAATGCGATGTTTTGCTATTATGTGACATATTTGAAAAGTTTCGAGATGTAAGTCTACAGTACTATAAATTAGATCCAGCATACTACATCACCGCACCTAGTTTTAGTTGGGATGCTATGCTACTTTATACAGGTGTTAAATTAGATTTGATTCATGATCTGGAAATATACCAAATGATTGAAAAGGGTATTCGAGGTGGGCTAGCTCAGTGTTCACTACGTCATGCAAAAGCTAATAATATTTATTTACCAGAATTTGACGACGTTAAAGATTCTAGCTATTTGATATATCTCGATTGCAACAATTTATATGGTTATGCTATGACTAAAAAATTACCTATTTCAGATTTTAAATTTCTAAATCAAAATGAAATTGATAAGTTTGATGTAATGAATGTATTAGATGACAGCAATTGTGGGTTTATTTTAGAGGTTGATCTGGAGTACCCAATATATTTGCATGATCATCATAGTGATTTACCTTTTGCGCCAGAAAAGTTTGTACCCATAGGAGGAAAAACGAAAAAACTAATAGCTAACTTGTATGATAAATTTAATTATGTTATTCACTATACTCACCTTAAAGAATGCATAAAAAATGGACTAGTATTAAGAAAAATCCATCGAATACTGAGTTTCAGACAAGAAGAATATTTAAAGAAATATATTGATTTAAATACCCGTCTTCGGCAAGAATCCACTACGATCTTTGAAAAAGATTTTTTTAAACTCTTAAATAATTCAATATTTGGCAAGACTATAGAAAATAAACGCAAACAGGTTGATGTAAAGTTAGTTACCAAATGGAATGATAAGACCAATATCACGAATAAACAGCTTGGTGCGGAAAAAATAGTTTCTAAGCCTAATGTGAAGTGTGTTTGTATTTTTTCTGAAAATCTAGTAGCGGTTCAGTTAAAACCCGAGAAAGTTGTTTTAGACAGACCAATCTATATAGGTTTTGTAGTTTTGGAATATGCTAAGCAGCACTTGTATCAATACCATTACAATGTAATTAAAAAGAAATACGCGAACAATGTAAAGCTTTGCTATACAGATACCGACAGCCTGCTCTATCTGGTTTATACGGATGATATATACAAAGACATAAAAAATAATTTAAATGAATTCGATACAAGTAATTTTGATGAGAACAATCCTTATTACATCCCGCTAGAAAATGGTAAAGTACCTGGAATGTTTAAAGATGAACTTGGCGGCAAAGTAATTAGTGAATTTGCTGGCTTAAGAGCTAAATTGTATTGTATAATAGCTGCTAAAACACAAATAAATAAAGCCAAAGGAATCTCAAAAAGTGTTACAAAAAATTTGCAGTTATCTCATTATAAGAACGCATTGTTTCGTGATGAAAGTTTATCATGTAAAATGAACATAATTAAGTCTATTAAGCACATGTTATATTCACAAGAGATACATAAAAAAGTAATGAATAGAAACGATGACAAACGGTATATACTTACTAATCAAGTGGATACTTTACCATGGGGTCACTATAATATAATGTTTTAATTGTCTTCAATAATAAGTAATTTTAAGTGATATTTTGAACGTATACCGTTATATAATATTTCATAATTTATTGCTTAAGGAATTTTATTATAAGATTAAGGAATGAATTAATAAATTTCTATATATTCAATGATTGAAGTGTTTGGATTTTTATTCTTGACCAAGAGACCATAACTGAATAGGTACCGAATGAAGTTACGTACATAATACCTTTATATTTAAAAAATATAAAATATGATAACAATTATTATTTAAGTAAAATTTCATATTAATTAGAATCAGACTGTAAAATGAAGTTGATAAAGCAACCCGTATCTCTAGAAGTGAACGATATTTTACTAGAACCGCATTCATATATTTTTAGACACAGCGCTTTGTTACCTAATACTGTTCGTTCTATAATTTGTGGGCCATCAAATTGTGGAAAAACCAATGTAATGATTAGCTTGTTATTACATAAAAATGGTCTCAAGTTTAAGAATGTTTATATTTACTCGAAAACCGCATTCCAGCCAAAATATTGTTTTTTAAACGAAGTATTCAAAAACATTCCAGATACACAGTTTGTAATGTTTAACGACAGCAAAAGTGTTATATCTCCTGAAAAGGCATTACCAAATTCTGTCTTTATTTTTGATGATGTTGCATGTGAGAATCAAACTAATATACGGAATTATTTTTCGATGGGTAGACATAATAAAGTTGATTGTTTTTACTTGTCTCAAACATATTCGAAAATACCAAAACAGTTAATCCGAGATAATGCAAACTTTCTTATAATTTTTAAACAAGATGACATAAACTTGAAACATATTTACAATGAACATGTGAACTCCGATATGCTTTGGTGTAACTTTAAAAACATATGCTATGAAACATGGAAAGACCAACACGCTTTTTTATTGATTAATAAAGATTGTGAATTAAACAACGGTAGATATAGACGGGGTTTTGACATTTTTATCAAACTGGAATGAAGACAATAACAGTTATATACACACAACATGCATTATTGGTATTCATTCCGAGATCTACATTATTAATTAGCAGTAGTGACTGCTGATAAAATATGGAAATAAATATGAAAGAACAATTAATTAAATCAGTTCAAGCTATTAAAAGTAAAATAAAACAAATGAAAAATGAAGAAGACAAAACAAACTTTAATATGAATAGAGTTTTTAAACCTCTCACTATTCCGTTGGCAGAAATGGTAGAATTAACCAAAAATAACCTATATAAAAATAAACATGATGAGATTGGTGAAGTCTGCCATTCATCAATGAAGTCTAATGATTTGAACACTTCATTCTATGAAAATTTTGAAACCGAAAGTAACGACTCCATTAAAAGTGAAAATAGTCGTATAAAATATATGGAATGCAACGACCAAAATATGAGTACTCCTATTCAAAATGAAAAATATCTCACTACCTTAGATACACCTTTTCTATCTATGCTAGTAAAAGACAATATACTTGATGATTTTAATACTTTAAATGTACCCTTTGGAGTACGCAGTGAAAATAATAAACTTATGATGGGAAATGTACCCATTGCTATAAAAGAAACTTCTAGTTATCCTAAGATTATGATCATTTCAATTGGAGATATTGACTACGAAATGACACGTGGACTAAAAGAGCTTCTTTTAAAAAAAAAACCAGATATAGATTTAGTTTCAGACAAAGACAAAGTTGTTTATAAAGATATGTTACGTAAAACAAATGCTCACAAAAGAGAATTTAATAGTATGGGTCAAATAAAAGGAGATAAGGGAATGAAATATTGCCAAATAATTAAACCTTTATTTTATGAATCAGAACCAATAGATGATTGTATGGAAAAAAAAGTTGTTAAGCGTGGTGGTAACATGCAAAATTTTAAAAAATCTTACAAAATGAACACAGATTTTATATACTGGGATGATCCTAATGAGTTAATTGAAAGACTAATGCTACTAATGGCCTCAAAAAATGCTGGTAACAGCAATCATGACAATGAAATTATATCTATAATTGAAGAACTAAAAGAAGCAGACATCATAAAAGAATAAAATGATTTACTACTAATAATAACATATTAGTATCAAGCAGTCGTTCAAACATAAACGTTAATAAATTTGAACTCCAAGTCTACAAAATATAAATACAGAAGAAAAGACAGTATTTAAATAATTGGTTTTTAATAAAAAAATAGTGATGATAGTTTGGATGCACAGTTTTTTTTTTGTTGCATATGAACACTTAACAATCTTTGATTGATGTTTTGAATAAAATCTTAACCTATGAAACTTTGATTGTTGAAATATATAACTATTGAACTAAAAATTAAAAAAAGTTTTTTGATCGTTTTACCGAAAATGAGTAAAAGAAGCGTAGTGAATGAAATTCACAAATATGTAAGGGTTAATTTTCCTCGTAGGCATGTTGTTATGAAGAGTATAGATGACTTATGGCAAGCCGATTTAATCGATATGCAATCTGTTTCAAAACTTAATTCAGGTCATAATTATATTTTAGCTGTCATTGACACATTTTCAAAGTATGCATGGGTATATCCACTAAAACAAAAAAACAAGATTCTCGTATCTGCTGCGTTCCAGTCAATACTAGACAAAGGTCGAGTTCCTAAAAATCTGCAAACCGATCTCGGTACCGAGTTCTATAATGACAAGTTTAAAAAATTGATGGACAAGTACAAAATCAATCATTATTCTACTTACTCAACAAAAAAAGCATCGATTGTTGAACGGTTTATAAGAACTCTCAAGTCTAAGCTGTATAAAGAATTCAGTTTGAGAGGAAACTATAAATGGAAGGATGGTTTGCTCTGTAAAGTTATTGATGTATACAACCACACAGTTCATAGAACGATTGGTTTACCTCCTGATGAAGTCAGTGCAAATAATGAAAGTGTGTCTGAAGAGGTTCAAAAAGATTTACGAGTCAAAATCTCTCCGAGAATGGAAAAAACTTAAAATTAACGACTTTGTACGTATCAGTAAATATAAAGGAACATTTGAAAAAGGTTACACGCCCAATTGGTCCACAGAAATATTTAAGATCGTAAGGATACAAAACACTAAACCTTTAACTTATTTGATAGAAGACGCAAGAAGTCGACCTATTCTAGGAGCATTTTATATTCAAGAACTTCAAAAAACTGAAAACCCTAATGTCTACTTAGTAGAAAAAGTTTTAAAACGAAAAAATAAAAAGTTCTATGTTAAATGGTTGGGGTTACCGTCTAGTGAAAATAGCTGGATTGATAAAAGAAATGTTTTATAATGCTATTGATAAACTAATTTTAGTTCAGTAATTGATTGGTTATGGAAGAGAATAGTCTTCTAAACAGTATAATTAATAAATTACCATATGAACTTCATTTACCAGGATATAATTATTGTGGGCCTGGAACACGATTAGCAGAAAGACTTGCTCGAGGTGATAAGGGTATTAATCAATTGGATGAATACTGTAAACAGCACGATATAGCTTACCAAAAGTCATCAAATTTACAAGATCGACATAAAGCAGATATACATTTATTAAAAATGGCGAAAAAACGAGCAATTTCGTCTACTGCTAATGTTGGAGAAAAGCTAGCCGCTACTTTAGTGAATAAAGCAATGTTGGCAAAAGTTAGTTCTGGGTCTGGACTGAAAAAGAGATTCAAGAGTATTGTATCTCGTGCGCGTAAACATATCAGTAAAGTGAAACCTAAATACAAAAAAATGGCAGTAAAAATGGCTTTTGCAGCTGCTAAGGAATTGGTGAAAGATTCTCCTGTGATACTCCCTAGAGTCATACCTATACCAAAATCTGGAGGCGTTCTTCCACTTATTCCTATATTCGCAGGATTGTCTGCTGCTGGTAGCTTAGCTGGAGGAATATCAGGAATAATTAAAACATATAATGAATATAAAACTGCAATGAAACGTTTTGAAGAAATGAGAAGACATAATCAGAAAATTGAGGGCATATGTATTGGAAAAGGATTGTGTCTGAAACCCTACAAGAATGGTTTAGCGATACATTTGCCAAAAAAAAAAAAACATAACTCATCGTCTTCCTAAACGTGCCCTCTCTAATATTGATATCATTGAACACTCTCAAAATATTCCTTACTTTCGAGGCGTTTTTATGAGAGATGGATTACCTAAGAATGCGCATCCTATAGAGTGCGGTATTATGAATTTAGATTCGGCGAAAAATCCTGGTACACATTGGGTAGCATACGCAAAAATTTATGATTATATTGAATATTTTGATAGTTACGGAAACTTGAAACCACCTAGAGAATTAATTAGATATGTGGCGAATCATAATGTTCTGTACAATTATTATAATTATCAGAAAACAAATTCTTATAACTGTGGACATCTGTGTCTAAAGTTTCTACAAACTTTTTGGCGTAATAACAGTTTAAAATAAATAGCTTGCTATTACTTCTTTTCGTTCATTCTGTGACTAATTGTGCCTTTAATAACATTCGAGGTCTAAAAAGATGATCGTGTTTAGCAAAAAAAGTGATAATTTCGATAATTTCTTTAGTAAGAATAAAAATAATGATAATAAGTCTATAACTTCAAGAACAAACCTGAACAGTACTATTCATTCGAACACATTCAGAAAGCAACGACGTGTAAAGGGTAAAAAGAAAATTACCAAGAAAAATAAAGAGTTTCTTCGAGCTCTTGGATTTAAACTATGAGTATTCTTAATGTGCATGATTTACCACATTTCAATAATTCAATCGAAGGTTATGAAATCCATACGTATAATCCCTACAGCAACAGTTTTAAAGAAAATGATGAAATCCGAATATCTATTAATCAACAAGACATTTATGTACTTCCTTCCTCCAGCTCTATTTATATCGAAGGACGTGTTACTGTGACTGGAAAGGATTCTGCAGGAAAACCAATTAAAAAACCAGTTAATTTTACAAATAATGCTTTAGCATTTCTTTTTCAAGACATTCGGTATGAGATAAATGGTGTTGAGATAGATCGAATTAAAAATGTGGGCATTACTTCTACAATTAAATCATATGTTTCATTAAACAACGGGGATAGTAAAATTGCTGCATTGTGGGGTTGGGATATAAATGGATATAAAAATCTCAAAGATGGATATTTTAGCATTATTATACCACTCAACAGAATGATGGGATTTGCAGAAGATTACAACAAAATAATCATCAATTGTAAGCATGAACTCATACTTAACAGATGTAGCAGTATTTTAAACAGTGTAATTCTTGATAAGGATGATAGTGTTGAGATTAATATACAAAGAGTTCAATGGCGAGTGCCACATATAAAAGTATCCGATCGTGAAAGGATTTCTTTACTCAAATATTTAGAAAAAGATAAACCTATACAAATAGCTTTTAGAAATTGGGATCTGTATGAATATCCATTATTACCTAAAACTACCAAACATTCATGGTCCGTGAAAACAGCTTCACAATTGGAAAAACCTAGATATGTGATATTCGGTTTGCAAACTAATAGAAAAAATAAGAAAGACAGAGATAGTTCCATATTTGATCATTGTCATTTATCAAACGTAACTTTATTTTTAAATTCTCAGTACTATCCGTATGACTCTCTGAATATAAACTTTAATGAAAATAAATACAGTATATTATATGAATTATATACGAAGTTTCGTCAGTCTTACTACAACGTTCCTGCAGATCCATTGTTAGACATTGTTAGTTTTAAAGAAAAAGCACCTCTATTTATAATAGACTGTTCAAGACAAAATGAGAATTTAAAATCTGGACCTGTAGATGTCCGTCTAGAAATAGAAACGTCTCAAGATATTCCTGATAACACAGCTGCTTATTGTCTTATTGTAAACGATAGACTTATAGAGTACAAGCCTCTAACCAATATTGTACGAAAATTATCATGAATGCTATAGTGGACGTGCAAGGATTTAAAACTGATGAAAATGAATTTATTGCAAAAGAAATAGCAATTACTTATAAAAATCAATTACAAGTTTATTTAATAAAGCCTCCATTTTTCAACTTTGAGCTGACTGAGTCTGAAGATAAGCAAGTAAGATGGATTGAAAGGAATAGAAAAATTCAGTGGAACGAAGGCTACATTCCATACGCATTTTATAAAAATGTAGTTAAAAATAATATCATCGAATTTTTAAAAGATAAAGCTATTTATACTAAAGGTCTCGAAAAGGTTAAATGGATAAGCGAAATGTTCGCAACAAGTAGAGTTTATGATTTGGAGGATTTTAAATGTCCTAATTTAAATAGTTTATACAAGGAATACAATTTATCAAGTGATGTATTTAGCTGTATATACCATTCATCAATATGTGCAATGAAAAATGTAATGTGTCTTAAAAAATGGTGTCAAAGTAATAATAAAATAGTGATTTAAATCATTTTTAATGTATGATTGTTTTATTTAATTACCCCCTACCTATTATAGAAAAAAATATATTATTATTATTGTTTTTTGGTAGCTATACATATATAATACCTAACGATGGCTGAGAGTATTAGTTACATACATAAATAGCTAACAATTCAGGTTGAAGTTACTATTTTAAATCAGATAAGAGAAATTTAAAAGGTATCTAATCTATTCAAATCTTTGTAATAAGTGAAAACCTAGATCATTAAGTCCAAAATTCAATGGTTAAATTAGGCTAGCTGGATCTATCGAATTTAGATTAGAATGAAGCAGAAAGAAAGAAGATATATCGGATATATGAATCATCTACTCTTCTATTTGAATAGGTTAAGACCTAGACCTAGGTTAATTGGTGAAATTAGGGTAGATGGATCTATTGATCCAGATACCCTAATTTCCCCCTACTAACACACATTAACATAAAAGCTATCAAAGTAAGATACGGTCTTCAAAAAAATCAATGGAAGAAAAGTTTGTTAAAAATCTTTATCTGCTTCATTCCTTCATTCCAAGTGACTAACCTCGACGTGGTTGTTAGTTCAACTTACCCGAAATAAAAATAGTGTACATTAAGAACTTTTCGTGTGTGTAGTCATAGAAATCACTTAAGAGATATTATTTATCTATGCTCAAATTTTAAATTTTTTATTTTCCATCGCTAAGTGACTGGCCCTCTCTCTCCCCTCTACATTTTATTACGTAATCTGCCTTCTGTTCGTGACTTTATGGATCCCGCGGCCTATATTCCATGAGCCTTTAGTGAAAGTAATTAGTTCAATATTTACAGTCAAATTTTCATCAGCTCGTTGGCTCCTCTTCATTCAAGAGATGCCTACAGTATCGAGAGACAGATAACTTTGACTTATATCAACACCGTTTACCGTCGTACCTCCTGGTACGAGTTAAACGAAGTGTTTACCTTCAGATAAGCTTAGCGTCACGCGACATTATATTATTGTACAGTTACCAGTTAATCACTATAAGGGTTGTTCCATATCATCCTCTTTATATCGTGAAAGTTGACTTATATATTAATATGAACAATGAGCGGCATACCACCAATTAGTGTTGCTGCGCATTGGCCAAAAATCAGAACTCCTTACCATCAACCAACGAATACATTCCTAAATATACTTAGCGTAAGGCAGGCGGCAGATAAAACACATTATATAATTATTTTTTTTAAGATATTTTCTTGTGCTGTCTTTTGTGTTGTTAAAGAAGACATATCAGCTGCTTAGCTGCAGATCTACCTTCACACTTGTCCTCTGTTCCGTGACGTCACAGAGAAAGTTCACGTGCCGGAACCGTATCTGCCTCGTCACTCACAGCACTAAAGTTACACAGAACAATTGATAAGCCAGAGATGTAAAATAATTTATTCGATAGCAGCAATTTATAATAAAATGGCCTCTGTAGAATAATATCTTAAATTCTCGAGAACGATATCGGATGAATGAAAACAATAATACTTATAAAGGCTAGGAGCTGTGGCTATCCGATCGTATTTAATTTAAATAAGTAAAATAAAATGGGAATTATGGGAATTTATAATGAGTTCAATACGTGAGTAAGTAATATAAAACTGAACTATTGGGGATAAATACTGAGCTATTTTCTCATGTTGAGACCGGATAAAGCGGAGTTTTGTGTTTTCTGCACATAACTGAACTTTTAAAATTGTTTGTTATGTTCCAGCTTTCGAGTTCGAAGGAAACCTTTGATATACGCATGAGTGCTCTCTTGTTCTTGTCTTTGGTCTCAGTTCGAATAATACATTATAAAGTTTATATCCGAGGACACTCTAATAATTCATAATTTCTCTGAAAATTTGGGCCTGTTTCAGAATGTTCGAGTAAGTTCCGGTTATAATACCCAGAATATAAAATAACTGAATGATGAAAATGACAGTCAAAATGCAGCGCGTTTTAAGCTTTAACCGATGCATAGGCTAAATCGATGACTGTGAAACGCATAGATAGTGTTGTATTTATTAGGTATGTTCTGGGTAGTATAACCGGAACTTACTCGAACATTCTGAAACAGGCCCTAAGTATAATAATGTAGGAGGATCGACAGTTAAGACTTACAGTCCCATTTTCTTTTAGGGACTTCTAGAAATCGCAAAATTTGCTGAATTTGGAAAAGTGATTCTCTATGCGACGCATATTATTTGGGTTCCGTAGCAGAAAACGAGAGCCTAGCTATTACTAGCCCAGTACAGCCAAGTCTTTTTATGCTGTGCCAACGCTGTCCTGCGTCCTCCCATTCTTCATTAAAGGATATGCATCTTTTGACCAGTAATAGGTACTGTACCAGCTGGATTTTCCACTGCTGAACACAGTCTCCATATGAAGGAGGGTTTGCTATAATCCCCACGCTTGGCAGACTTGGCGGTGGTTTGGCAGAGGTGGAATATCGGCGGCTTGAAGTGTATTTTTTTTTCGCTTATCTAAAACCTGACACCGCTAATTTATTCTTATTCCTAGTGTAGTATTATATGTATGCTTGCCGTTTAATTTGAATTTACCTCAATATATAGAGTAGACAATATATTTTCAGGAATATTTACAATGAATTAATCGCGTATTTACTTCTAGAAGACAAATTAATCGTTGGATTATTAAAACAATTCGGGAATAAACACGTTTTTATAAAGGCTTAAACGACATAAGCTTGGATTCAGCACTAAGCATTTCTTCCATACGTTTGTCGTGGGAGATAAGAATAAACGAACGTAGGTTTTATCCTCGAGCAAGTGAATAGCATTAGTAAATAAAAGACTTAAGTAATGTACGAATGGGATTTACATAGCTTTCTTTCAAATAAATTACAAGGATTTAAACGTATAAAGCAATATACGAATAGGTTTGTAATCATAATTTGCTGTTTGTTCACGATTGATTTTGATACTCGTGTGTTCGTTGTATCACTTACAACTAATCATTCAAAACGCGGCGGTACAACAACAATGGTCGGTTGTAACAACAAAAATAATATATAACAATAGTATTATCACGTCATATAATCCTAGAAGAGGATTTGAAGGCGCTTCCATAAACTAGACAGATAAGTTTGATCATATTTAATAGGGTACGAGCCTATTCCGATCTACTTAGCACAATACCAGGGATTCGATCCAAAGACCTCAAAAGTTCAAAGTGGTTTTTATTACTTTGTATATAATTACTTGAATTATTATGCAAGAATACTATATACTGCGGCGAAACTACCGGTAAGTTGCGGCACACTCGAGTGTGATACGGGCAGGAAATGATTATAATATAGGTTCTATACTATATAGGTACCTACTGGCCACTATTTGAACAAACTTTATGTAACATATGACTCTAACGTAATCAAGTAACCCTTCTCAGCACTAAAGATAGGGAATGGGCGAGAGGTACCAGAGTGTTAGAAATGAGTAAAAACGTTTGTATGAAAGTCCTTCGTTTATTATAGATCGTACAAAATAAAAAATACGTGTTGAACAGATTTTTGACAGGGATGACTTTAGGGAGGTGAAATTGGGGATGAAAATGTGTACGGAAAAGTCGTCATTTTTGAATTGATAGTGATGTAAATTGGTATCTGGATAGACTTTTAAAAACCAAAACATGCCACAGTAATATTTTTTGCTTGGTTTCATTAGAAGGAGTGCAAAATGTGAGGAAAGTTTGTAACCTGCACCTTAGCCGCTGGCGCTCGGCCTGTTCGTCCATCTGTCATATTGATGTATCTTTGGATTCGTAATAGCCAGACACATGAGAATAAAACAATAATTAAAATTAATATAATTTGATAAAAAAAAATTATATATTATATATATTTATTATAAAAAGAAAATAGAAACTAGCCTACAAATAAAACATTATTAATATGATTGTATCTTTGTACAATTAAGATTATTTTCTAATTCAGTTAGATATTAAACTAATACTACTTTACTATTACTAATTTGTTTTACAAAGCAAAGAGAACGCTACGCGATGTGCATCGGAATTCGGATGAGACGTCCGTCACGCGTCGAGCATGACAGTCAACTCGAGTATAGTGTCGCGATCCATCACATGGTGCCTCATCACTGAGCTCGGACCGAGGTTACTTAAGCGATGAGCGCAGCCACTTTCAATCCCTATCCTACTTATTCTATGGGACTCAGGAAAGGGCAATGGATGTCCGTAAAGAGATTAGTGGCTAATTGGCAAGAATTTGCGATATTGTCTTATAATGCTAAGTGTTACGGAGACAATTTCACAACTGCGGCTGAGTACTCTATAGATATGTTACAACACTCGACATGGGGTAGGCACTACGTTTGAAATGGTAGCCGCGGGGCAAGTATATAACTATGTTTTCGAAGTGTACCAGAATGGAAAACTATTATGGAAAATTTGGTACTGAAGGTTGACGTATAAAACGATTAGGGTTTATATACGGGGACAATAAAGTAACCTATTTATATGTCACACGTTTTACACGGTTCCTAAAAACCGGTAACGGTTACTGAGGGATAGTCAACGCGGGCGAATCCGCGGGAAAAAGCTAGTTGTATATAAAAGTACGTTCTCGTTCCGGACACCGCGCAATGCGCTTGTCAATATGACAGCACCAACGTGTTCCGGATTCCACAAATAAAGAATCCTGGATCTCAGCCGATGTAATACCGTTAAGCCGATGTCTAACCGTTATTTTCAATTAAGGGTAGAGCTGCCGTGAGCACGAGCTAAGAAGCCTTGCCCCCACAGCCGGCTAGCAGCAGTCCCGCGGGACTCATCTTTCATCGAAAATCTTGAACCGATCAGTAGACACGGAGCAGCTGGTGTTTTCCCTAACTTGCTCTAGGATTCATCTTAAATAATCAGGCATTCCCAGCGAGTTTTCACACAAAGAATGCTCACTGATCATATAGCTCATTGATCTGCTTGATTTTTTGTTATCTATAGCCTGATCAGACCTTTGAGCAAAATAATATATTGTAATTGTATGTAAATAAAGGGCTCATGGATACATATACATTGTCCTGTAATTGCTTAATTATGCCCTTGGTCACGAATTTTAATCAAAACCGCTTTTAATTAACATCTTCAAAAAACAAAGCAGAGGTCCATAAACTTAATGCATAATATATTTTTAATATTTTGTAAATTATCATATAGATACCTTTTACTAAAAGTTATCTTGGTGATTCCTGTTTTAATTAACATGTATTTAGGGTTCCGTAATGGAATCGGGACCGTAATGCTACGCGTCGGCTGTTCATCCGTCTATTCAAATGACCTTTAAAAGATTGTCGTTGGAACTTTAATAGGCAGCCAGTTGACATTTTCAGAGAATATGAATATCTATCTGTCCAAACGTGTGCTCCTGGTACTTATGTAATAGGAATGTAAGATATCACTAGTTATAGTTGTTATCTGATAGTAAACGTAAAATGGGATCATTAAATGAACATAAGCCGCTTATGTTTAAATACACACGGATACTTTTAATATTTTATCTTTTTCAATAATTCTATGTTTGGCTTAGCGTAGCGAAAAAATCCTACGTCTATGGTTTGACCACAATTATAGCTCAAATATAATATATAATGATCAGTAGACAGTAGAGTGATAAATGGCGCTGTCAGTTCACTGGATCCAGTGAAAAATCTGTCAATGTCTATAAGTTATGTTAACTTGCGAAAGACAAGTATAATCTACTTTCGTAGTAGTATATCATTACATATGCAAGTTTTCAGATAAATGTATACACTAAGGTTAACACTCTTCTTCAGTATTTGAAAATATAATTGACCATGAAATAATTTTTCACGTGATTTTATTATTGCATAGAAATTACTATTTACTCGTACACTAATACATGAAAAATACGTATTTACTCGAAACGTGGCATATTTATAATTAAAAGATTATTTTTTCTGTTGGAATGTTGTAGCCTGAAATGCCGCAATATTCATGAGGTTATGTTTCGAATAACAAAATGTCTCCTAAACAAAAGAGTCGCGGCTGTGCTTAAATATTCATATTATAAAGAATATGTTGTTATAGGAGGGCGCTCTAAACAGTACACAATAAATTTATAACTCTCTTGATAAAAAAATCATAATAATTGTTAAAATCGGAAATCACAAAGTGAAATATGTGTTAACAAAGTGGTCATAACGTAATGCAAGTACACGAGTGTTATCTTTTAGAATCTCTCAGGGAATTGTGAATAAATCTATGTTAAAAACAGAAGGCACAATTAAGGATAATATACCAAGAAAACAACAACAAATCTTACGGAATTAACCTGTTCAACACTGATCACGAGGAATAAGATAACAGTGAGTAGTCTACGTAAAATAAATATGGTTTAAAGTAATTGTTGTTGTAAATATCAATACCGTTAGATTCTGAACGACTGTTAATTTGAATTGACCATATAAAGTGCTACCATCTAACATACACAGCAAGAAGCTCTTATATGTATGATTTTTAACAGCGAGCGTGTGCGATATTGACGTACCTAGAAGCTCGGAATCGACGTGTTTTGAGTCGTGTTCACAAGAGGGCGCTTTAAACAGTTGCGCAGTATTCATAATGGCAGATTATAATATAACTTTGAGAAAACCATTGAGAAGAAGAAACTCTGAATCAAACATGTTAGACTTATCTTTGAATAGTACTTCCCCTAATTCCACGCTATCAGAGGTTTTAAATGTCTCAACAAAAAGTGTTCCTGTTATAGAAGGAAATTATCTGGAAGAGTTTCGGGATCTTCAACTTCAAAATGAATTTTTACGCAGCGAAAATGCAAGTGCTCATGAAGAAATTATCGTATTAAACTCTGAGTGCACTCGTTTAAAAAAAGAACTTAATGAGAAAAACAAACAAATACAGTTTTTAAAAAATATATCTACAAGGTCATTTCCAAGTACTCCAATAACCACTACCCCGTCCCATAATTCTATGACTCCCACATTTCAGAGACTAACACATATTCGGATGCGAATATCTCGCTTTTCACCGTTATGTACTTCAAAGAATGTTGGCTATAATGAAACACTTAAATGTTTGTCACGAAATTTACAAAACCAGCTAGCATCTGTCGTTGGCCAGGAGTCACAGGACCAAGCTAAAATTGAGTTACAATCATCGCCGAAAGAAGACTACGCAAATGAAAGGAACCGTTGTTCAATAGATGGCGCTACTAGGAGCGAAAAGAAAAACGTGTATATATTAGGAGACCAACAGGGAAGAGGAATAGCCTCGCAACTGAGCAGTGACCGAAGTAGCCAAAATTTCAATACCTATGACATCTTCGGCGTGATATTGTCAGACGCAAGTAGCTCTGAAATACTTCAAAGTTGTAAGAACGTTTGTGATTCGTCAAAGAGCGAAGATATTGTGGTTCTAGTTACTGGTGCAAATGATAAAAACCCAAACAAACTTTTAGCAAATCTAAGTAACTCATTGTTTCTATTGCGCCATCACAAAGTATTTATTATTGATGTTCAGATTAACCCTTATTTGAATGAACGTGTGTTAAATAATAAAATAAAACTGTTAGTAGATAACTACAAGAACTGCAGATTTGTTGAAATGAGATGTAGAAACCTTTATAATATTAACCGTAGAAAATATATCAAAATGTTGAGTTTAAAATTGAATGTAGAGATAGAGTTCTTGTCACATGATAGGCTGCTAACAAAGACAGGAACTTCTACTTCAACAAGCTTCTCAAAATATACAAAATGTACACCAATTACGCAATTTTCCAATAGGTTACTAGAAGATGCTACTCCGCATAATTTTGCAACAAAACAATCTCTGCCGCTAACTAAATCGGATAAGGAGAACAAACAAAATATATTAAACACGTGCAAAAAAGGAACGATACCTTATTATTTTTCAAAACAAAATACTTTAACTAACGGGCAAAAAAGCGATTCGTTTTTTCGTGGCTAAGAATAAATATGATTTGACAATATTTCACCAAAATATTGCGGGCGCAATAAACAAAACAGAAGACATTATATCAGCATTGTCGGAATTTTCTGATAATAAACTGGAAATAGATGTAGTGTGTTTGACTGAAACTTTTATAAAAAAAGGCATGGAGTCACTTATGAAGATTCCAGGATATAAATTTATGTCATCGTACTGTCGCAACTCTAAAAGAGGGGGTTCTTGTATATTAGTACGAAATAATTATGAATGTAGAGCTTTAAATTGTTTAAGCGACTTGGGTTGTAATTTTGTTTTCGAATGTAGTGGTGTAGAGCTGGTTTCACATAAAATTATTATAATATGTATTTATAGAAGAACTAAAAGCAATGCTGATATTTTTCTTGAAAAATTAGAACATCTTTTGCATAGAATTTCAGTTCGAGGTAAAAAAATTGTTATATGTGGTGACTGGAACTTAAACTCAATAAAACCTAACAACAAATGTAAAAAACTTATAAATTTACTTAAAAATTTTAATATGGAATTACATGTAAAGTCTCCAACACGGCTATCAGCATGTCTTGATCAGTTTGCTAGCAATATAAAGAAAGTTCAAGCGAACGTTCATAACTTAGGTCTCTCCGATCATACAACAGGTCAAACTTTAACAGTAAAAAATAGTAAAAAATGCTATATTTCAAATTGGTATGAACAAGTCAGAGATTATGGAGAGCAAAATATAGCAAAGTTCTGTGACTGTCTCTCATCACTTACTTTTTCGGAAGTTTATGAAAAATCTGAGTTAAACCTAGCATTTCAAGAATTTCATGATATGTTTACGCTGTTATTTAATTTGTGCTTTCCTGTATCCTTTATAAAAAAAACAAGCAATAAAAGTCGCAATCTTTGGTTGACAAAAGGTTTAAAAATTTCTTGTGTTCGGAAAAGGTATTTATACCTGAAGCTCAAACAAGTTGCGAATTGTAAAAAAATTAATACCAAAATATATAAAAAATATAGTTGTTTGTTAAAAAAATGTATACACAAGTCTCGACAACTCCAAAACAAAAAATACATTGATAAAAAGCAAAATAAGTGTAAAGCGGTTTGGGAAGTAATAAATAGTAATATTGGTGAAATAAATAATAATAATGAAATCGATAAAATTGTTTATAATAATCGAACATATACAGACTCAAGTGACATAAGCGAAGCTTTGAATGAATTTTACATTGAATTGACTAATAGCAATAATTTTAATTTTAATACACATGACATTAATGAAACATTGGATAGTAATTATATAAACACAATATATTTAAAGCCGACGGACCCTGATGAAATATATAAAATAATAAATAGTCTCAATAATACAAACTCAGTAGGAGTTGATGGAATAAATACGAAAATTATAAAACGCTGCGCGAAATATATATGTGAAATCTTAAGCTACCTGATAAATCTATCACTGGAAGAAGGCAATTTTCCAGATATGTTGAAGAAATCAATTGTTAAACCCTTATTCAAAAACGGAGAAGTAACTGATATGAATAATTATCGTCCAGTCACATTAATACCGGTGTTTTCAAAAATTTTTGAAAAAGTTATGTTGAAAAGACTCTATAATTTTGTTACTAACAAAGAAATACTCAAAGAGGAACAATTTGGATTTCGTAAAAATAGCACTACTTCGCTAGCCTGTTTTAATTTAGTGAAAATTATTACTGAAGCAATCAACGAAAGCACGCCTGTTACTGCGCTCTTCCTCGATATGAGCAAAGCTTTTGATTTTGTGGATCATAAATTACTAATTTATAAACTAGAAAGGTACGGCATAAGAGGAAAAGCGAATGATTGGATAAAAAGCTATCTGTCAGAAAGAAATCAATGTGTTGAGGTTTCAAAAGTAACAAAAGGTTTAAAAAATGCAAGTAGATCTATATATAAAACAAATTGTTTTGGAGTCCCGCAGGGAAGTGTCCTGGGGCCGTTTTTATTTCTTATTTATATCAATTATCTCCCAAACGTCACTAAACACAAAACTATTCTGTTCGCAGATGATACAACAATAATAATAAAATGTAAAGATAAAACTAATTATGAAACTGATATAAACCTCGCGTTACATAAAGTTGTTAAATGGTTACATAATAACAATTTGAAAATCAATCTTTCGAAGACTAAAATGATCCAATTTCGTAATTATAGAAAAGCTGACATTGATTTAAAAGTATTTTACGATGGAAACCAAATAGAAGAAGTAATAACTACTAAGTTTTTAGGAATTATGATCGACAAACATTGCGACTGGAAGACGCATGTAGGATATGTCTGTAACAAACTTGACCGGTTTGTATATGCCATCAAACGGTTACGCGTAACGGTTTCCACCGAAGCTGCACTTAGTGCGTACCATGGCTATGTGGCATCGGTACTTTCGTACGGTCTTCTTTTGTGGGGTAACTCCGTCGAGATTGAAAAGGCTTTTTTAATACAAAAGAAATGTGTCAGAGCAATTTGTGGAGCCTGGTGTATGGACACCTGCAAACCTCTCTTCAAGAGGTTCCGTATATTACCACTTGTGTGTATGTACATAAGAGAACTTTGTGTTTTTGTTAAGCAGCATCATGCATTCTTTACACTCAACTCAGAGGTGGTCAAGAGACCAACTAGATATAAATATGAACTGTTCTGCCCTTACAGTAATCTGACATTACATAAAAGAAATTCTTATATAAATGCCATTAATGTTTATAATAAGATACCTGATAATTTAAAAGAATTAACTTTACCTGTGTTTAAAAGGAAACTAACATTGTGGTTACTCGAAAATTGTTTTTATTACCTAAAGGAATTTATGACATATAAAACTAAATAACGAAATAATTTATGAATTTATTTACACAATAAAAAAAAAATTATATAATAATTTAATATTGACATTTAAATTTATAATTTTCTTTAATTGACATTTTAACAAAAGATATTGACATTCGATTTCTGTTAATTAGTTTTATTCATCTTAATATTGGAAAACATTAATCATTTTTAAAGTAAATTTTGTATATTTCAAATAATGTTTACACACCATTGTTATGGTAGAATGTTTGAACCTATTAACTAATTTACCACCAGCTGTGCTTTATACAACATTCTCGTAAATAAATAATTTTGATTTGATTTTGATTTGATATGATTTATATAATCTCATTCGGTAATATTCTAATTATGAAATGACATACAGACTTTTATTGGCATATTTTATTTACTAATTTAAGAAAATTAAAAAGTTAAATTACAGCATTATTCTCCTAACAAAACAATGCTTTAAAACATTTTATACCATACCCACTCAGAAAACGCCTCATTAGTCGTTCAACAACATGTTATAAAGTTCATTTCTCCTTTATAAATGTACGGCGGGGAAAATATATATGGATTTTTATTCCTTCACGCAGTGAAGGAATGTTGTATGAAAATCCATACCTGCCCTAGTAGCGTTCTTTTGTTTTTTTAGCTGGTAACATAAAATAATACAATCTCAAAAAGGTTTTATATAAATAAATTAGAAAAAAGAGGTGTGATTTTTATTTGTACTCGATTTTCAATGAAAGGAGGATGGCAACCTTTGTTTGCACTACGAGAAAAAAATCGGGTCAATTTGTTATGTTTGGTTAAACTTGTTTATTATTAAATTGATACTTTAACAGTAATGTTTATGTAGTTAATATAATATACAACGCATTTCTCAAAATGAAATTTTGAATTCCAACATATTAGACCTCACAAAAAATACAGTAATTGTGTATTTATCTCAACAAATCCAAAAACATGTGACATTGCCCGTAAAATCATTCATCATGTAAATACGATCCAGTATGGCAATACCTATCTGGGGTTCACTAAGAATCGTATAGTCTCAACTTCCGCTTCAGTCCCAAATTTAAATAAGGTCAGACAAGATCTAGCCAAAGTAGATAGAGGTTTACTTCCCAAACACTCCTTG
This sequence comes from Plagodis pulveraria, assembly GCA_963890685.1. NCBI lineage: Eukaryota > Metazoa > Arthropoda > Insecta > Lepidoptera > Geometridae > Plagodis > Plagodis pulveraria. Next base: position 38,481,447 of record OY982950.1, on the reverse strand, counting down.
AAGGGAACAATACCGTATTATTTAAAGAAGATTTCTAACATACCCGCAAGCTTAACTACTACAAAACCATCTAAACGCCTAATCACAGATTATTTCTCAATATTGAGCAACACAGGCAAATGTAATTTAAATCAGACTCAGAAAATAACCAAACCATTTTTTCGTTCCCAATAAACATAATTCAAAGTTTATCGTGTTTCATCAAAATATCGCCAGCGTATTGATAAAAATTCCAGAATTAGAACTAGCTCCGGGTGAACTTGAAGACAATAATTTTCCAGCGTCTGTTGTTTGTTTAAGTGAACATTTTATACGTCGGGGAGACGAAAATTATTTAAGGTTAAAAAACTACCGTTTAATAGCCACTTATTCTCGGTTAAACAAACGGAGAGGTGGTTCATGTATTTTGTGTAGAAATGACTTGGACTGTGAGGATTTGGATATAATAAAAGATTTAGGATAAGATAAACATTTTGAGATTTGTGGAATTGAGATTAGAGAACTAAAATTATGTGTTTTATGCATCTATAGAACACCAAAATCTTCAATCGATAATTTTTTATATAATTGGAGATTGGTTTGTCCAGACTAGAACGTAAATTTGAAAAAATAGTTGTATGTGGTGACTTTAATATTGATATTATGACGAAGAATAAGATTTATGTGCGGTTTAACGAACTTATTTCTAACTTTGGTATGCGTTTTCATATTATTGAACCAACTCGGCAATCGAAATGCATTGACAATATTATTAGTAATGTGTCAAACGTTAGTGGCAGCACTGTAAATTTTTGTTTATCAGATCATAATACAGCTTAAGTTGCTGTATTTAAGGACATTAACTACACTAAAAAGAATCAATACTATTTTCAACAAGTAATCGATAAATGTATGGAAAATAAACAGAAATTTACAAATTGTATATGCAACTTGACTTTTTCGGAAGTTTATGATATGAACACAGCAGATGAAGCATTTAATTGTTTTCATGAACTTTTTATACTGTTTCATAAACTTTGCTTTCCCTTAAACAAGGTAAAAAAATGTATAAAAACAGGCAAGCTTGGCAGGATTTCTAAAGGCCTCAAGATAAGCTGTAAAATGAAAGAAACGCTAAGATTAAGATATTATAAAAATAAAAATAGTATAAACAAAGATTTATTTAAAACTTGTTCTAAAATACTAAAAAAATGTTTAAATAATTTCCAATATATTAACAATGAAACACATATTGTAGATTTGAAAAATACGGCAAAAGCTACTTGTACTGTTTTAAATCGTGAATTAGGTAAATGTAAATCTGTGGAATCATTTCATGCAATATTAGACACTGGAATATCTGTATCATCAGGATCTGATATTGCTAATATTTTTAATGATTTTTTTGTTAATGTTGACAATAATTCTACTTCTGATGCATGCTTGTCATGCTCTAATCCAACAATTAACTTCTAAACTAATAGTCTATATCTAGATCCCACTACCCCGGATGAAATATCAAAACTTATTGCAAATTTGAATAATACTGAATCCGCAGGCTATGATGATATTACTACTGGCTTGATAAAGATATTCGACATTATATAGCGAAAGCTTTGTCATATATCATACATCTATCCAAAGAGCAGGGGTGCTTTCCTAACAGATATAAGCTTTCTGTAATTAAACCTCTTTATAAAAAAAGATCGAGATTAAATAAATACAACTACAGACCTATAGCTCTGGTACCCGTCCTGTCCAGACGCAGACGCCAGACTTAGACGCCGGAATCAGACGCAGACGCAGATGCCAGACTCATACGCAAGACTAAGACGGCAGACGCAGACGCCCGCCGCAGACGCCGACGTCGACGCAGACGCAGATGCCAGACGCAAACGCCAGACGCAGACGCCAGACGCAGACGCCAGACTCAGATGCCAGACGCAGACGCCAGACTCAGAACGCAGACGCCGACGCCGACGCAGACGCCGGCGCCAACGCAGACGCCGACTCAGACGCCAGACTCAGTCGCTAGACGCAGATGCCGACGCAGACGCAGACGCCAGACGCAGACGCCTGACGCAGACGCCGACGCCGACGCAGATGCAGATGCCAGACTCAGACATTTACGAGACCAAACGGAGCCCTTTTCACCTGGCTCCTAATTTCAGGGATGTATCCGTGCCGATAAGTAACCATCTCGAGCTTCTTGGCATCTTTTTAACACCGACTCTCAACTTCGGCTCCATATTGAGTCTAAAGCCCAGATAGCCTCAAAAAAGCTTGGTGTATTGGCCAAGGTGAGACATTATTTCACACTGGGACAGATGCTTAATCTTTATCAAGCTCAAGTCCGGACGTGTATGGAGTACTGTTCTCACCTTTGGGATGATTCTGCCAAATACCAGCTGGAGACACTGGAAGCTATTGAGAGGAGAGCCAAGAGACTCATTAACGACGACCAACTTATAAGCAAGAGACTCCAAAGTCTCGAGCATCGCCGCAAAGTCGCTTGTTTATCGGTCTTTTATCGGATGCATTTCGAGTAGTGTGCCACGGAACTGCATGATTTTTTTTTCCCCATTCTATAACCGGACACCCAGGGACACTCAGAAGCGCCACCGCTATATGGTTGATGTTCCATTTGCCCGAACGAAGCGATTTGCATCTTCGTTCATCACACGAACCGCCAGGGAATGGAACACCCTGCCTGAGTCTGTGTTTCCGGTTAAGTACAATAAGGGGGTCTTCAAAACGCGAGTGAATAGATACCTTCTGGGTAAGCGCGCTCCATCATTGATCGCATTTTCACTTACCATCAGGTGAGATAGTGGTCAAGTGCTACCCAGTTCTGAATAAAAAAATATATTTAAAAAAATATTATCACGTTCTTGAAATCAGCTTTAACAATTTGAAACAAAATTAGACGATTGTGAATGTAAAGAATGAACAATTTTATTGCACTAGTTAGGTTCTATTCCTGAGAATACTCGTATCAGTAACGAGTTTTGTTGTTCACCCGCACAGGTACTGTTATTTTAATATTTTTATTTTTTCAATAACGCATACTCTCCGTCCGCATTATAAAATTACAAATTTACGAGAGGAAAAATTATAATCCCCCACATATTTTTTTCTATCGTATATTTGTAATTTTGTAAGGTACTGTTATGTTAAGAAACTAAAAGTTTGTTTATTACAATAATTCTTACTTGAAATATTTTCTCAAATAGGTCTTGCAGAGTTTTGAGCTAAACGTTTTAGTTTCATAACTAAGTCTAAATTATTGCTCTGAAACTTAGCGCATCTATCCATATTCACCTTGTGCTGGCGGTACAATTTGTAACAAAACTGAAATAGTTTCGATACAAGTTTATAACGTATGTAATAATCTAACAACGTAAGGTAGAATATATATATATGACTCCACACGCTGCAAGAATATCATAAAACAATGCACTCTATTTAGTTTTCAAGTATATGTTTATATTGTTTCCACTACAGCTGAGAGCTGTATCATATATATCATTCCTCAACATACTTTAAGCTTTTCTTTTATGATTTAAGGAGACATATGTCTATGGGTAAAAAAAATATTCTGGTAGCTAACGAGAAAATTGAATCCGTTATCATAGAATTACAAAAAAGCACAGAATTCCAGAATGACTATGTTTCGCGAGATCAAAAGTACCAGATCTTTATAGGATGCACTTTACGCCTATACATTTTATACGAAAAATATTCTTAAATCAGTTCCTGCATAATGCCGCATACAGAAACTGAAATTAAATATCATTCCTCAACATACTTCCAAACATTTTTTTTCCTGGTTTCAGATATTTGCTACGTTAAGCAATTATGATTTCTCCCATCGATATGTAAGCTCGCACGTGCTCCTTCTTTGTCTGCAATAAGCAATTTCTTTACGCAAAAATTCGATCTTTGGACGGAAAATAAATTCAACCACATCTGTTCGTGGAATCGGTTCACGACACACTCAAATTAAAATTTCCCAAGTTTTTTTCCATTTATCAAACTGTACCATGTGAAGGCAGGGGAAATTTGTGGCGTAAGTGATTCAATAACACCTTTGGCGGCGCGGTCCCGACCCGGTCGTGAACTTACCGCATTAACGCGGAGGGGGATATACGTGTTTCTGATGGAGCACGTGCGGGCTATTAATGAAAACGTTTATTGTAGTTACTACTGAGGCTAATTCTCACTATTCATATAATTTTTTATTTAGATTGTGTTTGAAATTTACTCAATGACCAAATAAGACCAAGAATAGTGGTAGATCTTGTTAGCTAAATTAAACCAGTCTGTTTAGATTTTTGATGGCTTTGAATCCCTCGTAACGGAGCGCAGCTTGTTTGGTCGTTCTGAATCGATCGAGATTCAGCCATGTTTGTTGTGGTTATTACTGGAATTCTGAGGCCACATAAAGCCATTAGTTCTGCTTGTTGTCACAGGACGGCAGTCGTCATAGCATGATGGAAGGGCATTTCGCGAATGCTCGCTTGGCAACAAGCAGATAATCTGTCGTCAAGCACCTAACAGTGTTGACAGTTGTCCTTAAACGCCAGTGTGAATTCTAGGTAAGGCCTATTTAATACCTTCGACCACTTGATGTGATGACCATCAGATGAGATCAGCTGTGAAAAAAATTCCTTTGACATCTTGGCATTTGGAGCCGTTAGCAGGATAAATCTACAATATATACGATTTACTTCTCGTTGACACTAATTAAAATGTTCTCTATAGATTTTTATCGGCAGCTTACCAACAGATGATACAGTGCTCAAAATCTAGCCGATATACAGAAGTATCTAAAAAAAATATGGAAATCTCCACCATAGCTGCCTATCAAAGCGATCTCCAATATAAAAGATTATAAATCTGAATTTTATTTCAAAGTAAACTTTTAAAATAAGGAAATAAAAATGTATAGTGAATAGATTTAGGCGTTATTTTGCGGAAATCCATTTTTAATAATAACAAATATTTAAAAGTATAGGCGGAATTTTCACTAGATATATCATTTTATGATGATTTTTTAAGTGTTTCATTAAATAATTAATTTAATGTTTTCTTAAAATACTTTTAAAATATTTGTTTTTATTAAAAATGTATAAGGTTCCCATCAGTATTTGACATACTTAGAAACTATTTTCATATGGAATCGATCTATCTATAATGTTTGATACACACTTACACTTTACACTTTTTTTTATTTATATATTTTACAAAATCCACAGCCCTTAATATAAATACAAAAGTTCATCCATAGCTTATCATACAGCCAACTTCGACAGAAAAGTATGTCTTGTACGAGTCTTTAGTGTACAAAGTCAAAATTCTACTAGTAAGTTCAGGGGTGTCTATATATATGACCATTGTATGTGAATGTTTTACCACCTTCAAGTAAAAAATATGTCACAATGGATAACGGTGTGTTCCGGCAGCTGTCCTTGAAAGCCAGCAATTCTAGACTAGCCTGAACAACGTCCTCGACCACATCATCACTTACCATCAGATGAGAGAGTAAACAATGACTAACCTAACAGCTATATATATACACAATTCTCTATATGAACTTACTAAGAGTTTTAAGTATCGAGATGCGTCTGTAATTTTCTATATTTATTTTGAGTAATTTTTTATAGATGGGGACAACGTGGGCCACTTTCCAATTATTCAGAAAATAACCACCTTGAAATGAACAGTAAGGCAATTTGTACATTATTTACTTCAATATTTTAAAAGAAGAAAACTGTCATTAAACTACTACTCTGCGTCCTAGACATTTCTGCGGGAGAACATCAGATACTTTTCTAATTTGCGCATTCTCCGCAAGCAATGCTATGTGTTCAGCGAGACAGATGAATCGTTTATTGATATCTAGTACAACAATACAATTGCGTGTATTTGCATCGGGTCGAGTGGCGAGCTCGCAATCAATGCTCAAATACACAAGCTTCCTCACGCCTGTCCCGAGGAATGTGGGATCGATGTACCATATAGTCTCTTCAATTTAAGATAACGAAAGGCTAAGGATTTCAATGGTGTACTCGTAATTTCTTTCTCAATATTTTACCGATGTGACTGCTCTAATATAGACGGTATGCACTGTAATTACAGATATTTTTTACTTGTATGTAAAAAAAACTGTAATTACAAGGACTGGGACGACATACGGATGTGCCTACGTTGAAATGCCACTGCTTGTCGACATGACAGTTTACTATCTTAACGCCTGCATTCATAAAAAAAGCAGGTAAACCAAGGTGCCCGACAGATGGTCGGCAAATACCAAAATCATCACTTTGTAAAATGTGGACTTGTGTCATTATTTGTATAGTTAGAAATCATAAATTGTGCCCACTCTTGAACAAAACGAATTGTTTATACTCGTAAGCGTGCAATTCGAGTCACATAATATGATATGGATCTTAGCGATTATCTGAGGGAATGTCTGTATGTATTTGAAAATACGTACGTTCGTAAAAACTTCTAAACAATAGAAAACAGATATAATAGCGGTACCATGTTTAAGTGAACCAAATACAAATAAAAAATCCCTCATACGGAATTGTGTGCGGTTTTATACTAAAGCTTGTAAAGTTCTGTCTGTGTCCGTCCGTACGTCAGGGTTGGCAGCTCGTAACGGAATTATTATATTAGTAAACCTGAAAATTTGTTTTATCGGTTTTATATGAAGAATGTCGTCCAAAAACTGAATATAAAAATTAGAATAATTTTACGAGACGACATGAAAAGATAACTAAATAAAATATCAATTTCAAACCCTCTCTTCTGATACGTTGAAAAAGGTACTGAGCAGGGTTTAATTCGATGAAAAACATACCCTCCTCTAAACGTATCATCGTCTTAAATAGGTACAGGGTAGGGTACCTTTTTTTTCTAGCAATAAAAAAATAGGATCCCCTTAAATTTATCAATTTATTGTCTATATTGGTAAATCTTTATACTTTCACGTTTATCGATTTTTATAACTTACGGTTAAAGTCCGTGATTATTTCTATGAGCTCCCAATATGCCGATGGTGAAGTACTCCCAAAGAGTCGTCAACAACTTAAATATAAAACAGAACCAACATTTAATCCTTCATAATTTGTTTAAAAGTATTTTTCGCTAAAACTAGTAGACATTACAAACAAGTACTTGGGTGACAGTAATGAAAAATAAGAGGGATAGGTAAAGGAAATAAAAAATTAATAGAACTATTTGAAAAGCTAGAACTTTCGTACGTACCGACAGCTCGTGGTGGAATGTCAAAAACGTAGGAGCGAGATGCAGCAATTGTATTAAACTTGAATTTCATACGTGAGTCTGAAGAATGTATGTGGACAATGTGTAAGGTTTTAATAATTTTCCTTAACTTGTATAGGCAACACTAGCAATTTTTACGATAGCAACTTATTCTGTAAAGTTTAGCAGTTTTTACTGGCAACACAGTCGGAACGGTGGCTTGGCAGAGCGAAGGCAGTGTGACACGACCGAATCGTGCGGACGTATTCTGTGAAGCTAATTAATTGTAACTAAGATTTTTCGAAGCGAAGTTTACTTAGCTGTTCTCAACCGATCAGCAAAGTTAAGCAACGTCGCGCGCGGTCATGAGTTGGATGGGTGACCGCTAGTGACATTACTACTGAGCGTTTCCGTGCTTCGGAGGGCACGTTAAGCCGTCGGTCCCGGTTGTCGTCTTAGGATGGCAGTCGTTACAGCATGGTGGTAGGGCATTTTGCGAATGCCCGCCTGGCTAGCTACCACCCTCAATTAGAAAATCTGTCGCCAAGCACCTAACGTTGTGTTCCGGCAGCTGTCTTTGAGAGCCAGTACTTCTAGGTTACCCTGAACAACATCTTCGACCACATCATCACTTACCATCAGGTGAGATAGTGGTCAAAGGCTAACCTATCAGGCATAAAAAAAAAAAAAAAAATTGGAAGTCATATAATAATGAGTTATTCTTGTGAATCATCGTGTTTAATCTATAATCACCGTTGGTACAACAGCAATATTGAGATCTTTTACAAATGGTAGCAATTTTATCGTTAAAATTACAAAACTAATCTCGCTCACTAAAATAAAATGTTTAGTTTAGAGAATCCATGAGGATATTTAGTTGTTTATATGCATTAAAATTAGAAATTTTATTGTTTTTCTGGTAGACTAAACAATAATTATTTATGGAAACATTTCCCGATCGTGCTCCGAAAGAGTTAAGACCTCCTAAGGAGGCTTCGCGTAGGAGTAAAACGTGTAGAAAATTCTTCCGGTTTGGCTACGTGGCGTTTATGACGTCACGTCGTCAAATTAGGCGCAATTGGCACAAGATATTTTTTTTCATTTTTTTTAGTGTTCTTCTAAAATTTTAATTGAATGTTTTTGTTACTATTTGATATTAATAAACATGTATATAGTTTAAGAGTTTGTGGCCGATTGTTTTCACGTGTGTAATTCAGCAGGAATGTAGTAATTCTGTATTTTTTAGGATGAGCGCTCATTGCCAGCATAAACTCTCACATTTCATTTAATTACGTACTTGCTGTTATCTCACCCTGTTTTATACATTTTGATATCTGTAATAAATGTTTCTGCATTTTAAAATCTGTATCGAAGTTTGAGCGAGAGTGGACTTAAAAGTAACTTTGTTATATAAAAATCTGTGAGAGGAGGTCAAAATAACGACGTTAAAGACTAAAATTCTCTTATTCAAGTTGTGAAGCTTGTTATTAAAGAAAACCGGTCTGTTGATGTTTTGATTTGTTTATAGGTTGGTACGTAGTTATAATTATGGTTTATGCTGTATTATCTTTTTTAATTCATCAAGCCATGCTCAAAATAAAATATTTTGTAACATCTAATGAACCCTGAAAGAGCTGAAGTAGTTTAATAATTAGGTCATACACTAGTTACAACAGTTACTAAACAGCTACAAGAAATTACTTTGACTAAGCAAACAAGTAGAAATCTGTATTGCCTACCCCTCCGGGAAACAGACATGATGTTGCAGCGTAATTAATAAACCTTTAGCTGAGAATAAAGTATGAGAACATTTAATGAGTTCATCGTCACTACGACGGTATCTGTTTGAATCTATTACATTAGCTCGTCTGCCCCGAGCCTCGCCCTGCTCACTGAGACTATCTTAATCATATTAAAATTTTAAGAACTATTCCAATTATTACATTTTAACAGATTTCGATCCAAACTGTGATAAAATATCTTGAAATGTACGTCGCAGAAAACTAAATTTAAGTAGAAAATATTCCTCGGGGTGTCATTTGGCTAATCGTAGACATCTATTATTATATTATCTATTGCTTATAATTGATGAGTGCAAACTAAACTTCGCAAGTTCATTGCATGTTATATGCAATTATTATTAAATTTTACTAAAAATGTTTGTTATTACTAGCAAAATTTTAGCACCTTGACAGATGTCGATTCTTTCATTAGTCTTTAATCATTTTTTGGAAAAATGGCGGGTCTGTTTAGTTGATCGCATGACGGATTATGAGTTTTAAGGCTGCAATCGATTTGATTGGCTTCATATAGACTCTGTCCTTAACATAGCCCCACAAAAAATAATCCAGTCGTCACACGATCTGGCTGGCCACTTAACCGCTGAATTTCGTGAAATTATGCGATCAGGAAATTCATTTTGCAATAAATTGATTGTTTCATTGTCTGTGTGACATGTGGCACCATCCTGTTGAAAGCACATGTCAGTGATATCCACGTCATCAATAATAGGCCAAAATTGAGTTGTTAACATCTCACGACATAGACCCGCCATTATGACTAAAAACTTTGATGAAAGAATCGATAATCTGTCAGCGTGCTCGTGGTGGACATTTGCCAGTTATCATTTTTCATTCAAAATTGCCAAACTTTTCTCTTCGTAATACAATAAAAATTCGAATCATCTTTATCTAAATTCTTCGTTTTACAAAAACTATGTTCTTGTTGAAAAACCCTTTATTACTATTCGTGCGAGCCTGTTTCCGCAAATGTCTGATGTCATTATAGCAGAAACGTGTTCCTCTAGGAAACACCAACAAATAATTTCAGATCGTAACCGGCGCATTGAGTGAACGTCCATCACTGGTGCTGCGCGTGACGTCTCTGACGTGGTCGGGACGTGACCTGTCTGTCGCACGGACGATGCTGCGTGGAGAGGCGACGAGCATCGGAAATTGCTACAGCTAGATTACGTCATATTGGTTAAGTCACGTCGGCATATTTATCTTAAATATATATTTTAAAGAAATATTCTGAAAGTAACTTGCAATGAAATATTTCAAACTGTAGTCTTATACAGATTAAAACTTTCAGATAACTTTTGAACTTCTTAAATAACGCATTTTCAGCCCAGAACTAAAATGTTGTGTTACATTTTCAAAAACTGGTTACGTGAGTTTTAGACAGGCCTTTGTTAAATTAGTTATCATGCCTTGCGTTAAGCAGTGGGAGCACTTAATTTAATGAAACAATATTTTCGATGAAGACTGTTATGAATCTATTTAATACACGTGTATAGCACTGCTAGAGATGCAATCGAATATGTCATAACATAAACGTCACTGATGAGGTCACACAATCGTTGTTTATGAGCCGTAAATACAATACGTATCCCGCGCCCTCAGCCACTCGTCTCCTCTCGCAAAGAACGCCCCAAATAAAAGAAAACGCCGCTCGAGAATTTATATATGAATTTATTTTATGGTCGTCGTAACCGTTTCCCTTTTTTTAATTCTGAATAGAAGGAACAAAACGGAGCGTTCATTTTTAGATAAGACCGTCAGTTTTCTTGAATATACATAAATAGCTGTTTCTTAAGTTCCGTCAATGCAAAGTCAAATATCAAAATATAGTAATAATACATAAAAATAAAATATAGTTGCTTAATGTAACTCAGTCAAATAAACCCCCGCACAATGGCATTTGGCCAAAGGTACCCATTATGCTCGCCGCATTGCCTCTTTGTATGGCAAGAGATATGTGCTGGCTTAAGAAATTGCCCGACCGAGGGTCATGGCCCTTTTCCTTCAGACGACGGCTGATACAGTATAGTGCAGTAAGTTTTACTAAATTAATTTATATATTGTGTTTCGAAGTGAATACACTACTAAAAATGGAAGAGATTTTTTTTAATTACTTATATTTTATTTTGTATTTGGGTGTTTGCCTTACAATTTAATACTACAAACTATATACAACACTACAGCTACTACATTGAAAACATTTAGATAACCTACTGACGAAATGCATCTGTTATAGGCAGAGGTTTACAAAAAAGCAAGCTTTAAAAACATTGAGAGTACAAACGTACTTCCTGCGAGCTGCCCAATCTCTCCATCCGAGTTCAAACACTCAAACCTCGTTGTATTTATTTGGCACATCTACCACTACATTTCAAACAACAAATTGGCAAAATGCAGATTATGATACAAAAAATTATTACATTTTTTACTTATCGTATATAACTTTATATTTCTTTCATTTTATAATACGATAAGTCACTTTTCATGCCACGACTAACACTCTGTGGTCACACAAAAAGTCCATTTGTAGAGTAATGTGTCGCGGTCGCGTCTCGCGTCACGCCGAGAGACGTGACAATAATAACAAGCTGCAGTAGTACCTCCCTCCACTCCTTATAACTCTGGAAGTTATTATGGTTTTTAGAAACTATTCAAATACATCTATCCATCTCGTTTAAGTACTATAGCTTGTCCTTGCAAACTGCTTCTTGGTCGAGTAGTGTAAAGCTAGTTTTTTGAATACATAAATATAATTTTACCACATAAGATGTAAAAATCATGATAAGGCAAAGTTATTTGGTTTTAAATAGACTTCAAAAATAAGAAAAGGTTCTCAATCTCTCTCAATTCGACTATTTTTTTTTTGTGTAAGTTTCTCTTTAAGGTGTACCGATTATGATGTTTTTTGTCTATTCGAAAGTAGGTGTTTGTCATGAAGTCCCATTCATAACAACATAATTTGGCCGTCACGCCTAGGATAAACTTCACATACGCCTCTGGTCCAAGAATTTCGAGTTTGTTTCTTATAAATAATAAGAACAACGTCTCCTATTTTTACTGGCCGCGATGCATTCATCCATTTTTGACGCTTCTGAAGCGTCGGCAGATATTCTTTAATCCGACGACCCCAGAACATATCCGCTAGTGCCTGTGCTGTACGCAATAAGTTTCTGGCATTTAAATCTAATGCATCGAATGTTCCAAGCGTGGAAGCACGTGATGCCGTCCCAAATAATAAATGATTTGGCGTGAGTACTCCTGGCGCGGCGGGATCTGTTGCAACATACGTAAACCACTGATACGACGTACTGCCTCTTGGTTATCTTTGTTTCGAAATGTATTTAAGTTATATGAGCATCTATATAGATAGACTCTGTCCTGGCTTGGGATATTATATTTATACTTTCAAAAGCTCGGCATAATTAAAATTTGGCAAGATTATCCTAGATTAAAGTCTTATCGCCGATGGTCCGTGAGCAGTTCTTGTACAGGCGTTTTCATTAAAAGTAATAAGTAAATATGATTATTTTTTCGTTTTGCTCTAAATTATCATTGATATTTTATTAAAAGCAGAGAACCATTCAAATTTATTACAAGTCAAGACTTCAAAAAACTTATATGAAAACACCGATGACGTTCCACATGATATTATTTTCAAAAGATTTAAACACAGATAAGATTATAAAAGAGTTTTGATCTATACTGAGTAATGAAACGTTAATCGTGAAAAATATGATTTATTAGTAAAGGTATACTAATATAGCATCGGGCCTTGCACAACAAGAAATATGTACAAGCTCGAGAAAATTCAATACGACTTAAGGGTGTTTTCTGCGGGCAGTAGTTGGAGCAACACTACATATACTAGCATTCTCATTTACAAACTATTGGAGCACAAAATTAACATTCTCGCTGCTGTGGCACAAAAATAGAGTGTGCTGAAGCCTTCACTGCATGGTAGTAGGGCAATTTGTGAATCCTGGCTAGCTCACTAAAGATATAGATGTTACTAAGCACCTAACGATGTGTTCCAGCAGCTGTTCTTGAGCTAAAAACGACATAGAATAAGCATATTAACAATCTGTGGTTATGAATATTATCTATGAGTTGGAAAGAATTCAAGCTTACTTCAATGCAAATTTGATACTGCAATGTCATTTACATTATTATTTTAGTCATTATTAACTCGTTAGTTGAAAAACAACTAACATAGCCTTTAGTGTTATACAATTTATCGAAAGTTTTGTAATTGAATACTGAATTATATTGCAGATTGTTTTGCTGTTGCTTTTAATAGAACATATAAATTTCGTAGCAAGCCATCGTAGCTACATCTACGCCGTAGGTGATCTACGTTAGTATAACTCCCTCAAGTCAACTTCTGTACTGCCATCAGTATGTGTTCGGGTACAGATGATTCAAAACTACTGTTAACAGAATACACCAATTTTATCCAGAACATTAAAATGTTCTAGTTTCAAGGTCGAATTACAGACGAGAGAAATGTTTCGGTACCATTTAATGTGGAACTATTTTACACTATGATACAAACTCACGTTTTGACTTAAACACTTGTTACAGTTATCCAAAATTTTAATCTAAATAATTAAATTTCAATAAAATGTTGCATATATATAATTTATGTAACAACATTAACATATTATTAACCCTTAGTTAATAAATTATTGGTACACAATACTTTTAAGCATGCTGTGTTCACAGCAAGAAGGACGTGCGCGCCTGTACATGTTGTATAATGATATTATTACTTGTGTTTAATTAAGTGTATATCCAGTTCTGTGAACCATCAATAAAAAAAAAAAAAAAAAAAAAAAAAAATATTATACAACAACAAAAAATATTTAACACAGTAAATATTACAAAGTATGAACATTGTTAGGTCGATGTGTATTGTGATCAAAATACTGGCATTTATTTGTCTCAACGAATAAACATTGCAATTCAACGGGGCAATGCTGCCAGCATGCTGGGCACGCTACCAACTCGTAGTGGGACATTTGGGATGCCTGTAAGCCTGCAATGGAATTTAAGTCGCCTAAATGCGTTGGTTATAGTAGCTGTATTGTTATATTTAGTTTGTAGTGTGTTAGTACATAAAAATACACTAATATTATAGATGCGAAAGTTTGTAATCTGAGGAAAAGGATATGTATGTGTTTTAACTCCTTCCCACTGATACAGCTAAATTAATTTATATGAAATATATGAAATTTCAGTCCTGATTTAACTGATAACCTTTATCGTCATCTTCATCATTTTTTACCATAGTCTATGCGGATAAAACCGCGGGGCGCAGCTAGTAGTGATTCATTGATATTTGATTATTGAAACTTATTTACTTGATAAATTACTCTACTCGATAACTAGATAGAGTGATTTCAGTATACAGTAAACTGTGTTCGAACAGTTCAATATACATATAGTGAAACCAGCTACACCACCAACACTTAGTTAAAATCATCCGATTAACAGCCCTTAGAGGCTTAATTATATTGAACGCTCACTTCAAGCAGCCTTTTGGTGTGTGTATCCAAATTATTACACTGGATTATCATCTATTAGTACTGAGGGGAGAGAGTGGGGGGGGGGGGCTCGGTCACGCTACAGTTGCGAATGTGGAGATTTATTTATAACCCTGAATTGAATACTGTACCAACTCAATTGGTAAATATACCGAGTGAATTTATTTAATTATTGGTTTGTTTAAATTATTAATAGTTTTAACCACAGAGATCTGTGGGTTTAACCCTTGCATTGTTGAGGAAGGTGTTGTAAAGGGCGTTAAGCATGTCGAATATACTATTTTGTATGTTATAAGGCTTATGGGCGTTTATTTAGAAATTTAAAATATTTTATTAAGTTATCTGTGTGTGTCTACATTTTATGTATTAACAAATTATCTTAATATCATAGTTTAAATATCTTAACAAACGTTGTAGTGTACTCTTAACGTGAATCAAGTTTTGAAATTCCTATATAGTAATACCCGGAGTTACGCGGTAGGTGGGTCCGAGCGATTGCCGTGCAAATTCGCATAAGTCGGGGTTCTACTTTGCATATAAATACATATAAAGTATGTTTAATCGGGAACAGAGTTGAAAGAAAACAATAATTTAGAAGAAAAATGTTTAATAAAGTGTAAGATAATAAAACAATTTACATTTATATGAATAAAGTAACCTAAACAGAAGTTATTTTGGTGTCGAAGGCTTCATATATTCTAACAATGTTGCATGGCGAATTAAGTTTTTCTTCTTCTCACGCTAAATTTCCTCGTAGCATACCAGTATTTTTTTTATTCCCAATTTTGTAGTAGATACGGGTTCTTCATTAGAATCTATTTCTTCTAAAATTTGTAACCCCTTTTCAATAGAATTGTCATACACAAATTTTAATTTTTGCTTCCAAGTCATTAATAATATTCCGTTAACACTCCAAAGACAACGTTAGGCGAATAGAGCACTGATTTTGATTATAAATTTTAATGATTTCTACGCGCTGTTGGAGCGTGTAGCGTTGCATGGTGAAGTGTCACCACTAAATATGTGTTCATGCCAAATTTGACAGCTATCACTTGAGCTACCAAACAAATAAAAGGTCCTTCTTAGGTTATTGTGTGCGGTTTTATAATAAAGTTCCTAAACATATTACAACGCTCACAGAAGTGAAATTCAAGTTGCATGTGAAAAACATATTGATTAAAAAATCCTACTATACAGTTTCTGATTACATAAACGACAAAAATGCCTGGACAATTCCGCCTCCGCCAAGCTATTGCCTGTCACCTACATAATTTAAACAAATATTGTAATAACTCTATTATATAGTATGTATGTAACACATTGTTAAAAGATGTTTAAAAGAATGGCCCCGAGTTTCTTGCCCGTTCTTCTCGCAGTGGCTCTATACAATTTATTTGCTGAACTTGGCAGTACAATATAGAATATTTCAATACTAAAATTTGTAATTGACCTTCATAAGAGCGTCGTAGACGCCTAAATTGAATAAATGATTTTGACTTTGACTTTGACAAGATGGCCGCTATGCGCTGTCAAAATTCGCGCGTCCTTATTGAAAAACCCTTTAAATCTTGAAAAAATATATATCTTGTTTCTTTTTCAATACGAAAAAGTGAGATGCGAAACGCACTTGACCATCACTTTTCTTTTTTTTTCTTCTGATTTTCACTCACTTCTTATTGTGTTATTATCATCAAATTAGGCTATTGTAAATAGTTCTTAAGACAATATGACCCGGAGCATAGACATCAGAAAAGTAGAACTCCATAATGAAACAAACTATACTTACGGTTTCTAGCTATTTAGAAATTTCTTAACTGCATTAAACGTTGAATGTCAATAGTGATTAAAGTCACAAAACCAGACATCTCTTAGCTTAGGCAAGAGTTAGGTGAATGATGGAGAGCGGGCTCGCAAGAGAGGGTTATTTTTGACCAACGAAGCAAATCTTTTTCATTTCGCGGGAGCCACGAGTATGTTGACCCTTTGCTAGCAGTTAACCTTTTTATTGACTAATTAGTCCTCTCATACACTTAACACTGATAACCTGAACAAAACCATTAATATTATAAACCCTACAGTAGCTAAATTTGTGTGACCCTCATTAAGAAAGTTTAATATTAATTCAAAACATGGTCTTCATTCTGCAAAAAATGGTCAAGAAATCATCCTGACAGGGACAGGTGAAACTGAAGAGCGCTACATGTCTTTCTTAATGAGCATTTGTGGTATAAGCGAGAGGCAATTTTAGTGCTGGCGGTTGTCGTTGCTACCTTTGTAGAGTTACACAATCACAGGGTACCTGCTAACGTGAGGGCTACCAACACACCATGTAGACAATGGTCTAAAGACTTACTCGTATTATTGAACTAAAAACTCCAGTTCAGTTGTTGTATCATTTATAGATATCAAATTAAGTTGAAGAGTGTGGTTTTCAATAATTAGTTCAGGGAATCTTCTATGTGTCAGTCAAGTGAGCATTTTCTAGTGGCAGAATAGAATCAGAAGTATATCTACGTATCATGTAGACGACTATTTTTGATGTTTCATCTGGCAACGTAGACGCTTGAAGGGTAAAATTAATTAAAGAATATATTTTTGGGGCCCTACTACAAGCCACTCAGCGCCCGACCCGAGACCACACTCCGCCGTGCACTCAAGTGCGTAGGGATTTAGTTGTGTAACGACAACGGCACATTACCCTAATATGAATTTAATAGAACTTGGAATTATAAACTTGACTTTGACTTATCTGAAATATCTGATACAACACAAAGTCACATTAACTGTTTTAATGTTGTTATGTTTGTAATTACGCCTGCTATGCGGATTACATTACAAAATTACAAATATACGATAGGGATTTTTTTTAACCCCGCACATCCCGCACATGACTTAAATTTTTCCTATCGTATATTTGTAATTTTGTAATCAAATTAACTGTTTTTTTAATATTTTTTAGTCAGTGAAAGTTGAATCAGTGAAATGCGAGAACGTTGATGGAATTAAATTAATTAAAATTGAATAATTTTATTATTGAAAGTAATTGACCTTAAAATAAACGCTTAAAGTTGCATTTTTTTTTTTAATCTTGTATGATTATTGTTTTAACACAAATATAACTCAAGCGTTTCAATCAACGTCAGCAGGATGTCATTCCGCCTTACCAAACCTGAAGTAAATTATATGAGTTACCTAAGCTCCGCGGGCGCGGGCTGCACTGCGCAGGCGCATCCTGTATCAGATAACGGAAAGCTCACGCGGGAAACATCACAGACGAAGGGATCTAGCGGGTTTAGCGGAACGTGCTCCAGGTAGGCCCCGTTTGTTTATAAAGATTATATTTTGGTGTTAGTAAATGTATCTGTGTGTGCACACTTGAATTTTTGTCGTTAAAATTAAGCATAGCTTAGTCATCAACAGTGTATGTGAAAGCATCAACCATGTATTTGTACCTTATAATTATTAAACCACTGAAATGATTTGTGAAAAATTACAAAATGTACACTAAGACATTTTAGGAAGGCTGCTACATTTTCCTGATGTGGTGCAAACAAAGTGTGTGAAGTTCGACAGTGATTCGCGATATTTAAATGTTACATGTCATCTCCCAGACAGCACTTTTCCTAATTGACAAGTACCCGGCCGTGAACACGCGTCTCACAACACAACGCTTTACGAACCCACTCGTATCTGAAATGTCGTAAATAGATTAATCGTCTGCAAATAGAACTTCCAATGCCTCCCTCCTGGCGCGGAAGCTGTTATCTAGTTATCGGCTCGGCTCCACTCGCTGCTGTCACATATTATTTGCCCAAGTACCCTTATTTAGTTAAAACAACGCAAATATTATGGCATATAACATCACATTTCATACTTATAATGCGAAATTTTTTGTGTGTTTGTTACTCCTGCACGTTGAAATGGCTAAACCGATATGAATAAAAATGTAAATATCGATAGCTTGTTGGTGTGGTTGAAACTCCCCCCGCCCCGTGGGTAAAACCACGGGGCGTAACTAGTTAATAAAATAATGACTATAAGTTAATGCTTATTGCAAAGTGCCGTTGGAGTCAACACTGACATCGAAAACTACAAAAAAGCATACACCTGTAAGTCACGCCTGTACTTGTCAAAGGGTTGTTTGGCCCCGTGTGAGATATTGCCTTTTACAGGGGATTGAACCCAGAAAATTCTGGAGTTTAATTTAATTACATCTTTATTTAATTCTACCAATTGACAAAGTTTTTACACTGCTCTCAAATACAAAACAACGAAGTTCGTGTAAAACTTAATTGAAAAGGAAGTAATTTACATAAAACAGATTTTAAATAAAAGCGATGCGCCACTCATCGGTTTAATTTTTTATTCAATCACAGTTTTGTGGCTATTCAAAGATAAATAAATTGTCTGTTAGCGTTTAAATCACTATATACCTAGTGTTCATACAAGATTATTCAATTCATCTGCAAGCCGATTGAGAAGTATTAAAATTATGAAGAACTCTTTTTTTTTGTAATAGCTGATAGTCTAGCCTTTGACCACTATCTCACCTGATGGTAAGTGATGATGTGGTCTAAGATGTTGTTCTTGCTAAGCTAGAATTACTGAGTCTCAAGTACAGCTGCTGGAACACACTGTTGTGTGCTTGGTGACAGATTTTCTACTTGAGGGTGGTAGCTAGCCAGACGAACATTAGCTAAATGCAATACCACTATGCTTAACTCACTGAAATTTGAACATTTCTACTAAAAAAATGAATAACTTGTCTTATCGTTGAAGCAGTAATGGCCCAGTGGCAAAGGTTATGGTCTGTCGTGCCAAAGGTCCAAGGTTTGTATCCCTGCACGCAAGTGTACGCGTCACCATGTGGTCAAATGGAATTTTGCAAATGTTCGCCTGACTAGCTACCGCCCTAACTGCCACAAAGCAGATAACGGTTTGTTCAGGCAGCTGTCCCTTAGAACCTGTAATTCTAGGTTAAACGATACAATCCAATAAAATCAAAACAATCAAAGTGTATGCTAAATAACGTAGATGGATTCATCAAAATGTAAATGTTCTTTACAAACTGAATAATGAAGTAACAAAAATGTGCGCGAGTTCATTGAATTGCTAAACACTAGTGGTTGGATCAATCGTGACATTTGCATACGTTTGTACAACATAAAGCTCTCGGCGAACAAGAGTGACCTCTCTTGTTAACTATGCGAATAATCACAGAACAAGGAACCTACTAAACGCTTTATTGAACAATAATTGTATATGATTGTGGTGGAACAATAACTCACAGAAAATGTTTAAAATAAACACGTTCCTACTATTTGTTTGTAACTATATATCTGCTATTACAACAGATACAGTGTACTTGGTAGTTAAAATCAATTGCTAAGAATAAATATGGATGCCCGTGGGGTGCCGGGCTGGCAGAAGTTTTGTTACTACTACTGATGACACTGTCTAATTAGATTAAGTTGTGCCAGTTAAAGCGATTCTCTATCTTTAATGAAATCTTTGCTCCAGATCTTGAATAATATTTGTATGCGAATCTACGATATTGCTTCGCAAACAAATTGTTTGCCGGATGAAATGCACGCTTCATATTGTTGTGCTGCTTTATGTTGTACAATATCCGATATGAGAGGTTCCGTTTAGTACTCACCAGAAACAATTTAAGTTTCAGATTTAATATTTTATAATAACAAATATTTTTAAAATATTTTATGAAAATATCAAATTAATATTTTAATAAAACACTTAAAAAATACAAAAATATATCTAGTGACTTTTACGCCTAATTTTCCTGTTAGGCCGACGTGACGTCACAAACGCCACGCAGCCAAACCGGAACAGTTTTCGACGCGTTTCGATTCTACACAAAAAATATATCTGTACTCTATTCAGTGAGCGCTAGATGACAACACTCTACGTGCTAAAGTTATGTTTTTTTTGTGTTAGTTACCTTTCACGTCCTATTAGTCAAAACAAAATAATTTGATTGAATTCCTAGTCCAATAGTCAACGTTTTACATAAAAAGGTAAATTTCAGGTTACTGATTTAGTTATTATAAAACAGGGTAAACGTTGTGTATCTTTTAAAAATTGTGTTAAAATACTAAATGAATGTTGTGTTTCTGACAGCCAAAAAAGTCAAAAGAGCAAAGCGAGCGTGCCACGAAAGCCGCCAGCGTCATGCCATAAGAATTTTGAATTAATATGGTTGGGCTTTAATCCCCGGTATTTTTGTAAAAAAATTAAAAGAATCTTATCTCCACGAGGGGTGTTTTCGCTAGTCCCCGCACGTCCCCCGTCCTCCACCGACACAAACAGCTGCTTGAAGCAAAGTTAGATGAATTTAATTAAGAATAAGCACGTGACAATACGTGAGCGTGACTTAATTAACCTCCTGTACTAGTTCGTTAACCTTGTGTGGAGACGACGCCCGCGTATTCTTTGTCACGGTCTGTCTCTACAGTTTCTCTATTCACATGTTGGCCTTTTGTTAGTAATTGTTCCTATAGCTTCGGGATTCATGATTTCTGTTTCTATTATTCGTTACGAATGTCACGTTGTTCGCGGCTCGAAATGATGTCCCTAATTGGGTAATAGTCAATGGGTACTGTCGCATTCAAAGTGCTAACGAACAACTGTTAACGTTGATTGTTTGTTTGATTGTCAAGTTTTGAATATGACACCTCTGTCACTTTGGCGCATTATTAGCTGTATCATTAAATAAGTTCCTATCGAAATAACTTTCTTCTGTACAGTTCCATCAAATGTTATGAATTAATGATGAATATCTCAATAATGTTCCGTTGTATGGAAACTATTTTATTTCGTAGCCATCTTTTGTTGCTCAGTCTACGACGTAGATGAATGTCGTCGCTACGAGTGACTAAAACTTTACATGTATGAATGTATGTATATATTGTTTCCTAGCGTAACATTCGTAGTCACAGTAGTAACAGTTGTCGAAGCTGACTATAATATATATAGCCTGTTATTTTTTGTTGTTGCTATGATCACAAATGCTCGTGATCACTCTTTTATCAGCTAATCCTAGAATAGAAACTAGATCTCAAGGATAGCTACTAAGACACATAAGTACTTAACGACAGGTGTTCCTTTTGGCCTCTTAATGGTAGTCTATGTTTATTTCAACTCACCGAATATTACTTCTACGAAACTAAAGTTCTTGAATATATCCATCCCATCTCCATCCCTAATATATGGTTAAAGAACGAGAGAAAACAATTAGCGTTATGAGTCATATGTCATATTCGCTTAATGGCCAGCATGTCCCGCCTATAGGGGTGAATGGGGCGGGTTCGAATCCCGCATAATAATATAATTTTACCTCTTGTAATTTTGTAAAATATAATAAGATGTCGTACAATTACCAACACCAAGAAAGTAAGCTATTTCATTATATGCATTTATTTATTGCGGGAAAATATGTTCGACTCGTTACGAGCAATCTTGTTATTCAAATTCATTGTCTCGCAGTCTGTCACTCTCGAGTATATATTTACTTAATAAGACCAATTGTTTGCGGTTCATTGTGTGGAGAAAGCAAAATGCAGTGGTTTCTGCCACATTTCTCCCGCCTTTAGCGTTTTATTTAACACATACTTGCAACAGTCTTTTTAAGTGTTCGAATATTACCTTTTAATAGTGACTTGTATATACTGCACTGTATCAGCCGGATTTCTACTGCTGATCACAACCTCTCCCATTATGGGGGGGTTCAACATAATCCCCACCCTTGGCAAGCGTCTTGGGGTACGCAGTGTGAGATATCAGTTCCTCAGAAAGCGCTGTTGCCGTCGGCCTGGTGTGTTACACTTAGTTGCCTCTTACACCCAGTGGTAGTGATGGGGGGGGGGGGTGACATTCTTGCCCAACACCCCCACGGGTGTATTTACATATGGTATTTAATCGATTATGTTTTTCATCCTGAAAGATTAAATACAAAATTTTACATATTTTATCTGTTGCCAACTTTATAAATAGTGTTAGCTGTAACGATACCTGCCAGGACTATCCAGCCCTTAATTACAGAAGCTTGCTAGTTTTATAAATTATAATCTCATTTTTGTAGGTGTTTTCATCTTCGTCGTAATTTATATAATATTATTTGACTTTAATAAGTTTTAATATCCGTAGCCGCATTTACGACTGTAGCGCTGCCTCACCGTTGTCAGCTGAACGGTTTCAAATTGAAATGAAATTAAATTTTTTTATCGTTTTAACGATAAGAAAGTGAAACTGTAATCAATATGCATAATAGAACGAATAACCTCGTTACAGTTCTTTATTGTTTTCTTTTCAACGAACATAATCGAAACCTAACTATGAATGCTTTATTATGAAGTCTATAATCTATATCCCAAAATGTTTAACAATATGTAATCGGGTCTGAGTTAGTGAATTAGATTTTTTCTTATATTTCAGAAATTTCCCACGTCAATATTCGGTTTTGATGAAACATTTACTTTATAATGATGATCTGTTTCATGTCCTTGCAGTTTGTAGTTATAGACGCCGTTAATAATAAATAACAAACGTTGCCTCAAAATAGCAGCAGCACACAATTTATATAAACTTTTTAGATTGTTTCTGAACGTTGGAGAAATAAAATATCTCGCAGCACCAACCCAAATAGTGATTGTAATTAACCTCTAAATAATGGAAATCTTTGTCCTTTTGGTATATTCACAGACAGTCCTCAGGGACTAAGATATGTGGCGACATTATATCTATTTTGCAGTGACCACAGATTTCTACTTTGTACGATCCTGGTCGATCACAGTCTTGTACCAATTACTTGATACTTATCCTATGTTCCAGCTAAGGTTAATAGGCGATACAGCCAATATGTGAGGTGTGCTCCAGCAGCTGTCCTTAAGAGCCAGTAATTCCAGGTTAGCTTAAACAAAATCTTCGACCGCATCATCACTTACCATTAGGTGAGATAGTGGTCAAAGATTAGCCTATCAGCAACAACTTAAGTAAGATGTGACTAGCGAGATGTTGTGTAGTTATTCTCATAGTAAAGCAGTCTTGTCAAGGCACAGACTGATATATTCAACACATTTGTTATGATAACAAAGCATGGCAATTGGCGCGACATCAGCTATTGTCCATACCTAAAACAAGTAATGATACGTGATAATTCTGCACGGTACTGCATTATATCAAAACCTCGAGATACCACGCATTCAATAGCCACCCTGTACTTCAATCCGAAAACAAAGCCTATTGCTATCAGCAACCCAGACGTTTTATCCACCAAGCATCCTTAGCTAGTACAATAGTTTAACGACCATTTGAAATCGAGACAGATAGAAATATAAGGTATTTTATAAACGAGTTATATTGTGCTCGGTATTTATCCTCGAACGGAATAAATGTTATTGGGTTTACGTTAAGTGCTGTTTCACCTACTGGGCACAACCGTGCCAATTGGAAATCGTTATATACTCCGGATCGTGATATACTCTGTGGTAACGGTCTGGAGCATGTAACGATTGCTAAAAATTAATATGACATCCTCTCTCTGTTAGTCCTTAAACATCAGGCCCAATGTCGGTGTTTTTTTACTCCTATTTTTTCCTGAATGCACAGGCGTTTATTGCCCATATTTTTTAAATTAGTTATTCAGGCTTTTGGATAACTTTAGCATATTTTAATATGATTCCACCCATGTTTCAAACTCCCTCAGAGACCTAAATTAGGAATCCGTTGCCCGCCAGTACAATAAACAACCATACCAACATTGTAATAAGACTCGTATTAGCGCGCGCGTAGATAGTTCCAAAAGCAAGGCCAATTCTGATTTGCCACCTTATGAAGTTGGCACCGACTTTGTGTCATTGACGTAGAGATAACTTTACTCAATTAGAAGTTTTAATAGAGCAATGTTAAAGTTCTATGAAAAACATTTAAAGAAACTCGTGATCTGATATCAAATTAAGACGCCCATTAGCCGCCTAATAAGAACATTATTGTGTCCAGACTACTCTAATCAAAAATCTCGTAAATTTTAATTTGTGTCCCTAAAGGGTTATTCCTTGAGTAAAGATTCAATAATTTCTCAAGTTTTTTATTATAATAAAATGAATTAAGTCTGAATGAGCGTAATCAGCCCATCGCAGACTCAATTCATGGTCTGAACACAGATAGCCCCGGTGAGATGTGATTAAGTCTAAAAAGTTATTTGATAACTAATAGCTTTGATCTTCAACTCGCCTGTTAGTGATAGTGTGGTCTAAGATTAGACTAGTGAGATAGGTTAGAAATAGTGGTTTCAACATCACCTTTTAGATAGCGCAAAAGTCCTCACATTATAACAACTTACTTTTCTCTTGAGTGGAATGAAAACATTAGAATTAGATGGTATTATGCTCAGCCAACTTTTATTATGTTAGCTTAAACTTTTCAAGGTTTCGATGAGAATGTAAAACTTTTGAACTCAAAGATGGTGTCTGCCTCCCCGTACGGCATTTTCATGTTATTATGTTTCTATAAAATACACTTTTCTCCAACATTGTGCTTTTGTATTCGAGTACGGGATAACTAGCTATAAATATATTGACTAGATTAACATTGGATCACCACCTGGAAGTACGATTACGTAAAAATTTTTGATTTAGTAATTCTATACAAAAAATGAAAGCTGTATTTCCAACACGCGGATGGTGCGTTGTGGTGTGCTGTGCACAATCGAGACTCTCAGACGAAGAACTTCAAATAAGTTTGAAGTTAAATTTAACTCGTACCCTAGCTGGTTGCTAAATAATAGCCTAAACAAAAACTATCACTCAAATAAGAACCTTTTATATTGGACTTCATGGTACATATTGTAAAATCATTTATTCCTTACGTAAGATTTAATTCGAAATTCTGCAAACAGCTAAGAATGCCAAAATAGTAGAAAGTTCTCCGATTTGAGGACCAAGTACGCTTTTTACACCAAAAGTTTTACCAATCAAAATGATTGCCTGCAGTTGCATGGAAATTAAACATTGCTATCAGTGACTAAACACTAGTTTCAAATTGAATAAAACCACAACCTTCAACTCCGTATATTTACTATGTCATAAATCCCAATGTATTACTTTTATCTATGGATAAGGTATTGTAGGCGTAGCGGTCTTAATTTTTACCATAAAAGGGTACTAAGATCCAGATACAGCTTATGTATTTTAGCTTACTTAAACGTAATATAAATATGTATGCAGTGAAGTAACGCTTGGATAAAGAAACTTTTAAGTATTTTATTATATATGACAATGAACTCGTTACGCCAAACTGTTTCTGACTCAACATGGTTGTTTCGTGTGTTTAAAGTGAAAAGTGATGTAATCTAATTTTAAATAACCAATTACGACTTCACAGATTAGTATTTTTTTAGTTACGTTCTTTAGTCGGAAAAGAAGTACCCAAAATTACATTCCAAGAAGTACAAACTACTCCTATTAATTACAAAATTACAATTTTACGACAAGAAAAATTAAAGTCAAGTGCGGGAATCGAATCCGCGTCATCCACCCCTATATATTGTATTAAACTGGAATGAGTCATTGTCATGTTAGCTCAGTCGGTCAGAGCATACCCCGGCTATAGGGGTGGATGACGCGGGTTCGAATCCAACACATGACTATAATTTTTCCTCGTTTTAGTAAATAATACGACATAACTCACGTGAATAAGTCAGATAGCTCCGACTATAGTTCAACAACATTCGGTGATCTCTAGCTCTAACTCTAGCTAAGTGCTAAGCGAGACGTCAACGCGGGCGTCACGAGCTCTCCTTTTGTAATGTCATCCGCAGAGCATTCGTTATTGTAATGATAAAAATACTAAAAATACTCCTACTAATGTTTATAGATCACCGCATCATGTGCATATACACTTTGAATTAAGATTTATAATTGTGTATATGCAATCTGTTTAGTACAATTGATTAAAATGGAAATTGCAGTAGCTCTTACGATTCAAATAAAATTAAGAAAGAGTCAGAGCGCAAAGACTTGAAGTGGGACAGTATAATATTATTGTAATAGGTTGAAGCTGATGACACCTTTCTTTTTTTTTACCAAGCACTATTTAAACTTAACAGAGTTTTGTAGTCAGAGAAGAAATTTTTGGGGTTTCTTTCTAAACACGGGACTATATTACTAAGGGCGACCGTTTATCAAACTTTACAGAACAATAACTTTTCGTCCAGGGAAATTGAATGCAAATGACGACTTTTAGGTAGAAATAGATACATATACGCTTTCCAGAACACATCATATTCCTTTCAAACTACACCGGACTCCTTTGCATCTGAGATATCAGGTCTTATTTTTATTATGAGCCTTTAATTTTACTAGTTACCGTGTCCTCCACTCCGGAACACTGCAATATTAGAATTCCTTGTGGGCAGCTATTAGAATAACATACATAAGTATAAGAAAGATATCAGAAAGTGATTCTATTTGATATAATATAGATAGCTAGATTTTTGAAGCAGTGATGGCTCAGTGGCATTGGCTATGGACTGCCGCGCAGCAGGTCAATGGTTCGAATCCCGCCGCGAGCTTGAGCTTCACCGCATGGTGGAAGGGTATTTTGCGAATGCCCGCCTGGCTAGCGACCACCCTCAAGTAGAAAGTCTGTCGCCAAGCACCGAAAGGTGTGTTCCGGCAGTAGTCTTTGAGAGCCAGTGAAATTACAGGCACAATGAGACTTAACAACTATGTCTCAATGTGACGGGCGCAGTGCAATTCGTGAGTTGTCATGAATTGCAACTATTATAGGCAGAGGTTAGTCTACTTAACATCAGGTGGGCCTCAAGCTTGTTACGTCACAATAACATAACAAAAAAAAGCTTGGAAACCGACTGTAGAGTTTGAATCTCAAGCTACTACATTAAGACTTCCGCGACACTTGAACACATAGTTATATATATTTAACGGGACGAGTGCGCTGACTCCAAACGTCAAGGTAAATAATATACCTACATGTTTTTATTGCGATTAAGTCCCGTTCAATACTTATAAAACTCAAGCTACTGTAATGTACCTAAGCTGTAACCAGTGGACGTTCTCCTCCAGCTCCTATAAGTTTGTTATTGCAGTCACGTGTCTCCGCTTACTTTTAGTTATTACAACGCAGGCGACCGCCGCGCCACCTACTGTAGATTGGATTGGACACACAGTTGAATTATTATGAAGGAGCTCGTAAGGGCGATTTCTATAATTGGAAGAAATTGACTCTGGTTTCTATAGTAACTGGTTAAGTTGAAGCTATGTTGGCGCAGTGGCGGTGAGGGGTAACTGTCGATTATGTGGTCACAGGTTCTCATCCTCCATGGGAATGAGCTTAACAGTATAGTGGTAGGCCACTCTATGAATGTGTTAGCGTGCAACGTAACAAAGCAAACTTGAGAGATTTCAATACTTCTTATTACCAGGTAATATTTAAACAGAGTAAGGTTCCTATCAGGTTGAAATAAAAATGAGAATAACGGCTACTTACATTTTACCAGTTTAATGTCACTTTAAACACACTTATTTTCAGTTACACCACAGACAACTATATTCGTATACTAGTACTTCACAATTTGAACGCAGGGAACGAACTGCCTGCGAAGCGCTGGCTCACCGTGCAGGTAACATCCCACACCTCTCTATTCCCTCCGAAATCACGATAAGTCTGTCAGTTTTACCGCCAAAGTCTCTGATTGGTCGGTGAGCCAAACTCGCAGGCAGCTAGTACTGCGTGAGTCAAAATACAACTTATAATACTTGATTTTCTTACAATACACTTGTATTAAATATTTATTACAACATATAATTGAGCATTGTTAACAGTCGGCCATCCAAGTATCAAGTACGTCCTCGTACGGACTAATCAAATGACAAGTATACTAATTAGTTTCAGTTGTCCTCATAGATGTATTAAGAGCGATAATTATTGGACATTACAGGTTTGACAATTACAAAGACTTGATTGAAAAATTTGGATTTTAGATAATACAACATTGGAGAATACACAACTATACAATTCAATATGATCTCACTAAAACCAAAATTATCTTTTATGTATTGACCACAAGTACATAAATAGTATGCATTATAATTTATTTATCTTTAAATATACCAACGGCAGACAACGCGGTCCACAGGGTATTAGTAGTTAAATATACCAACGGCAGACAACGCGGTCCACAGGGTATTAGTAGTTAAATATACCAACGGCAGACATTGCGGTCCACAGGGTATTAGTGGTTAAATATACCAACGGCAGACATTGCTGTCCACAGGGTATTAGTAATTAAATATACCAACGGCGGACCATTTGGTCCACAGGGTATATAAATTTATTTATTTTGTTGATACCAACGGCGAACCTTTTGGTTCACAGGGCATCAATATAGCTGAAATAAACATTTTTGATTATGTTTATATAGCCTGAAAACATTTCATAAAAATAATTATCAATATTAATTAGTGTTACTTCTCTTAATGTTAGAATATCATTCATGAAGGATGAACCTAATACTTATTCTTCGTCGCTAGAGGAATGATGAGGTCTTTTAAAATTCAACCACGGTCTGATTTTATCTACAGCTACGACGGTTGAATAAGCTCGATTACTCTTCCGTGTAAGCGGTGTATCCTCAATTTGATATCTGTCAAAATTGAAAACTTTTGTGATTCTGTATGGTCCTTGAAACTTAGGAGCTAATTTCTTACTATTGCCAGTTGCAGTGACCTGGCGCTCTACCCGTACGAGATCACCTACCTCATATTTTGGAGCCTGACACCGTTTTGCATCGTAATCCCTTTTCTGTGCTTCCTGATAGGATTTTACATGATTATTAATTTGTTCTCTAATTTGCACTAAATTTTGAGAATTGGAAACGGTTATATCGTCGCTTAGTTCTGACCTGATTCTACAATCATTAGTACCCATAGGCCTTATACCAAACAAGGCTTCAGAGGGAGTACAATTAATTCCTTTATTAAAAGTGTTGTTCAACCCCCACTGAACCTCGGGCAAGTGATTATCCCATTTATTTTCGCCAGAATCTATGCACTTAGTGGTTAATGAATCTAATATTGTTCTATTATAACGTTCCACTTGACCGTTAGCTCTAGGAGTTGAAACTGCATTTAAAACGTGCTTGACATTCCGTTCCTTTAAAAAATTCCTAAAAGAGTCACTTGTAAAGGTAGTACCTCTATCCGTTATTATTCGACGAGGCACACCAAAAATACTGAAATATTCACGAAACACCTTAATGGTAGTCAGGGTCTTTGTGTTCCTAACAGGTTTTATGTAAATATAACGAGTGAATGCATCGATCAGAGCGAGAATGTACATATTCCCTCTAGAACTACGTACAAATGGTCCTACGTGGTCTGCGTGGATAGTGTCGAATGGCGTATTTACCTTTTCAATTGGATGTAATGTTCCTGGTTTTTTACCACCAACAGATTTCGAGTAAGCGCATTCTAGACAAGAATTTATGTATTTCTTTACAAACTTTCGCATCTTTGCAAACCAATAAGATGCCTGGATTCTCTCTAAGGTTTTGTCGAGTGCGAAATGCCCAATATCGTCATGGTTTTGTTTTACTATCTGCCAACGGACTCCTTTAGGAACAACCCACCTATCACCGTCAGCAGTGATTCTAAATAGTTTGTCATTCTTTAATTTGAAGTTGGTCTTAATGTCAGTAATGTTATCTAATTCCGGGTCTTTTAAAATGCCAATTATTTTCTGTATCTCATCGTCTGCGCTTTGAACAGTAGTTAGCCAATTGGGAATCGTAATGGTCAGGACGTTAGTTACCTCCTCCTGCACAGGGTTACGGCTGAGAGCGTCGACATGAGCCATATATTGACCTGGCCTATACTCGATATTGAAATTAAATTCTTGCATCTGCTCCCACCATCGTGCAACTCGAGGTACCATATCTCTTTTTTGAAATGTTGCACGCAAAGAATTACAGTCAGTGACAACCCTAAATGGAATCCCAATTAAATATACTCTAAATTTTTGCAGAGAAGACACCAGAGCTAATGTTTCTAAGTCATAAGAAGAATAATTTTGCTCCTCTGGGGAAGTTTGCCTACTGTAATAGGCTACTGGCTTTAAGTGACCGATGTCATTCTTTTGTAATAAAATACCTGCGAGACCAAGTTTGCAGGCATCAGTGTGCAATTCTGTATGTGCCCGTGGGTTATATAAGGCTAGTGTTGGTCTCCGAGAAAGGACTCTTTGAAGTTGGCGAAATGAATTCTCTTGTTCTGGTTCCCAAGACCATTTAACGTCCTTTTTCAAAAGTCTTGTCAGGGGTTTTGCTATAACGGAGAAATGCGGAACAAATCTCCTGAAAAAACTTGCCAGGCCAAGAAATTGCCTTACATTGTGCACGTCCTTCGGTACGGGGAAATGTTCAACCGCTTCTACCTTCATTGAGCCAGGACGAATACCTTCAGATGACACCTCAAAGCCCAAATAATTCACAGAGGATGCAAAAAATACGCATTTCGACAGCTTCAACGTCAGACCAGCCTCGGAAAATAATTTCAACACCGTTTCTAACCTTTCCATTCCTAATTCTACATCCTTGGAAGGTATTATCACATCATCCAGGTATGCTAGAGCTTCTCGGTGTCGATGACATCCTAAAATTTGGTTCATGATCCTTTGAAAAGTGGCAGGGGCATTTGCGAGGCCAAACGGCATTCGATTAAATTCGTAATGGCCATCCGGGGTCACAAATCCCGTTTTAAATTTGTCTGCTTCCTTTATGGGGATCTGGTAGTATCCAGACGCTAAGTCTAACGTTGTATAACATAAGTTACCTGACAACACATCTAACTGGTCATCGATTAACGGCATTGGATAGTTTTCTTTTATCATTTTTTTGTTGAGACCACGATAATCAATGCACAGTCTAAGTTCTCCGCATTTCTTTCTTACTACTACTATTGGACTGGCGTAAGCGGAGGTTGACGGCCGTATTATGTTATTTCCTAGTAATTCAGATATCATATCCCTAACCTTTTCCTTTTCGCTTATAGCTAAGCGGTAAGGCCTATACACCACAGGATCATTATCATGAAGTTCAATCGACATCTCGCCCACTGTGGTACTGCCTAGCTCAGAGAGGTTAAAGGCAAAACATTTCCGATATTTATTTAATAGGTTCACAAGTTCATGCTTTTGACCAGTAGTAAGGTTCTCTCCAAAATTAACTTTAGATTCTGCAATAGGCTCTGTTTGTTTAGCATCAAAGTCAGACATCACAATATTCATAATGGATATTTCTGGTTGTTTTTCAGCAAGTGTGCCACGAGCTATAAGAAACTGTGTTGGCAAGGTCACAGGTGTAGTCGCAAGATTGTTCACTACCATGAGACATTTGCCCTCTTCATCTAATTTAAAAATGCCCGTCGGGATATAATAATGTATTCCATTAAATCGCCTTAAACTGCCTTCGATATAAATATCGCCTCTATACGATGAATCAGTATAAACTTCAACGATGTTTGTACCAGCTACATCAATGCTTTTGGTACAAAACAGTGATTAACATCTACGTCTAATTGGGGAAGTTGAGATACCTCTAAACATGTGTTTGTCTTCCTAATCACAATATGTGGTTGTTCCGTAAAGGTCTGTCCTATCAACAACGGAACATGCATTACATCATCGGGGACAATAAGTAGGTCTAACTCTGCCTCAACACTATCAATAATAATGTGGACACTTTTCCTTCCAATGCATTGCACCAAAGAATTGCCAAAACCTCGCAATATAGGAAGGTTATCAACATCATACGCAGAATTTAGATTTTTGAATACTGACAATTTAATCATTGAGCATTCACTTCCAAAGTCAACGAAACACTGAATTGGATTGCCATTAACATAGGCTGATTTGAAATATATTTGATTTGGCTTCGGGGATGTTTTAATTGAATGTTTAGGGGAGTCCCATGATGGAAGTGTTCCGCTTTCTACACGGAGTACACTCTTTTCATTATTTTGAACTTTTGCATAGCATTGTTCAGTCGTATGACCAACCCTACCACATCGCGTACACTTCTTTATAGGTTGCGTGCATTGGGAAGTAAAGTGACCATCTTTCCTGCAGTTTCCACAACGAGCAGACTTAGGGCCTGAACTAGAGCTAAACTGTTTAAACGACAATTCTTTCACAGCTTTACGATCGGAGTTTGGTCTGACGTTTCTTGTGTTACGCAAGAAGGACAGTAACTTGTTAGGATCATCGAATTTTGCTGCTTCCGCACCTAACCTGACTGACCGATCCTCGATTCCATGGAGAATGCATTCAACAGCGCGCCTACCAGTTATGTCACACCTATTTAGTAGTGTTAGTTTTTCGTAATAGTATTCCTCTAGCGAGTCTGAAAACCTAGCTCTTTTTGCCAGCATATCGCTTAGCATCTGACCATAGTTTTCTTCAGACGGAAAAGTGGCTATAAGTTTTTCTTGCCATTCATTCCATGAGAATAAAACGGACGGTAGGCCTTCGTACCATCGCTGGGCAACGCCTTTCAATTTGGGTAATGCAAAATGTATTATTTGTTTTTCAGTCCAGCCATAAATAGTGGCACACTCGTTAACCTTGTGGATCCACATACTCATGGTCTGTTCACGCCTGCTTGGATCGAACTCGGGAATAGTGTTATTCATGGAACCTAGCTTGTCTACATTATTGCCCGACATAGATTTCAAAACCGCTACAAGTTCAGAAAGACATTGAGATTGAGATGTCTGCTCACCGCAGTTTCTTGGGGAAGAGTTGCGCTTGACCAGGCTGCGTGAGCGGTGTTTGGCACGACTGCGCGAGCGGTGAATGGCACGGCTGCGCGAGCGGTGACTGGCACGGCTGCGCGAGCGGTGACTGGCACGGCTGCGTGAGCGGTGGCTGGCATGGCTGCGTGAGCGTTGGCTGGTAGGGCTGGGCGAGCGTAGTGGCTGGCTAGGCTGCGTGACGACCAGCTGTGAGACCAGAGCTGCTGGCTTGGCTGGCGCAGATACGCCGACAGCGTGGCTGGTCCTGCTGTATGGGCTGCGGCTGGCCCGGTGGCTCGGTCGGTGGCAGGTGCGACTGTCCGGGTGGCGGCTGCTTCGGCTGGGTGGACTGCGACTGGCCCGGCTGGGTGGACTGCGACTGGCCCGGCTGCGCGGGCTGTGGTTGGACCGGCTGCGAGGGCGGTGGCTTGCCCGGCTGCACGAGCGGTGGCTGGAACGGCTGCGTGGTCGACGGCTGGTCCGGATGCGCGGTCGGCAACTGTCCCGGTGGGACGGGCTGCGGCTGACTTGGCTGCGTGGGTGGTGGCGGCGTCTGGCCCGGCTGCGCGAGTGGCGCGGCTGGCCCAACTGCGCGGTTTGTGGCTGGCCCGGTTCCATGGGCTGTGGCTGGCCCGACTGAGCAGGCTGCGGCTGACCCGATAGAGATGGCTGCGATTTACCCCGCTCAGAGGGTTGCGGTCGGTCTGGCTGCAGAATCTGCAGCTGGTCTGGTTGCTCGAGCTGCATGGCTGCCACGGCTGCGCGAGTGGACCACGATGTCGTAGGACTCGTTGGGGTGTACAGTACACGCTCCCGAGTTCCTTCTATATCGTCCCTGAAATTTAAAATATTAACGAGAGGATTTGTTCAACACTGTTGCCGAATTTTGTCTACCATATGATGATAGACTTGAACAGAAAAAGAAATAAAAACTACCAACATTAAGAGCTCTGATCTGGCCTGGATATTGACTGGTGTCGTACAATAATTATCAGCAACCAAATTCAATGTATTGAAAAAGAAAAAATAATAAAAAAAAAAAAAAATAACATATGGAGTAATAGAATTTACACAGTTAGAACACTCATAGTTTAGATAAGTCGCACACTACTTAGCACAATCACTTAGTTTCTGTCGCACGTTCTACCTTCGCCAACCAAATCCAAAATTTAAACTTCCTGCATACTTGATTCTACACGTTATAGCTTTAAAAGAAAAGGGAGAAGAGAAAAAAAAAAAAACTGCTGGCACCACGACAGAATTATAAATACATATAGATTATAGCGAACATAATAATTGGTTCGTATCCCACTTCTGAAATGTTAGCGTGCAACGTAACAAAGCAAACTTGAGAGATTTCAATACTTCTTATTACCAGGTAATATTTAAACAGAGTAAGGTTCCTATCAGGTTGAAATAAAAATGAGAATAACGGCTACTTACATTTTACCAGTTTAATGTCACTTTAAACACACTTATTTTCAGTTACACCACAGACAACTATATTCGTATACTAGTACTTCACAATTTGAACGCAGGGAACGAACTGCCTGCGAAGCGCTGGCTCACCGTGCAGGTAACATCCCACACCTCTCTATTCCCTCCGAAATCACGATAAGTCTGTCAGTTTTACCGCCAAAGTCTCTGATTGGTCGGTGAGCCAAACTCGCAGGCAGCTAGTACTGCGTGAGTCAAAATACAACTTATAATACTTGATTTTCTTACAATACACTTGTATTAAATATTTATTACAACATATAATTGAGCATTGTTAACAAATGCTACTTCGGCTAGTTCTTAAGTAAAATATCTGCAGCTTAACACTGAGTAGTACGTTTGGGCAGATGTCTTTGTAAGCCAGTGTCTATCTCTGGGCTTAGCGCGCTAACATTGTCAATTGGAAGTGATGATGATCACTTTGTCACAGTGAAATAGTAAACATTTTAACTTTGAATTTTAATAAATGATCCCGGTGGGGGCAAACGATAAAGCGACCAAGTTATAATTTTATTTCATTACAGAAACTTAAAACTTCAAAGCTGTCGAGAGATGCAAGGAAAATTTTATTTCATAATTAAGTTCTTTTCAAATACTTCTTGTCATAACTTTGTCACTGTGTTTGAAGTATCGTATAAGAGTTTTAATTTGTGAAGAGTTGAAACTTAAAATCGACTAACTAGTTAAGACGTGAGTCTCCGACGCCGCAGCTGGTAATGAGCACTCTTTGTGCCCTCAAGGTCTCTTGGCAATTTGAATAGTGTTAATTGCAACTTTTAGTAATTAGTGTTTAGTGGTCTATTTGTTACGGTTAACGGCACGTTACGGTATAATACGTTTTCAATTTGCCATTACCTATTTAAAAGCAAGATAGGTACCTACTGCATATTTACCTACAACTGTGATAAAAAGTCTAGCAATCAATCCAGGTGGCGGGCGTAGCCGCCAGCGATCACCATGATGTTTTATTTCTCTGCGAGAGGACACGTTCCACCCTCACTAGCAGTGTGCTCGGTGGGGCAACGCCGTCCACTTAGATTGGACTTCGCTTATCACTAAATACAAGCACTAATTAGTTGTTATCTAAGCTTGTTTAGTACTAAACATACGCAATATCAATGCGCGATCCTATGATAGCCGTGCAAGTTCATGTCGAGATATACTACCTGCCCGTAATTCTAGATTAGCCTGAACAACATCTTCGACCACATCTTAAGTTACCATCAGGTGAGCCAGTAGACTAAGCCTAACCAATCAGGCTTAAAAAACTTACATAATCAACTCATTACTGCTGAATTACGTAAATAATAACAATCTCATACAACTTTATGAACCAAGCGCCGCGGGTGGGTATGCTTACAAAGTGCTACCATATTTTGTTGTTCGAAACCGATTCGTGTCAAATGAAAAAAGTTTCTCATCTCGCTTCAATTTAAACTTTGTTCTGTTGGAGCTGAACTGTAATTTAATCGATTTTCTCATTGATGCACACGCGGGCAACAGATTACGTACTTTATAAGAAGTTTGGCTTCGCTTGAACACAGAACTTTTCTAAAGTAACAAACCGTGTCCCGCGTCACGCTACTATTAGGCTTTACAAACGCTCTTATAACGGTAATGTCTGTTTATGTCGTACTGTGTAGTGAGTTTTTAATGTTTAGTGAAATTTGTAAATATTTTGCATTATAGCATTAACATCATTATTTTACATTGGCTTTACACGTAAAAGTCAAAAAACCTGATGTTATACTGCTATGCAATGTTTGGAAGTATAATTTCAGTACATTCGCTCCAAATTTTAGAATGAATAATGCCTGGATGAATAATTGTCTATATTAAAGCTGTGAAATTTAATAGAACAAAAATTACACATTCTATTGGATGCAAATACATACCAATACAGGAGTGGAGCATGTC
Organism: Plagodis pulveraria; assembly: GCA_963890685.1. NCBI lineage: Eukaryota > Metazoa > Arthropoda > Insecta > Lepidoptera > Geometridae > Plagodis > Plagodis pulveraria. The sequence goes on along the minus strand of OY982950.1, from coordinate 38,444,613 downwards.
GCATCAAGCTCTAACCTCAGTACCAGCGTTGGGCATATTTCTACATGTTATAGTACATTACTGCAGAATCCAGTAAGTAAGCCTTCCTGGCCAAGTATGAGTTAACCGGACTGACCCGCAGGTGAGGTAGTAATACTAATATTGTACTAATACTATTAATGACCTCTACAACCATGTATATCGTGTTTTGAGTTCATTTTAGAAAATAATAAATTAAAGTTTAAAAAATATAACTAATTTATTCTTACTATTTGAAAATTATGTTTTATAACATAACTTAATCTTAAACTGCGATCTTCAAAACGCTTGCCAAGCGTGGGCATTATGGCAAACCCTCCCTTAATGGAGGAGGCTATTCAGTAGTGGACAATCCGGCTGATAGAGTACAGTAAGTTTTATAACCGCATGAGATGAGCAATTATAATAATAATAATAAAAACATTATTAAAACACAGTGCTTAAGAATGTTGAGAAACAATATTATTTCATTTCCGCTGTTTAAATATCTAAATGGTCGGAGTCACATATTTTCAAAATTCTAGTGTCAAAAGTATTTTTATTCAATAACCTATCATTTTGAGATGAAAGTTTCTTATATATTTTTTTTATTTTAATGTGTTTTTGGCGGAATAAGCTGTTACAGTTAAAAGTATCTTGTGTGTGTAATTTATTATTTCATATATATTAATTTTGCTCGATGTAAACAAAAAAAACTCTATTCAAAGGAAGCGCGGCGCGGTCCAGTGTTGCCTCTTGGCTCGGAATAGGCATTGTCTTTTACTACGAGGCTCAGAAACCTAAAACAATAAGTGTTTCAAGTACTGTCTGAAACTTGACACTGAAGTTCTGTGTCTCGTAGTAAAAGACAATGCCTACTACGAGCCAAGAGCGCCCGCCGCGGAAATACTAAACCGCGCTGCGCTCCCCTTGAATAAAATTTTGAATAAAAACATCGAGCAAAGTAATAAAAATCCCAGGAAAATGTTTGTTGGTGCTCACAGCCTCAAAACTACTTTTCAAACAGTACACATATGGATGTATCTAGGATAATAATATGGTTCATAATGTAAAGTCGGCGTCCCCGCCCTTTGTGACACCTAATCTTCTACAAAATAACAATGCTCTCAAACATTTATTCAACAACCGAGTAGGCAATACATGGAACAAACTTCCGGAAGACGTAGTTTCAGGCCAAACTGTAAATCAGTTCAAGAATCAACTCGACAAATATCTTAATGTTAAAAAAACTAGTAGAGAGTAGCAGGATACAGGCAACTATCAGTTGTTACAACTGTCTGTCTGATAATAAATAATAATAATAATAATACTAATAATAATAAAATTTTCTAGGACTCTGTACCCAATGGCAAAGGCCAAACTTAGGACGAATTAAAAAGACTGCTGTCTGTATGTCTCTCTGTCCGCTATATGTCATGGATCTGTAGCTCGTGAACCGAATAAGTTATATACCACAAATTCAGATATAATGTTGTGTATAAATAATGTGATCACAATACTAAATTAGAAATGCAATTATATTTTTACAGGGGGATATACATAAGAAGATAGCTGATAAAATATTTTTCACATAATTTTTGTAACTAGCTTGTGGCGATCAACGTCTACGACTCCTTTAGAAGGGTACAAGTTATTAATTTAAATATATTTTTTTCTATATAAATAGGTACCGGTAAATTTGTTAAATTTAGGCCATATTTAGTCGTCCATTTTAGGGGGTCTATTACAAAACTAGTAAGGTTAGTATCTTATGTACCATATTATTTTCCTAGATAATATCGATATGTGTAATGTTTGAAAGTAGTTTTGAGGCTGTGAACACCAAAAAACATATTTCTCTTATACGGACTGTTGCAATACGGAACCCTTATAGGGAGATATACGTAGATATTAGTTCCGGCTGCTCTTGATTTTTGTCAACCGCTCGTTTCTCCAGTCACCCTGCGATCATGATGCATGCAACTGCGTCGAAATATCGGGAGCTCAAAAATAAAAATCCCGTAAGTAATAATAATATTTAGTCAAAATAGGTAACAAAGTAATATGAACGTGACAGTAACATTGCATGGGACAATTACTATAATCGGTCTATCCAAAATAATTCTCGTGATCATGTTTAACAAACCATTTAATGGTTCATTCGCAGCAAACAAGTTTCGCCTTCTGTTTGTCAAACAGTTCGATAAAATCAAGAACAAAACGAAATCTTTTCTAAAATCAACTAATATAGTTATAGTTCGTCTACTGGATATTTAACTCCGTCCTCTGTTTGACTTACTGATTGTAAAAGTTATTTGACCGTTTGGAACAAGAGCGCACTCACCTGTTTACATTAGCCAATCATAAAATAAAATTACCTTAAATACTATTAAAATAATATTTAAAACAAAGGGGCACATTATTATTCATGAACCATATAGAGCTCTTGGTCGATGCGACACGTGACAAAAAGTGTAACTTTTTTGACTCTACTTGCTTCAAGCTTCTATCTTACATAATCGAAGTCATTGTTATTCATCATACATTGCTATTTAGCTGAGTTATTCGTAACGGCCAACTGGTAGTGGACTGCATCATTTAGTAAAGAGTGCCTATAGGCTTGCAACGACGATTAGGTTACTAAAATGCTATCTCTAAATTAGCTGTAGGTTGTAGATATATATGTACATATTTTTTATTGTTTTTCAATAAAGGCTAATCGCCAATAACGATGCTTATGAAACACCTCAGGACGATGGTGCTTGAATTTATAAATTCAATATTTCGGACAGCTCCGTCCATTATCGCCATTTTTTTTAAGGTGACGTTATCTACGCCTGGAAGTAGTTCCAGAGTGCTAAATGCCATTAACAACAGAGAGGAATCCAATTAATACAATCTGTTCCGCTCTGTTGGATAGATAGATCGATCGGACGGTAAAGAGACTGGAGGACTGCTGGAGCCGTTATGCCGCCTAACGACCATCTTCGATGCCGCCTGCTACAGAACATCTACTTGTAACTATACTTGATATAGTTTTGCATATAAGCCTGAAGACTCGGGTTCGATGCCAGTAGGACACTTGCTGAAATGAATTTAGAATTGCGCATAGTAATACTAAATATCATTGGATTTGTGCCTAGTATTTACTAGGCACTATACACTATATTCCGTGCAACAGGGGACCAAAGTATTCCTAATGAACGTAAAGCTTATGGCGAAACATGAGTGTTAACGCTTCTCTGCCTACCCCTTCGTACTGGAGTAATAGCCATATCGTGGATCATGCCGCATGTTTAGAAATCACTTCTAATAGATTTTGCACTAATGTTAGCGCTTAGCGCTCATACCTCCTACCATCCGCAAAGGACGATATCGTTCATTTCTATTGTTATAATTATCTACGATGCGCATTGTTTAGTGCTAATAACGTTGCAACACTCAGTTCACTTAATTGAATCTCAAACGGTTCCCAGATGATATTCTTCACACATAATAGATACATTGATTGGGAGTGCATTATTCTATATCATCTCCAGAAGCTTTTCATTTGTCGTTAGTTTGTGTAGACCTTTGCCAGTCAGAAGGTGTGCTGCTCCATACTCGTTTATTGAGTGATCATACTTCTCATTTTATTGTTTCACTGTACGTAAGATTAGCAATTACATCTACACTAAGAAGTATTGTACAAACAAGGCCTACGGCGCGCCTTCGTGAGATAACAAGTCTGTAGCGGTGCGCCCTGTAACCGCCGTTACATGGCTAGGACTGAAAGACAAGATGTCCTACGGCTCACGGTTCACGTATATCACCCAATTGCTTATTTTTACTGTGCCAACGGTAGCGTTAAATAAACCAAATAATTTGAATTAGTATTAACTACATTTAAAAAGCTAAGTTTAATAATATAAGCCAATATAGTCTCAAGTGTACAATGAAAATTCCTGATCTTTTATTCAATCTTCAGTTGTTGTTCATGGAATAAATATAGCATTGAAAAATATATTTTGTATATGTAATAGAATACTTACACACCTACATATAATTTTTTTTTTATTTACACATGTTTGGCATGCAAGGTCCTTCTTTTGAACATGATAGCCGCAAAGTAAAAAGATGACGCCGCTCCCTCCTTTGTAATTATTAGTCTATGATTTAGAGGTATTAAAATACATCTCCGGATTAAATCTATTCGATCAATAGTAATTATTTAGATATGAAGGTTAAACATGATAATTCGCTTCTCTACTAGTAGTTGCACATAAGTTGCTGGCAGTTAGGACTAGTCAAATATTATATTTGTGTTACAACTTATCGGAGCTTGTAGAGCAGAAAGTTGCAGCGCTCAGCTCAAGTTTATACTGAAAAGTAAGCGCCGCGCGCCGCCACTGTTACTTACTCAAACAAACTCCTGCTTTGGCTAACATTACGCAAGTTTAAAATTTTGGTGGAGTCCAGCGTAAAATTCGCTGACAAATGAATAAAAATAATTTTAAAGCGCACAATGTTAATTCGAGACATATGCTATCTTTAAACTGCAACAAAGGGACGCTGTCTTTCAGAAATCTGGATGTAAAGCATCCGTCCCTCCAACACGAATCAAATGAGTACTACATATAATATATATTTACATATTTACCAGATCATCATCATCATTAAAAACATGCACAGCCGACAGACGTCTACGGTTGAACAAATGCCTACCTACCCTTCATTGGAGGAGGAGGTTGCCACATTACCCACACTTTACAAGCGTATTGGGGATCGCTATGTGAGATGATAGTTCTTCAGAAGGTGCTGTTGCCGATCTTCCGGTTTTTTCCCACGTCGCATCTTACGACTGCCAAAGGGAGATCACTATTGTATTGTTAGTACTTACTGTGAGTATCTGTTATCTTAAGTAATAGTATTAAGCCTTAGATATTGTTCGATATCAATACAATATAGCTTCTTAACTCTTAATGACAATTGTTTTTAATTATACATTTGTCTAAGCGTGCTGGGTTAGAATTGTACCTCCCCATATCATCCCGTGGGTGTCATAAGAGGCGGCAAAGGTAAACATACTGGAAGGTGGGCAGCAGCGCCTTCTAAAGAACTGCCATCTTAGACTGCGATCCCCAAGCAGCCTGCCAAGCGTAGGGATTATGGCACATACCCCTTAATAGGGGAGGTTGTGTTCAGCAGTGGACGAGTCGGCTGACACAATATAGCAGGTGTCGGCAATCTTTTGCTTTCGCAGGGCCAAATACTCGGTGAAAATTTGCACGTATATTCTTGAGCCTATCTATGTTTCTATGCTTCAAGTTATATCTATGCTTCTAGTTTCCCAGATTTCCGTAGAATTAAGTATTTCTTAAAATAATTCGAAAAATCATTTGATAGAGGAATTGTTGTTTTGACATTCACAAGGGAATAACAAATAATAAATCGAAAGACTGGCGAGCCAGAAGCATAGATATGCACTTATAGATATGACTCAGCAATATGCATACAAAATTTCACCGAGTTTGAACACTTGTTATTTAAAATATGACGAATCTACTTTTGTATGGAAAGCGCTCCGTGCACTCTACTTTAAACTCTGTAAAAAATATAATTCTGTCCATAATTCATTAAAAACACTTTTTTCATCTTCTATCTTCCTTTTCCTTGAAGCAAAGTTTAGTTAATTGCGTCGTAAGAGGCTATCAGCGATGGGAAGATAGGTGAAACCAAAAGCGTAGCTGGTAACCAGAGACGTGATTTACCGGCGAATTTCGACATCGGAATGAGGCAAGAGCTACGCGCGGCTTTGATTCTAGTTAAGGCGGGTCGCTTTTTATTTTGCCACCCACACCTGCGAGTGCAGCCTAAGCCTATTGTCTCAAAGGAGCCGGTGACGACCATGTGCGGCTGACAAGCGCATGAATTTGATTTCCATTTAGAATAGAATAGTAACAACAAATGTTCAGTATCGTGAAGGGATGGTGGCTGCTGGAGCCACCAAATAAAAGAGGTGTTATATCCTCTAACGTTCCATCGTGTATTGAGACGGTATTTAGACCTTCTTTAACTTACAAAATCACAAATATACGATAGGAAAAATGGGATCCCGCACATGACTTAAATATTTTGTGATTTTGTAATGTAATCCGCATAGCAGGCGTTATTGCAAACATAACAATATTAAAACTTAGTAATTAAACAACTTTAAACGGTTTAAATCGCGTATATTTATCATTATTTTTGTCCCGACGCGCGACGTTTCAAACACTTTGCAGTGATCGTGGTCACGGGATGACATCCTGTTTAAAGTTATTTAATTACTATGTGTAATAATCGCGAAAACCAATTAACAAGATAATATTAAAGCTTCTTTAACTTATATTATACATCTCTTATATACTACAACAATTGGTACTTAGTACGTGCTTGATAAATGAAATGAAATGCAGTTTATTCCAGCACTACACAACACTACAATAGTAACCTACTGAACCACAATTAAATACATATGTAATTATACAGCAATTGCAATGTTGCGCGATGCTAGGAACGAGTCCCGTCTCAGCATGTGCCAGGTTCAAAACTGAACCTAAGCGCTGGTTTTCAGACGGCACTCCCGACCAACATCACGAACGTGCATGACATTAAATAACAAAACAATAAAATAACAGAAACAGAACTATAAATAAAAATTATAAAATATTTAAATAATAAATAAGACATTGTGACTTTTACTACCATTTAGAACATAACTTTGTGATTTATCTGTGGCGATGCAGCGAATAACGTGTTTATAGTGCTACCAACTTAACTGTGCAGTTCTCGAGGGCGCTATTGGTCAAGGAAATCAACCAAAAACTGTCACAATTTGAGGGAATTTTGTAGTTCTTTTTTCTGCCGCCTGAACAGATAAGTTGGTCGAAGTGTATTACTCTATCTAGCATATATAAAATTATAAATGATCATAGTCAAAACTGTGTCCAAAGATGACAAATCCAAAAATATATACATATATACTATACAGTAATATACCACTACACAAATACTAGAATGTACAGAATACCTCGCTACATAATCTATGCGGACATGTGTCGTCACTTGGTTATTGTTTGACATGCCATCAGCCACGTATTCATATATTCATACAAGAAAATAGGTTATGTCACTTATGTGAAAATAGATTTACTTGTATTTCCCTAACATTTACTCAGAACAGTTCACTTTTAAAATGGAGAAGCAATGTGTTTAGTAAAAGTGTAGTGTTACGGCATTGATATCCGTCCCTTAGTACATCGAGTGAACCATCAAGATCATATGCTTAGACACTAATTTTGAACAAGCCTGTTTAGTTTCTATAAATGCCTAAACTAGCGCTTAGAATTTTGATACCAAGCACAACTTTCAAAAATGTTCAACAATAGGTAATCATTATTATATATTTATCATAATTAATCCATACAGCCGAAATTACATGCAAAATCAAAGAAAGCATTTTTCTACTTTTAAACATTAACATAGAGCTACTTTATGAAGAAAGTGTTTAAACAGTTCACAAAGTACATAAGGATTTATGCAGTGGTAAAAGTGTTTTTCAGTGTCTATGAAATTACAAATAAACAAAATACAGAAAACACTGGACTAATTTAATACATTAAATTCATCTTATTTTATGAAGGAAGTATGTACACCATAAAGGTGTACAAGTAGAGCCTTAGTGGTACACATTTGCAGTTTGCTGAGTCCTTAACAGGTGAACTTTAAGATGTCTATTAAAAGTTTTCACTGTTTTCAGTGCTTGTAAAGGGGGAGGGATGTCGTTCCAACAACGACTAGCAGCAAACCGAAAACTGCCCCTGAATGCTTGCGACTTATGGTGTTGTATTAACAGTCGCCTAGAGGGTCTGCGAGCACAGTAAGCATTTTCCCAAGTAAGTTTCTGCCAGAGATATTCTGGCTTTTTTTCTTTGATAATGCCAAAGAGCAGAGTTGCAAGATGATACATGTAACATAGGTTGTTGGAAGAGACGTGCTGGTCTATATCTAAATCATCGTTTCTCTTAGCTATCTACGACCACATTGTCTCATGTAAGCACGTATCGGATCATGTACCTACTACAATCGATAGAAATAGTACATAATATCACAATAATTTTCGTGCCTAATTATTGGTGCAATAGTATACAGAGGAAGGCGTTGCGCTACGATCAAATTTGAAACAACGGAGCCTATGTGTCTCCGTCGTGGTCCGTTTCTTTATTTCTATTATTATAATTGCCAGAGAGAACAAAAGTATTACATATTCTAGGATGATTGCTTACCATCGTCAACCGTAACCACCGGTGCGGTTGTTAATTTTTTAAAACAGTTCATCATTAGCCTGATCCAGTAATAAGAAAACACTCAAATCCTACAATGAAAAGAAATCATAGCACGTCTACGCCGTAGCATTAGCTCGTAGACATATACACAGACAGTGAATATCTACGCTCAATGTATGTATCTAACTGCTGTTACGAAATCATGAAAACGACATCACTGTCTAAAAAATACTGAAGGCCATTTTTTTTAGAAAGAAATGCAATCGTTCATTTTTCAAATAATTATTTAGTAAAAGAAACAGTCGATGCAATCTTCCTAGTGACCTTGCGACAGAAATTACTCGTGAATAGCACGAAAGGAATATAAAGATCAAAAGAAAACATCTCCACCAACAAGCATACCAGCCTTGTTAGAGTTGCACTCACGTTGATATTATGTGCTATTTCATACTGTAACAAAACTTGTTTCAAACATACCTAGGTGACAAAAAAGGGTAGACTTCTTCCCTTAAAAAATATCTTTTCAGAATAAAGAAAATTACATATTTTCGGAATAAAGAAAAACAAAGGAGAGGTCACGAACCGCAGTTAATTAATTCTGAATAAATTTTCTGAGCAGTGGCTTGTGGTGTTTTTGTTTTATTTAGCTTTCCGAAAGGCTGAGGGTGTTTCGAATGGTGAAAATTATGGAAATAACTTCGATCTGTATGGTTGCTCATGAATAAATTACGGTTCTTTGTTCATGTGGTTGTAGTATCAATAATCGTAAACTTTCAGCATCGTGGCGCGTTGTCGATTGTCTTTCTCGTAAACTTCACAATTTAGTGACAAAAAAATTTAAACAATTTTGTGATTTTTATTCCAGAACCCATTTTATAGTTCCCTAACCATATTGGAAATTAGTTAACTTTAAGAGTAGACATATAATATTACCTTATTTATTGCTGATAGGTAAGCCTTGGACCACAATCTCACCTGATGGTAAATGAAAATATGGTCGAAGGTGTTAATAGGCTTAACCTAGAATTACTGGCTGCCGGAACACACCGTTAGGTACTTGGCGACAGATTTTCTACTTGACGGTGGTTGCTAGCCAGGCGGGCCTTCGCAAAATGCCCTTCCACCATGCGGTAAAGCTCAAGCCCACGGCGAGATTCAAACCTTGGACCTGCTGCATGGCAGTCCATAGCCAATGCTACTGAACCATCACTGCTTCAAAATACTGTCTTTAAGAATTTTCTCTTAAATATTTGGGGTTTGCTAGAAATCCTTTTCAGCTGACACATTTTATTGCTTTTAGGGTTCCGTATCAGAAACGGAACATTATTACAACCTTATTACGCTGCATGTTGTATTTAGGTGTTAGTGGATATAAACTATGACTATATTTTTTATATGTTAATTTACTACGTGTTTGTGTTAAGTCTGTTTGAGAACCCAATAAATAAATAAAATAAATGCACTCGGGTTTTTTAAATACACTCGAGAGCAATGAATCCGGGTCACTTAAAGAATGTTAAAAATCTCGGAAACTAAAAATGATAGGTTAATGCAATAAATTGTATTTAATAGACAATGTAATACTCCTTAAATGAAAGTAAAAAAAATATGAGTCACCATACATTTTATTAACACAAAATTACATAAAGAAAAAAACTGCTGATCTCTCCTTAAAACAAAAATAGGAAACATGAAATTTTTGAACTTTATTACGATTTTCTTGAATTTTAATACTTCGTATTGCCTCCTCGTGCTTCCATTACTGCGTTTACGCGGTTTGGCATGCTGTACACCAAGTTCCTTATACGATTTTGGGGAATATTCTCCCATTCCTCTGTGAGAGCAATTTTGAGCTCACGAAGCGTGATTGGGGGAGGGTTTCGTTGTTTTACGCATCTGCCTAGCTCGTCCCAAGCATGCTCGATCGGGTTGATATCCGGGCTGCGCGCTGGCCACTCCATACGAGTAATGTTCATCTCTTGAAGGTAGTCATTCACAATCCTACCTGTATGAGGTCGGGCATTGTCATGCATAAATATAGCATCCTCACCTAAATTGACCATAAATGGACCAACGTGATCATTGAGGATTTCTTCCACATATCTTACGCTAGTTAAAGAGCCGTTTTCTATGATCACCAGCTTTGTGCGACTTTCAGAAGAAATTCCGGCCCACACAAGTACAGACCCACCACCGTAGGCTACTTTTTCTTCGATGCATGCTTGCTTGAATCTTTCCCCTGGTCTTCGATACACTCTGTGTCTTCCATCGTGCTTGTAGAGCATAAATTTTGATTCGTCGGAGAACATAACTTTTGACCAATCTTCAATACTCCAATTTACGTGGCTCTGGGCATATCTTAGTCTCGAAATACGATGCCCACGCTCCAGTTTAGGGCCGTTTGCAGGTCTAAGGGGTTTTAAGTTAGATTCAGCAAGCCGACGTCTTACTGTCCATGCACTTGGGTTACTTCCTCCGAGGCGTCGAAACTGATTGGTGAGTTCAGTTCCTGTGAGAAAGCGATTTCGAAGCATGGTGTTCACCAAGTATCGGTCTTCTCGTGCTGTGGTACACCTGGTTCTGCCCGTTCCTGGTCTGCGTAGGTTAGAACCAGTTTCTTCGTAACGTCGGAGAACTCTTTGTACTGTTGACAGCGACACACCGACAGTCCTGGCTGTATCGCGCTGACTCCGGCCGGTTTCCAGCATTGTAAGTATTCTGGTGCATTCTTCAGGCGTAAGCGACATAATTTCAGCTTGAATAATGAATATAGAGCACTATCAACATGGTTTATGTACCCACATAAATGACAGATTACAAACAAAAGCAAAACCAAACGCTGTAATTTCGTAGTTCCATCTTCGAAAGTGGCCCTTTTTCAAATTTGATTTTTTTATGATATAACTTTACAATAACTAAGAAGTTTTAATACCTTCATTTAAGGAGTATTACATTGTCTATTAAATACAATTTATTGCATTAACCTAGCATTTTTAGTTTCCGAGATTTTTAGGATTCTTTAAGTGACCCGGATTCATTGCTCTCGAGTGTATTAACAAATATTTGAAGAACATATTATTTCTTTTTTTAATAACACTGAAAAAATATAAAAATATGTCTAGTGATATAACACCACACAATTAATAATCCGTCACTTACTTAATATGAGCAACGCCATCTTACGACACCTACGCAGATTCAAACCATAATATGTGCCCAAACATCTTAAGTTCGTTCCACGCGGACGCCAATAGATGGCGAAATGTCTACCATGTTGAACGTTATACATACATCGTTTGTGTGTTTTTTAAGAAGTGCATTCTGATGTAAACTTCGTCACGTGTATATTGCTAGCTGTATAAGTACTATTGGGCAAAAATACACACTGTGCTTAGTGAGCAGATGTTTTAATTAAAAGTCCGACTGGAAATGTATACGCCGTCGGCTCGTTATACCCTCCTAAAAATAGACACTAATTTTCCTGTTAAGCCGACGTGACACCATAAACGCCACGTAGCCAAACCGGAAGAATCGAAGCGTTTAGATTATATACGAACCATCATCAGGAAGTCTTGGATCTTTGAGCGGACGATTGCACCCTCGCGGTTTGCGAGTTCGACTAGCGCATGCCTTGTTTTATTAAGTACTCAGCAGACGGATGGATTAATATTCAACACGATTAAAATTGTTAATTATTACATTGCCATAAGTTCTACGTTCCCCAAAAATTAAAAGTAAACCAAATGTATGTAATTTAAGAAATTAACGATGAGGTATAGTACAACACTGCTCATAGTGTACTTTCTTTTGCTTTCGTCACTTATAGAACGGCTCTCTCTCCCCCCTTTTAATTTAATTACGTAGCCAGCTTTCTGTTCGTGACTTTATGGCCTCCGCGGCCTATCTTCCGTTATCCTTAAGGGAAATTAATCAATTTCTGAAATTAGTTCAATATTCGCCGTCAAATATTCAACGGTTCGTAAGCCGTCTTCACTCAAGTGATGCCTGTAATATCGTGAGATAGATGACTTTGACTAATATGAATTTATTTTACCAGTAGGTAGGAACTAGTAGTTTTACTTCCGATAAGCTAAGCGTCATAAATCATATTCTTCGTTTATGTCTAGTACATTCTAGAAGTTGAAATGTATATCAAGCCCATATAAGTGTTAAAATGACTTATTGTTGCAACATCTATTAATGTATCATTATATTGTAAATATTTGTTACAAAATTCCAAACAAATAAATAAAATAAACGTAATAAATTGAGTATTAACTTCAAGCCGACCATAAAACGTTGGATGAATTAGGACAGACGAGAAAATATACGTTTTTTATTGAAGTACAATCGACGTAAGCCTGGATTCAGCGCTAAGCAGACGTTTCATTCCGTCCGTACGTTTGTCGTTGGGGAGAAGATAAAACGAACGCAGTTTTTTTTCCTCCAACATAAGTCCTTTATTTACTAATGCTATTCACTTGGAATAGCATTAGTAAATAAAGGATATTGATGTAATGTACCTACGAATGGGACTCACATGGCTTTATATAAAATTAATTACGAGGATTCATCGGCTTCATAAAGCATTATTCTGAATAGGTTCATAATCAAACCGTGTATTTATGACAATAGGCTTTTGATAAGTCCTTCGTATCGTGTACAACAGACATCTATTTGCATCTAATCATCACTCAAACACATTCGCAGATTATCTATTTACAGGGTTATTGGTAAAATGCTAAGAACCTTGTAACGACTTCGTTACATTTAGTTCTATATAAATAGCTAAAAGAAAATAATTTCAGTAAAGAGTAACATAATTTTAAATTCTCGCGCCATCATCATTTGTATGTCATATTTAAATATCCAAGTCTGACGATGGTGGCGCAGCGCACTGACTCATCGTACAAACAGCTTCATGACGAATAAACAGGGGTGAAGCAAGCGGGGGGAGTGCGAACGGAGGCGATTGCAGAACGGTTAGCTCGCATCATAGCGGTTGCATTTTTTCTCTGCTACCTACGCGTTTGTTTAATTTTTGTGTCCTAACAGTAGTGTATTATTGGGCGTCCTACTCCACCTTCCGTTTCTGAGGCTCACTCCGTTCGCCTCATCCACTCTCGGTGGAGTAGGCCGTCCAATAATACTTCGAGATCGTGCAACATATGAGCTTACCTTGATTAAGATATCATCGAGTGTTTGGTCTGGCCGCTGTTCCACTGCACTACTTCACTACCTATCATCGACCGAAATTAGTATAAATAACTGTTTCACTGCACTACTTTACTACCTATCGCCGACCGAAATTATTACACTTTTAGGTTTAGCTGAAATATCATCACTAGAATGTATAAACTTGACTCTTTCACGTTTCTTCGTGAAGTGACATTGGAATTACGTTATTAAAAGCTACAAAGTAATAAAACTGCTGAGCTGCATAATGTACATTTCTAAGTATTGCACGGGTCGTATTAAAGTAACTACTCACATGTGTGTGCATGTGTGTGTCAAGGTTGTGGGAATACATTTATGATGATTCGAGCATTTTGCGGTCTATATTAAAACATTACTACGTAGCCTTTAAATGAAATCTTTCAATGTCCGAAATATGATTTAATCTATATAAATAAAGTATTATAGGTACATGTAGATAAAACAAAATTGTATTATTAACACAATTTACAACTGGAGAACGGTTGGATAGGTCCTTTATTTATTTGTATGATTCCTGTCCTCATCAAATAGGTACTAAAGACAAAAATAACTATAGTAAAAATGATACAATTTAATTGTAATTTTAACGCGTACGAAGTCGTGGACAAACACTAGTTCATATATTACGCTTAGGTAATTATGTTTTATGAACAAGTACACGGGTATCTATTTCAAAGAAGTTGCGGCGATTATTGGCGGCTTTGAATATACGAAAGTGTTATATTTCATTACTCAAAAAAGTCAATTTGACGGAATCGATGGGAAAGATTTAATTTAAATGGTCGTAACCGACAATAATTACTCACGATTCTTTAAAACAAAGAACTTTAAGTATATTTTCAAAGTAACATAGTTTTGCTGAATGGACGATTTCTCTATATAAAAACTCGATCAATTTGGTTTGATAAATTACTTTACTCCTTTGTCTTAACGTGACAACTACGGATCCTGGTTTCTGCCCGCTGCCACCGAGCTGGATATACTTGCTGCTACGCGCTTAAAAACTGTTGAAAGCTACAACGAAAATGTAAGTAAGTGCTATCTATCTAAATAATCATGTTTGTGGTTTAATGAATAACAATCCTAATCATTAACTAAGTTATTAACAATACTTAGTGATTGTATCAATCTTTATTAACATTATAAGTGCAATGTTTGGATGTTTAAAAATATATTTGTACAGATTTTAATGAAACATATAGGTTATCTTTTCTCGTGATACCAGGATTAGGTCGCAGACAAAGTTGGTGTTTTATAAATTATTAATCTTTGTGTCTTATTTGCAGGTCTACCTCCGAAAGCGAATATTCTCACAACAGCCGTTCCGTAGTGGTTGAAGCACCGCCGCAAGCAAAGCAGCTGAAGAAAAGGGCGGCGAAACGCAAAGTGACCGATTCACAAGCTACGAGTACATCCAACAGTGTCACCGTTTCCAAGCCTCACGAGTCAAAATTAAGGTAATTTACTTACATTTAATTTACTTACATTACTTACATTTCCAGTATTAGATATAGTCCGTTACAATTATACATATAAGTCTTCTACTCCGATTTAAAACACATAACAAATATTAAAGATTCTCTTTTTGTACAAAACTTTTAGTAGGTAATATAGTTATTTCAACGTTAAACCACTAAGGTTAATCATGGGTAAAACATTCAGTAAGGAGATAGTAATTGCTTAAAACGTCTCTGAGGACAAATGAACGATAAACCATGTGTGGAAGTAGCCAATGTCACGCGAAATCCACAACAGGTTGTATTTACGCTGTAATTTGAATTCATATGCAATATGTTAAAGTGGGAACCAAATATCTCAGTTATACGTAAGTTTATTTCATCGAGTATATTCTATTACTTGTGTTAACTTTGAAAATGTTTTGCTTTGTACTACCTACTTTATACGTAAATTAATATTATTTGTGTCCAGTGATGTAGTATACTAATAAATTTCATATTGGAAAAATGTTAAAGTCAATAAACTAAAGCGATTATAATTTTATGCTAAAACGAGTATATATATATATATATATATATATAATATAAGATGGTTGGTTGGATGGAGAATTGTCTTAATTGAGTTACTGTTTCGTAGTGTATGGTACTTTTACCAGGTACGAAGTACGAGATATTAATAGAAACTACAATTTAACTGTGTTAGTTAGTACTTATAGCGTAGTAGATATAAACTTCAACCAGCAAGGTTGTAGGGTGACAACGATTTTTTATGGTAGTTTATAAGACTTAATTAAGACGTTACTATATAAAGTTTGTTGTAAAAAACTTATTTGAAAAAAGGAAGGGGTTGATGTAGGGACACACAGGCGAGTGGGCTAAATTGTTGATGTAGTAAATTGTACGTAGAGCTAGCACGTGACCGCGCTTTTCAACCCGATCTAAATTTAGAACGTAATTAATTTGTAATTTTTGGTTTTAATATTGAACAATAGTACTGTTCACCCTGATCCATGGACACATTACCTAGTAACTTAATTAAATAGTGTAACAAATAAACATTAAAACTTTAAATAAAATATACCTAGGTAATAACTGTCAATTAACTTAGTCCATTTCAATCTATTATTAAACATCTATAGATCTCAACCTTAGGCTCTTTCGCAATAGGTAGTAATTTATTATTTTTATTTACAGAAAAAACTCTGACAATGGAAATAAGCCCACTGATCTCTTCGGCCTAGAAGTGGATGTGGAGCGACCCCCTACTACACGCAGTGATCTCGGCTCGTCTCTCGTGGCCCGCGTCGATAACGGGAAGGTGAGAAGACAAGCGGTTTTGTCGGGAGAATTTTACGTAGACATCAAAGTTTACGCTAAGAGCGACGTGATCTCCATCCCTCGCGAAGATCGGTGGAGAAAGGCGTTAGTAGCGTTAAAAGTTCAATTAGACCGAGGCTCTGTGCAGTGGAATGCGCTGCAAAAATTCATGCAACGAGCACATGATTTATTTAATAACACAGAGCCTACGTACTTTAGCGATAATATTAATTTTAAATAGATTAGGTAATTTGTTCTTTTTGCGATATTATTAGATCAATTAGATCATCCTTTTTTTTTATTTAATAACACAGAGCCTACGTACTTTAGCGATAATATTGATTTTAATTAGATCATTCTTTTTTATTGTGTAGCACTGTACTTTTATTGAGATACTTAATAAGTTATTCTAATCCCATTTTCGTCCATCTAAAATGCCTTTCTGTACTATCTGTAATACATCTGTTGAGCGCAAGCACTGGGTAGGTCACTTACGTAGTACTAATCACAAGAATAAAAGTATTTCTTATTTCTGTGATGGTGTTGAATTAATAAATTCTGCATTTCGAAACCGCATTGCGTCCTATAGAATTGTAAATCAATATGAAAACTGTTCTTTGATTTCATTTTTAAATAACATTCATGAAAAGATTAGGTCATTAATAACCTTGTCTCTTAAACAACATATATGCGTGAAAATTAACTTTGAATATTTTGCTTTGTTTTTAATGTTTAAAAATGACTCTCAAGAGATGAAATCCTTCTTTACAAAAAATTATACACTTCATCAAAACTATGAATACGAACCCTTAATATCTCAAGTTAAAAACATTTTAACAAAAAAGATTGAAGAATTTCAGGATCGCGATAGTGGTTGGACATTCTTAAGTAGCTCACACTTAGAAGTAAATATTAACAAATATCAACCTTTGCATGGTTCAGGCTTTATAGAGTTACCGGCTACTATAAATCTAAAAAAGCTTGTGTAAATATTCGAAATAAGGATGATTATTGCTTTTTATGGTCAGTCGTTGCAGCGTTATACCCAGCCAAAAGTCATCCTGAAAGAGTATCGTCTTACCCTGATTTTCGGGATGTGTTAAATATAGAAGGCATACAATTTCCATTAACTTTCTCAGATATTGCTAAGTTTGAAGTAAATAATCCTGAAATTTGTGTTTATATCTATGGGTTAAAAAAATATACTGTAGTAGGACCGCTTTATAAATCAAATAATTTAAAGAAAAATGTTATTCATTTACTTTATCTAGAAAGCAATGATTTGTCACATTACTGTCTAATTAAAGATTTACCGCGACTTGTTAAAAATCAAATCACAAAACATCACGGTAAATTGCATTTTTGTGATGTGTGTTTAATATTTTTTAATACATACGATGCCCTTGATTCACATAGTTGTGGAGGTGTCGCTACGGAACTACCCCCGAAGGGCTCATTTATACAATTTAAAAATTTTAGCAGAAAGCAAACTGTACCATTTGTTATATACGCAGACTTTGAAACAATGCTAGAACGATTTCAGTCCTGTGACCCTGATCCGAGTAAATCGCATACGGTAACACGTCAACGACATGTGCCTATCGCTTTTGCTTATCATATTACGTGTGCGCTAGACAAACAATACAATAGGTACGTTTCTTACCGTGGTTTGGATTGCATATCAAAATTTGTAAATTCTATTTATAAAGATGCAAAAAAAATTTACAATATTTTTAAAAAACAAGTTCCTATGATTTACACCGATACTAATGCTCATGACTTTGATAACTCGGTTACTTGTCATATTTGTGAGAATTTATTGTTTGGTGATAAGGTCCGAGACCACTGTCATTTGACCGGTAAATATCGCGGCACGGCTCATAGTTATTGTAACTTGCAATATAAATTGCCTACATTTTTACCAGTGTTTTTTCATAATTTATCAGGTTATGACTGTCACCTTTTCATTAAAGAATTAGGCAAAGCTCCTGGGTCTTTAAAAGTAATACCTAAAACAAAAGAAAACTATATTTCGCTCACAAAGTTCATTCCTATTTCGAAAGAAGAAAGTATAAAGGTTCGCTTTGTAGATTCTTTCAAGTTTTTAGGGACTAGTTTAGAAAAATTAGTTAATACAATGAAAAAACAAGAGTTTAAATTACTCAAATCGTATTTTCCTGATACAAGACAATTTGAGCTCCTTACTCGAAAAGGAGTATATCCGTATGATTATATGTCACAATTGAACCGTTATGAAGATACGTGTTTGCCCAGCAAAACTAATTTTTATAACTCCTTGACAAATGAGCTTATCACTGATGACGACTATGCACACGCGCATTCCATTTGGTTAGAGTTTGATATAAAAAATATGGGTATGTACACAGATTTATATCTTAAAACCGATGTGTTATTGCTCGCAGACGTGTTTGAAAGTTTTAGAAAAACTTGCAAACGGTATTATAATCTTGATCCGGCATTTTACCTGACAGCACCAAGTCTATCGTTCGATGCAATGCTTTTGAAAACAAGCGTTAAATTAGACCTTATTAGCGATGTAGAAATTTTTAGTATGATACAAAAAGGTATTCGCGGAGGTATTTGTATGTGTTTCAAACGACACGTAAAAGCCAATCACAAATATTTAGATACTTACGATCAGACTCGTCAAAATTCATTCATCGTTTATTTAGACTGTAACAATTTATATGGACATAGCATGTGTCAATATTTGCCGTATTCAGATTTTAGATTTATGTCGAGCAATGAAATAGATAATTTACATTTGAACTTGACTGATATTAGTGATAACGCGGAATATGGATATATTCTCGAAGTTGATTTAACATACCCTGAGAATTTACACATTGAACACAATGACTTTCCATTTTGTCCAGAAAAGTGCTTGCCCCCTGGTGGTAAGAATAAAAAACTAATACCAAACTTGTATGATAAATACCACTATGTTATTCATTATACTCATTTAAAAACATGCATACGTCACGGTTTAATATTGAAAAAGATCCATCGCGCTATCGTTTTTAAGCAAAGTAATTTTTTAAAAAAATATATTGATCTTAACACTCATTTACGTCAAAAAGCCGAGTCACAGTTTGAACAAGATTTTTTTAAATTACTAAACAACAGTATTTTTGGTAAAACTCTAGAAAACAATGAGCATAAAATTGATTTAAAGTTAGTAAACAAATGGCATGATTTAAAAAATAAGACCAAGAAATCAACATGTGCTGAAAAACTAATCGCCAGCCCATATTTTCATAGTGCTTCAGTATTTTCAGATGATTTGGTAGCAATACAAATGAAACCTTCGCGTGTTATTCTTAATAAACCGATATACATAGGTTTCGCTGTGTTAGAATTATCAAAGAGTCATATGTACGATTTTCACTATTCTACTATAAAACCATTTTATGGCAATAATGTTGAATTATGCTATACTGACACTGATAGTCTTGTTTATAATGTAAATACGAATGACTTTTACAAAGATATTAAAAATTATTTCCTTAAATATTTTGATACTAGCAATTACAATTCTGATAACAAGTTTGGCCTGCCAATTATTAATAAAAAAGTACCTGGGCTCTTTAAGGACGAAATGGGAGGTAAAATAATTAAAGAATTTGTAGGACTGCGTTCAAAGCTATACTGTATAAAAACTTTAGACAAAACAATAAAGAAAGCAAAGGGAACAAAAAAAAGTGTAACGAAAAATTTACATATGATAGATTATAAAAATGTTTTGTATAATTGTAATGTCATCCGCAAGAAAAATTTACTCTTTAGGTCAATCAAACATGAAATATTTACACAGAGTGTTAATAAAATAGCACTTTCTAGCAATGACGATAAACGTTTGCTATTACCTGATAAAGTATCTACTTTAGCTTGGGGTAATGCATCTATATTAAAGTAATGTATCTATATATTTCTAAATTATTAGTTATAAATTAAATGTTTCTACTGTATACAGAGTAATAAATAGTTATAGAATACTATGTGCTAATGTAACGTAAATATTATTTAAAGATATTAAAAATAGCTGTGTAGTAAAATAAATTGTAAGTTTTATGTGAAAATAAATACATTTGTGTGAATATATAGACTCTTTTATTTTTATCCATTTAAGTAATACCTACCTACCACGTCTATGAATGTACTATACCAAATAGAAGCCAGTCGTACATTCAATAAAAAGGTACCCTGTTATTGTTTTCAGTAATTAACTGGCATTCATGTTCAAACCTGTTGATATTATTGTCTCTCAGTGTTTAACTGGTAATATATAGAAAGAAGTTCAAACTTGTCGAAGGATTTACAAGCTTTAACCTGTTGACATACGATGATATTGTTAATCAGTAATTAACTGGTATAAAATAAGGTTATAAAGTTTTTGAAATATATCACTTACAAAGACAAGTTGAAACCTGTTGTATAATTTACAAACCTGTCAAAACATGATATAATTTTTCTCAGTAAGTAACTGCCATACAAAACATATAAAGTTTTGAAATATTAGGTCCTTACATATGAAATTGGCGTTTTTCGTACTGGCCACTTTAATCACGAATTTCTCCTCTTTGGTAAGGAATTCCAAATTCAAATTTGTACAGCTATAGACTCATGTATTTGTGCTTCGATGATCGTCATTCATTTGTTTTTTTTCTTCTGTTTTTTTCTGTTTGCGTCACTCATTTTACAAAATGGAAAACCTTAAATATCGCATTATTTACGAGTACGAGTTCCGCCGTGGCACTAGTGCTGCGGAAACAACTCGAAGGGTGAATGATGTGTATGGCGGTCGTGTTGCAAAAGAAAACACAGTTCGTTTTTGGTTCCAACGTTTTCGTTCTGGAAATTTCGACCTGCAGAACAAGCCCCGTGGACGGCCTGAGACTCAAGTTGATAATGAAGAGTTGAAGGCTATTGTGGAAGCGGATCCATCGCAAACCACGTCCGAGTTAGCTGCAGGCTGCAATGTTAGTGATAAAACTGTTTTAATTCACTTGAAGCAAATTGGGAAGATTAAAAAGCTTGAAAGGTGGGTACCTCACGAATTGACTGAAACAAACCGGCAAACGCGCGTCGACTGCTGCGTTACATTACTAAACCGGCACAATAATGAAGGTATTTTAAACCGAATCATTACCTGTGATGAAAAATGGGTTCTTTACGATAATCGGAAGCGCTCAGCGCAATGGTTAGATCCTGGCCAGCCAGCCAAATCCTGCCCCAAGCGAAAATTAACCCCAAAAAAGTTACTTGTAAGCGTTTGGTGGACTAGTGCCGGTATTGTTCATTACAGTTTTTTCAAATCTGGCCAGACTATTACGGCTGATGTCTATTGTCAGGAATTGCAAACCATGATGGAAAAGCTAGCGGCTAAACAACCTAGGCTGGTCAATCGCTCCACGCCACTGCTGCTTCACGACAACGCTAGACCACACACTGCGCTACAGACGGCTACTAAATTAGAAGAGCTTCAATTGGAAAGTCTAAGACATCCTCCGTACTCCCCGGACCTTGCTCCAACAGATTACCATTTTTTTCGAAATTTGGATAACTTCTTGCAAGGGAAAAAATTCAACTCCGATGGGGCAGTCCAAATCGCCTTCAAAGATTTTATTGATTCCCGTCCGACTGGTTTTTTTAGTAAAGGGATCAATGAACTACCTATGAGATGGCAAAAGTGCATAGAAAATAATGGTTCATACTTTGATTAATTAAATATATTATATTAAAAAATATTCGACTTTTTGTTCCTCACATACAAAACGCCAATTTCATATGTAAGGACCTAATATAATATTAGTCAGGTGTTTCCAACACTCATTGTGCTCGAGAAACAAGTTCAAACTTGTTGGAAGGAAACATCAAATTGTGTCATAAGTTTTATGTTACACTATGCATTCGCCGTACAATAATATTAGTTTATTAATCATTAAGCTGGTGCTTGTTGTGGTGATCACATCGATTTAATAAATCGTAAGTACCTATACATATTTTACGAATCTTATGATTATAGGATTACCTTTTATATGTACAAATAAATAATTTCTATTATTGTTTCAGATTATCAACAATAATGAATGATTCCCCTGATATTTTCTCTCAGTATGGTCAAAGATTTCCGAGCCCAAATCCAAGCTGGCATATTCCTGAACCACAAGACGAACCGGTCAATAAAAAATCAAGGACGAGGCGGGAGCCTCAAAAACGGAAGCAACTTAATAGTTATCTGTCTTACGTGATCAATAATCAAAAGAAAAAAGGCTTAAGACTCCTTCAAATACAAGTGGTAGACCTCAGTGAAGATGATAATAATATACTGATCAGTGCGCAATACGTAGTGAGTGAATCAGTGGACAACATTATGGATGAGGCAGAAAGATTAGTGAACAAAATATCGAAAAAACTATGTGAAGACTCTAGTTATGTGTAAATATTAAAGGTGTGTTGGTATAAGAAATGTTACTATTTTAATTTCATTTACTGTAAATAATTAAGAATTTAGATGTAATCAAAATGTTTAAATTTATGCAGTAAGTAGTTAAAGTATATAAGTATTTAATTTCTTGTTATTAAGTTTTATGATAATGAAATATGAACACTGTATGTTTAGTGTATAGGTATGATGATATAATAAATAAAACTGCTATTAGTTATAAATCAATTATGTTTTATTTTTTCTAAACAAATCAAACATATACGTGTGATTATCAAAACACCATTTTTTAATACATATAGCATTATTTAATGCACAGTTAATTTTATGATGCACACAGTTAAAGTCAGTTTTATTTTTAAAAATTTTTTTTTTGAATGTTGGAAGATTAGGACATCCCTTTTCACCAATATCAATCACTTCACACTTTGTACACAATTCTTTAATCCACTGTATTTTTTCCAAACCCTTTGTCATTATTTTTTTATTCTCGAGATATAATACTATAACACGTAGAAATTCTCTATAATCTATGTAACCCTCACTCCAGTAAATTCCTCGATTTCTTTCTAACCATCTTACTTGCTTCTTTTCTTCATCAGACAAATAATGAAACGAATATGGTGGTTTTACTAAGAATGTTTGTGTAAGCTCCTGACTTACAATGGCCACTTCCTTCACGATAAAATTATTTTGAATATCTTTAAATCCTTGGAGGTCAACTATGATGGTATCTACGTTCATGATATCTTCTTTACGATGCTACTTAATGGTTTGTATTCAACAATGCAGTCGTTCAGAATGAGACAATAAGCGGCTGTCTGATCTGGTAGTTCCGAATCACTCTCAATTTCTACTCTTACATCTACAACAGGACCCGTCTTTAGATTCTCTGCTTGTCTAGAGCAATCAACCACAAACAGCGGTGCTAAATCTTTAAACTGTTTCTCACTTAACAACGGTTGTGGACAACGTCCGTAATACGACTGTTGAAATCTGATATATTGCTCATATAATAAAGCAATCCTGTTATTAGCAAAATTCGCGTTAAGACTTTCATATGGAAAATAAGTTGAATTAAGGTACACTTTTACGTCACGAACATTGCAGTGATCGAATTGAGACATGTCAGAACTTGCACTATTTTTCCTATTTGTCTGTAAGCCTATAATGACGTATCTTGGTTTTTCGATTTGAGATGCAGTTTTGATAGACCATGACTGTATGCTTTGTAGTTTTAGGTAAAGCTGGATATTCGTACAGATCCCAATTTCGGTAAATCATCTGAAGCGGTCGATCTTTTTCTAACAGTTTAAGCAAAGAAATTTTTTCCTTGTCTGATACTTTAACATGTGGTACACGCCATATGATTTTGTTGATGTGAATGTCATCCACTACTTCCCCAGGGTTAAGTTTTACAGCGTTTAAATTAGTGTTACTTCGTAACAGTACCAGTTCGTGTCTACTATTTATAACGACTTTTTTAAAATCTTCCGCAAAACCGAGGATATTGCGAAGTGGGATAGAAGCAGAAAAACTTCCTTCGTTAATATTTTTTACACCGTCGATATTCCAACCCCAGGCGTTAGACATCTTTGATTCACTCTCATTCATTGATATTAACGATTTCATGGTTGTAGTTATACCAGCATTTTTTATTTTATCTATCTCTACTCCATTTAGCTCATACCTAATATCTTGAAATAGGTAAAGTAGAGCATTGTTGGTGAATTGGACACTAGTAGCTTTGTCTTTCGGATCCTTTTTGCTGACTATAACGGTTCCTTCCAAATATAAAGTGCTAGCTGACGGTAATATGTACAGGTCCTGTTGGTTGATAGGTATACGTATTTCATCATTTCTATTAAAACTTGTTACGTAGGGTTTGTAAGAATGAAATTCTATGCCTTCTATCGTGGTGTCGTAAGTCGGAGTGGATAAAACGTCTAAGATATTCATTCTAGTAATCCGATTGCTTTCAGGAATGCTTTATTGTCTTTGGTTAATTTTATTTTCTTCTTAGAGCGGGGTCTTGTATGGCGGATAGCTCGAGTAGAACTGATATTTTTTACTTGTTGAGGTACATATTTATTGTAGTCAATCATTTTTTCGTCTGAGATGCAAATACAGCTGCACTTCTTCACCACGTAAATTTATTAAGCGATTCCTTATATCTAATAGCTTAATGTGAATACAGCTTATATTGTTTTGATTTATCGGAAAGTATATTGCGTTCTTCGGTATTTCTATGATCCTGTATCCAGGTGGCACGTTGAGTGCAAATTCGTGAATGATGTGACTTGGTTCGTTGTTTATAAACGACCCACTAACAATATCACATTCAACCCTGATCACGGTCGTAGGTAAAATGTTGACTGGGAACTGTGATACATGCCATTTATTACCTTTTAAAATCTGCTTATTAAATCCTAACAGTCTTCTGAAAGAGCCTTCTTTGTTAAAATCAATGTCTTTTGTACAGAAAATAGTAGTTTTTAACGTATTGTTATTGCACAGTAGTTTTATAGTTGCATCATTTATTTCAGTTTTTAAATAATCACTGATATCATGCAATTCATAAGTGCCTTCCGGTATTTCAATAACTTCGTTAGAGCCATAATAAAACTTATTATTACTTTTGTCAACATTTGGAATTGAATTAAATGTTGAAAATTGCAATAAGGCACACTCATAAGCACCATCTAGTTGCAATGTATTTGGATAGTATGTAGATAACGTTGACGAGTTTCCAGTTATTGACAATGTGAGTGACATTGTGATAATGCTTGAATTCAAAGAAAAACATACATTTTATAATTTTTTATTCCAAAAAGTTAGCAGGTACTCAAACATAAGTGACCACAATTTACTGTATTGAATCTTTGATATCTTGTGTAGTTATAATAAACATTACAATTCTTAAAATATCGCATTAATTCTGCTGGAGGTTTTAAATCTCCATAGCTATCAAAATATTCACAATACTTGTATAATTTAACATAAGCTACCCAATGAGTTCCTTCGTTCTTAGAATCGTCTAAGTTTACGATAGCGCATTCAATTCTCTTCGGTTTTCTTGGTAACTGATCCTTCATGTAGATCCCTCGGAAATATGGGATGTCTCTTGCATACTTTTGAATATCTACATTAGTCAGAGGACGATCAGGTAGCAAACTTTCTAGTTTTTTGATGATTTTATAAACAATCCTTTACCATTTTTGTACGGTTTAATGTATAAACCCTTGCCCAGCACCGAACCTTCCATAGCCTTATTGTGTCGTTCTGTTTCTCGCAAATTTTGCTGAGCTGCTTTTTAATCGTTTACAGTTTTTGCAATACCAGCAGCACCACCAGCTAAAGCGCCTAAAGCTGATAAACCAGCGAAAATAGGGATTAAAGGCAGGACCCCTCCAGTTTTTGGCAAAGGTATTACTCGCGGTACTCGAATTCGATTAATTTCTGGAAACATTTTTTTAGCTGCTAAATAAGCAACTTTAATCAAAGTTTTACTATTCTTAGGCTTCAATTTTTTTATTTTTGCTCTTATTTTTGAAACCAAGCTTCTGAAGGTTTTAACTCCGGAACCAGACTTCAGTTTTGCTTTCATAACCTTGCTCACTAGCCATGAGCTTAACTTTTCACCTTTTCCCGCATCTTTTGATTTAAGTCTTTGTTTGGCCATGTTGAGTAATTGTAAGTCAGCTTTGTGACGATGGGATAGATCTGTATGATTTGCGTAAGCAATGTCGTGGTGCATGCAAGCTTCATCTAGCTTATTTACACCTCGATCACCTCGTAATAAACGTTTTTGAAGTTTAGTTCCTGGTCCGCAATAATTGTATCCAGGCAAATGAACTTCAAACGGTAGATTATTGATTATGTTATTTACTAGTCCACCACCCTGCATTACTCGAAGTGTAATGATAGGAATGTTACATCAGCATTAGTTATATATCTTAACTCATTATTGCAGCTTTATCAATCCAACTGTTTTCTTCATCGTTTAGACCTAACCATTTGACGAACAGTTTACGTCCTTTTCTTTTTAAAACTTTTTCTATCAAATAAACATTAGGATGATTAGATTTTTGAAGTTCTTGCTCATAAAATGCTCCTACTATATCTTTCTTTCGTTGATCTTCTATGTGGTATGTTACTGGTATGGTTTTATTTATCTTCTTAATAGTAAATAGTTCAGTTGACCAATTGGGGGTGTAACCTTTTTCGAAATTGTGTTTGTATTTACTGATACGAACACAGTCACCAACTTTGAACTTAGGCAGTCGTTTGATGGATATATGTTTGTATGTTTTTTTAATATTTTCTTTTATTACTGATTCATTAGATTTATTCACATCAACCGGTTTACATCTAATAGTTCGATGGATTGTGTTGTTATATGTCTTCAGTATATCTTCTAATGTTAAACCTAACCATTTATAGTTTCCATTCAAACTAAAAGATTTATATAATTTATTTTTAACCGTTTTAATCAGTCGTTCTACGATCGAAGCTTTTTTTGTGGAAAACGATGAGTAATGATTAATGTTGTACGTCTTCATGAGCGTTTGAAACGTGCTATTATAAAACTCTGTCCCCATATCAGTTTGTAAATTAACAGGATGCCGATGAGTGCTAAGCAGTATACGTTCAAATGCCCTACTAACCTCAAATTTATTTTTCGATTTTAATGGCTCTGTCCAGGCGTATTTTGAAAAACAGTCAATCACTACTAAAACGTAATTATGTCCTTTATTATACGTTCTCAAGTTTTGCATGTCCATAAGATCTGCTTGCCACAAGTCGTCAATTCCCTTAAGAATAACACAACGTCGAAGAAAATTTCTTCGTGCTGCTTTGTGTATTTCATTTACAATTTGCTGTTTTGACATTACGGAGTCTTTTTTATTAATTTATTTACATCTGCTTTAGTGTAAAACTTATCTTCCAATTGAATTAAAACCTCAGGTATCTTTGCTTTTAAAGTATCCTGAGCTATCTTGTGTACGTCTAATATGATTCGAGATCGTAATGAACCAATCAGTTTATCAAATTCTCTTATCGTTTTAGTATTCAATCGATCCACATAATCCTTATTAACAGCATCGTCTAATTCTACGGGAGGTTTAATTCCTCCCAATCTAGAATTTTTCAGATTGAAATTTCCATTTTCTGATTTTAGTAATGCGTTTTCGTTAAAGTCAAATATTTCTGATAAACGCATTCTTTTATGAATAAAATGACCGAACTTATCGACATTCATGATTAGGGTGTATTGTAATGAATGGTCAATGATAAAATGAAACATAAAAAAAATACTTTACTTATTTATTACTTTACTTTCACGTAATTCTTCAATAATAGATATTATTTCGTTGTCTAAACCTGTGTTACCAGCATCTCGAGATGCAATTAATAATTTTAGCCTTTCCACTAATTCGTTCGGATCATCCCAATACACAAAATCTACGTTTTTCTTCCATTTTTTTGTCAGCGGTAGTCCTTTTCCTTTCGATTGGATACCCTGAACTGTATTTCGCAGTTTGAAAAGAGGTTTAATTACTTGCAAATATTTTTGTCCCTTATAACTTTTTATTGGCTTACTTGGATCAAAGCCTCGTCGATGTGCATTTGTTTCGATTAGCATCGATTTATAATGTTGCATATCACTATCTGTAACCAAGTTCAGGTCCACGTCTTTCTTTAACAGCAACTGCTTCAAACCAGGCGTATTACGGTATTTACGTCCTGCCACGATGATGTATTGATCATTGATAGTTATGCGAGCAGAACCTAACATTAGGTTCCCACGTTCTACACTAACACCAAACGGTATGTCTGTTAACGCATCTGAAGATACTGACCAGGATGACGTATCACCTACTGATTTATATGAAATGTCACTGTCGCTATCAGATTCGTATTCGTTTTCATCTTCCTTGCTGCTTTGATAGTCAGGTTCCTTGTGCAAAGTTTTATCAATAAATGGAACTTCGGTCTCTTCATCTTCCATAGCATGCACGAGAGGAGTTTGCTGACTGGCGCTAGCAATTAAATTGAGAGGTTCTGTTACAGGCTTGAAAACCGATTCCAGTGCTTGTTTATTGTTAATCTCATCATCTCTCATTTTTCGTACTTTTTTCTTCACAGCTTCTGCTGCATCAACAATTTGCCTTTTCAATGATTTATCCATATTTTTAAAATAGGTCACAATTGATTAGGGGTTGTCTGACGAATAATATTACCGCACAGGTAACGGTCTTATATATAACTCATGTTCCTAATCAAAGACTACGAAAGTGTCAAATTTATTTCTGTAACAACCTTTATTCTTGGGACAGTCTTTATTAATTACAACATAATTAAAGGGTTCCCTCCATATTTTAGAACACATTTCACGAAATTCAATCCATGTCATGTCTGTATTAACATGTTCATCATATACGTGCCTCATATTTATTTCATCTTGTTTAAAAAGTACGATTACATTTGCGTTGTCTCTTACTAACTGTTTCGGGATTTTAGTGTATGTTTGATTCACATAAATACAATCAATGTTCTTATGTCTCCCCATCGCAAAGTAATCACGCATGTTATTTTGATTTTCACATGCAACATCATCAAATATGATAACAGAATACGGTTTTGCGTTTTGAACACTTAATACCTCTTCATTTTCACAATATTTCTGAAATGAAAGGCTTGGTACACGTTGCAAAACTCGTTCTAAAAAAATATACTTCGGTTGATGCAGGGTTTTTGAATAAACATACACATTTTGAAATCTTAAACCATTCTCATGTATTAGAAGACCAATCAGTAAATTAGTTTTTCCACAATTTGATGGTCCACAAATAATGCACCGAACCGAATTAGGCAATAATTCTCCATGACGTAAATCAGACTTTCCAGCCTCAACGCAGATTCTGTTTAAATCTAACGATTGTGATTGTTTTACAAATTTCATGGCCACCGGTTGAAATGGTTTGATTAATAATGAGTAGATTCATTTATTACATCGACATATATAAAATAATATAAATCCGGTTAGGTTTAAAAACTGGAAAAGTGGAATAGGGTTTAATTGTAAATCTTTGTTGATGTAGTGAAGTAGTGCAGTGGAACAGCGCCCAGACCAAACACTCGATGATATCTTAATCAAGGTAAGCTCATATGTTGCACGATCTCGAAGTATTATTGGACGGCCTACTCCACCGAGAGTGGATGAGGCGAACGGAGTGAGCCTCAGAAACGGAAGGTGGAGTAGGACGCCCAATAATACACTACTCCTAACCACAAATATAATATCCTGAACTTAATAAAATCCTATATATTAGGAAGTCCTTATAACGAAGTGTTCTAATTAGTAATTAACATTAGTGCCGTGTTTTCCCCTCTCGGGTGAGTGTTGTGATGTTGTTTGACTAGCTGCAGGTACCTAGTTGTGACTCGATGTTAAAAGGTGTTGCTATTGTGTATCGTAACGGCTATTATTTTGCGATACCTAATCTGGTAAACACAATCTACCTAATTGATAATGCTGCTATCTATCTCATCCGTAAAAGTGTCTATTTATTCGTAGTAAACATCTTTACTTCATATAACATAACGGCCACCTTCGTGTAACCTTGACCGCTATATTTCATTTCATCATAACTGTATCTTTTCAAATAAACCTTACATACTTAGGATGTTAAACCATTGACTATTAAAGGATAGTTCTGATGTACCATTTTGTTAAATATAAAAATATTTCTTCCATCGATAAACTATACTACTATTAGAACAGAATTATCCTTTAATTATAATATCAAGTCATTTACAACGCATTGTTTTTAATACTCCTTGTATGACTGCCACATCATTGACTAGTAATTTTGCACTTATCGCCTACCATTGCTTCTTGCTGGAATGTCGTTCGATCAGTGCCAGAGATGTCACAGTCAACAAGAATAATAGGCATTTCCTAAATTGTCTGGTTGTAATGGATTCCAGGGATCACCGTCCAGGCACAATTGCCTTCCACCTCGTCATTCAACGGGGAACCTACATCTACTGACCACAACGTCGCACCGTCAGCTACGATACTGACCCGCTACGTCGAGCGGCCCCGTCTGCACTGCACTGCCCGTCTGCACTGCACTGCCCGTCTGCACTGCACTGCCGTCTGCACTACGCGCTCTGCTGCTCGAACAATAAAGCGCAGGAGAGTGGTGGTTACGATAACACGCGCAGTAACACCCAAGTGAACGTAAACCCACGACCCATGTTACCCAATAAAATATTGGGTAATATAGCTTTTGTAAATTTTATTTTTTCCACTACCTTAAACCTTCTATGAGCACTCGAAAGAGTGTTTCATTGGCGCCCGGCTACAGGTTACGTTCACTTTGTTATTATTTGCGTTAATGAGCAATTTTCTAGTTATTCTTGGTGCTGGCTATGACACTTTACTTCTAAGCTAATTATAAGTATATATTACTATATTATAGAAGTATATTAGCATACTTTAGTTATATGTTGCATGCAATTGTTGTGATATGGTTGTTAAGATAAACAAAACTGACTGGTTCATTATTGTTATATTTCTTATTAGAACTAAGAAGAGTATTTAATTGCAACCATATAACTACAACCTTTTTACATTTTTTTTTACTGTCGATTGGAGAGTAGATCTTAACTCTTACAAAATTATTGTTATTGGATATTGTCATTAGTTATAATATTGCAACACACGCACAGAGGTTCAAAAACATGTCGTACAATGTCAAATTTCTTTCACTACAGAGAAGTGAACTTGAGTATGAAGTCGAACTTCGCGGTGGCACGAGTGACTCCGTCCAATCATTACGCAAGCAAATCGTTAAGCTCTCGCTTCAGTTGCCATCAGAAGACATTTTAGAGTCTCATTTAGACCCAGTTGATGACATAAAATCAGTTAAAGAATCTATTTCGAAATCTTACAACAATCTTAGTCAACTACGAACTAAATTCGATAAAAACCTATTTAGTAGAACTGAAACCCTATTAAACCACATTTATCACAGAATGAACCGGATAGTTGATGGCCCTGAAGTTGCTGAAAGTTATAAAACTTGTTTCTCAAACTTTCACTCCCAGTACAAAGAATTAAACTCATTGAGGCCTAATAGCCTTCAAAGCAAATTGTCTCCTAGTGCTGCACCCGAAACTTCAGTGGAAACCGCTACCCTCTCAGTTTCATGTGATCGCAATCTCACTACAGATATTAGCAAACTAAAATTTACAGGCAAGTCATGTGTTCGCTCTTTTATATTGAAGGTAGAAGAATTTGTTGAAGCAAGAGGTATCTCCTATGAAAAAATACTCTCACTAGCTTACGATCTATTTGTCGATGATGCCTTGCACTGGTATCGATACAATAAAAATAACGTTACTTCGTGGAAAGAACTATGTGAACTTTTAAAAGAAGACTTCAGTAGTCCTGATTTTGATTATAAATTTGCCGCAGAAATACGCTCACGTACTCAAGGTGACAGTGAAAATATAACGATATACCTATCAATAATGCACGGCATGTTTTCAAGATTGACTAAACCCTTCTCAGAGGAGGAGAAACTAGATATATTGATGCATAATATTCGTCCATGTTACGCAAATACTTTGGCTGCTTCTCTGCCTATAAAAACGATAGATGCACTGAAATGTGTATGCCGTAACTATGAAAATGTTCAGGCCAAGTTTACACAATTTCGCGAACCTCCAAAGGCTACCGGTAGCACCTTAGCACCTGAGTTTGCATATAGGTCTAATAGCTACTATGCCGCCGCGCCCTTTTCAAACCGATATCTAAATAACAAAAAAGATCATTACTATAATTATCAAGTTAGAAACACAAACCCTACTTCTAATAATTATAATCACAATACAATAAATAAACCTAATACTATAAATGCAATTGAACCACATGATGTTTTAGAACATGAAGATGGGGCAGCCGTTAACGCCTTGTCTTTTGCCTCGCCGAGGCCAGTCTTCTGTCCAAGATGCAGAACTAATAGTCACTCACTGAATACCTGCAAGCAGGATCGTTTCTTAATCTGTTTTAAATGCGGGAAGAAAAATGTGCGTTACCCTGATTGCCCGGACTGTAACCCTACTCAAAACCGTCAAACTTCAAAAAACTAGACTATCAGGATTGGACAGACAATTATTGTAAGTCATCGGATAAAAATAATTGCAATCCCACCGAATGGGGGAACTGGTTAAACTTCATCTCAAAATGTTTCACTTACAATACTGTTTCTTCAATCCGCAATGACACAAATAATACTAATCGGTCTCGTCCATATGTTACGGTTAATATTAATGGTAAAAAGTTAACCGGATTACTTGATACTGGTTCTAGTGTAACTATTATTGGTAACATGTCTCATTTGAGTTTATTAGCCTCAGTTTCCGAAATAAAAGACAGCGAACCAACCCAATTCATAACAGCGGGTGGTGAGAAGGTTAATTCAATAGGTGTAATCAACCTTCCGGTTGAATTTCAAAACCAAACTCACAATCTAAACATTCACGTTATACCAAGTATCACGAACTCACTGATATTGGGCATGGACTTTTGGCGAACTTTTGGTCTATTTCCAAAGTATCTTGACTCCATAATATACTGCAAAGACTCTGAGAAACAATTAATTACCAATTTGCTTGATGAACCAAGCAACTCCATACTTTCTTACGACAATCTTACTGAGGAACAAAAACTGACGGCGGATAACTTAATTTCGGAATTTCGTACTATCTCCTATGAAGAACGCGGTTTAGGTCGTACTTCACTAATTACACACCCGATTGACACTGGAGATGCTGCCCCCATACGTCAACGTTACTACAGGATGTCACCTGAAAAACAACGTGTCCTTGTTGAACAACTCGACGACATGCTTAGGGAAGATGTTGTTGAGCCATGTGAGAGCCCTTGGTCGTCACCCGTTCTTCTCACTCCAAAGAAAAACGGTGAATTAAGGTTCTGTCTTGACAGCAGAAAACTAAATGCTGTAACTAAAAAGGATGCGTATAGTCTACCTTACATTGCTGAGATTCTCGATAACCTTCGTGACGCTAGATATCTTACTAGTTTAGACCTCTCTAAAAGTTTTTGGCAGGTATTAATCCGTGAGCAGGACAGATGCAAAACGGCATTTTACGTTCCGTCACGTGGTACGTTTCAATTTAAGTCTATGGATTTTGGGTTAACCAATGCGCCAGCTACACAACAAAGACTTGTCGATATCTTGTTCTACGGCCCTGAGTTCGAACATAAAGTATTTGTCTTTGTCGATGACGTCATAATTGTGTCGCAATCTTTTGAACATCACATATCCTTGCTGAAACGCGTTCTTGAAAAGTTGAAAACTGCCAACCTTACCATCAGCTTTACTAAGAGCCAATTTTTCAGATCGCAAATAAAATACTTGGGATACATTGTAGATGCCAAAGGTCTCCATGCTGATCCTGAAAAGGTTGAGTCAATTACGAACTACCCTTCTCCATCTAATCGTAAAGAGGTTCGTCGTTTTGTAGGTACCGCCTCTTGGTATCGAAGGTTTATACCCAATTTCAGTAGCTTAGCAGCTCCCTTAAATAAACTGACTTCGCAAAGTAAAAATGCACCTCCTTTTTCATGGTCAGATGAAGCCGACAAGGCTTTCAAAAAACTAAAAACTCATTTAGTCTCCGCCCCAATACTCTCTTGCCCAGACTACTCTAAGCCTTTCGAAGTTCACACAGATGCAAGTGACTACGGTATGGGAGCGGTGCTTACCCAAACTTTGAAGGGTGAGGAAAAAGTCATTGCCTATATGAGCAAGTCACTGTCTAAGCAGGAACGAAACTATAGTGCAACAGAAAGAGAGGCATTGGCTGTGCTGACTGCTATTGAACACTGGCGATGCTATTTGGAGAACGGGTTGATCTTCACAGTGTTTACGGACCACTCATCCTTGAAGTGGTTTTTAAATCTAAACAACCCCACAGGAAGATTAGCTCGCTGGGGTGTTCGACTATCGGCGTACAATTTCGAGATTAAGCATCGTAAAGGCTCCGAAAATGTTGTACCAGATAGCTTATCTCGTTCAGTTACAATATCGGCTATTAACGACTCTAACGCTGAACAAGATATTTCATCTCCTAATACTAACGATGCTTGGTACCTCAATATCTATCAAGGATGCCAGAATTCACCGACATCTTTCCTTAACTATCGCATTACGGATGGTAAACTATACCGGTACATGAAGTCTCTCAATCCTCTCACTAGGGAATTTGCATGGAAAGAGGTTATTCCATCAGAAAAACGTCACGAGATTATTGCTCAGAATCATAGCGAGCCCACTTCTGGTCACTTTGGCATCTTTAAAACACATAAGCGCCTAACGCTGAAGTACTTTTGGCCGAGTATGCACCATGATGTTACCACCTTCGTATCCAGTTGTGATGTATGCCATTCTTATAAACATGCCAACCATTCAACACTCGGTACTATGGGCAGGCCTAAAGAATGTTCTCGCCCATTTCAAATGCTGAGCATTGATCTAGTTGGTCCCTTACCTGCTAGTAGAAAACAAAACACATTTTTATTAATAGTAAATTGCTGCTTTTCTAAATACTGCCTACTCTTTCCCATCCGGCGGGCTACATCAGAAATTATCTCCAAAATCTTGGAAGATAACATCTTTCTTGTTCACGGAATACCTAGCACCATCTTAATGGACAACGGGAAACAATTTACAAGCAATATTATGAAAAATTTGTTCTTGCACTATAAAATTCCTAATGTTTATTATACTCCGTTATACACACCACAAGTGAATTCAGTGGAACGATATAATAAAACAATTATGACTGCAGTATCTACGTTTATTGAAGATGATCACAGAACATGGGATCATAATATTCCAAAAATACAATTTGCTATTAACACTGCAGTTAACGAAGTAACTAATTTCACACCATCATTCCTTGTCTTCGGCCGTGAATTGATTAGTTGCGGTTCTCACTATGTCGATGCAGACATTGAAGAAGATATAATATTAGGTCCTTACATATGAAATTGGCGTTTTGTATGGGAGGAACAAAAAGTCGAATATTTTTTAATATAATATATTTAATTAATCAAAGTATGAACCATTATTTTCTATGCACTTTTGCCATCTCATAGGTAGTTCATTGATCCCTTTACTAAAAAAACCAGTCGGACGGGAATCAATAAAATCTTTGAAGGCGATTTGGACTGCCCCATCGGAGTTGAATTTTTTCCCTTGCAAGAAGTTATCCAAATTTCGAAAAAAATGGTAATCTGTTGGAGCAAGGTCCGGGGAGTACGGAGGATGTCTTAGACTTTCCAATTGAAGCTCTTCTAATTTAGTAGCCGTCTGTAGCGCAGTGTGTGGTCTAGCGTTGTCGTGAAGCAGCAGTGGCGTGGAGCGATTGACCAGCCTAGGTTGTTTAGCCGCTAGCTTTTCCATCATGGTTTGCAATTCCTGACAATAGACATCAGCCGTAATAGTCTGGCCAGATTTGAAAAAACTGTAATGAACAATACCGGCACTAGTCCACCAAACGCTTACAAGTAACTTTTTTGGGGTTAATTTTCGCTTGGGGCAGGATTTGGCTGGCTGGCCAGGATCTAACCATTGCCCTGAGCGCTTCCGATTATCGTAAAGAACCCATTTTTCATCACAGGTAATGATTCGGTTTAAAATACCTTCATTATTGTGCCGGTTTAGTAATGTAACGCAGCAGTCGACGCGCGTTTGCCGGTTTGTTTCAGTCAATTCGTGAGGTACCCACCTTTCAAGCTTTTTAATCTTCCCAATTTGCTTCAAGTGAATTAAAACAGTTTTATCACTAACATTGCAGCCTGCAGCTAACTC
This sequence comes from Plagodis pulveraria, assembly GCA_963890685.1. Lineage (NCBI taxonomy): Eukaryota > Metazoa > Arthropoda > Insecta > Lepidoptera > Geometridae > Plagodis > Plagodis pulveraria. The sequence goes on along the minus strand of OY982950.1, from coordinate 38,407,937 downwards.
GGACGTGGTTTGCGATGGATCCGCTTCCACAATAGCCTTCAACTCTTCATTATCAACTTGAGTCTCAGGCCGTCCACGGGGCTTGTTCTGCAGGTCGAAATTTCCAGAACGAAAACGTTGGAACCAAAAACGAACTGTGTTTTCTTTTGCAACACGACCGCCATACACATCATTCACCCTTCGAGTTGTTTCCGCAGCACTAGTGCCACGGCGGAACTCGTACTCGTAAATAATGCGATATTTAAGGTTTTCCATTTTGTAAAATGAGTGACGCAAACAGAAAAAAACAGAAGAAAAAAAACAAATGAATGACGATCATCGAAGCACAAATACATGAGTCTATAGCTGTACAAATTTGAATTTGGAATTCCTTACCAAAGAGGAGAAATTCGTGATTAAAGTGGCCAGTACGAAAAACGCCAATTTCATATGTAAGGACCTAATATTTACACCTCGTGATTCTTACGCAGAAAATAGAGGTGTATTGAGAAAAACTTTGATGCTGTGCAAATTTCATTACTAAAAGCACATTCCCGAAACAGCACTCATTACAATCTCCGACGTAAAAAGGTTGATTTCAATATAGGCGACACGGTTTGGAAGCGCACCTTTTATCAAAGTGATAAAGATGCTAGAATTTCCAAGAAATTAGCCCCCAAATACATAAAATGTCGTATAGTAGGAAAAAAATCTAATCTCGTATATGAACTGGAAGATACGGCTGGTCAAAAGCTAGGAACTTGGCATATCAAGGACTTTAAGTTAAGCTAAGACAATGTCAACAGCAATATAAGTAGTGGATTTATCTTAGTAAAATCCTAACCTAAAAAGGGGGGTATGTAACGACTTCGTTACATTTACTTCTATATAAATAGCTAAAAGAAAATAATTTCAGTAAAGAGTAACATAATTTTAAATTCTCGCGCCATCATCATTTGTATGTCATATTTAAATATCCAAGTCTGACGATGGTGGCGCAGCGCACTGACTCATCGTACAAACAGCTTCATGACGAATAAACAGGGGTGAAGCAAGCGGGGGGAGTGCGAACGGAGGCGATTGCAGAACGGTTAGCTCGCATCATAGCGGTTGCATTTTTTCTCTGCTACCTACGCGTTCGTTTAATTTTTGTGTCCAAACCACAAATATAATATCCTGAACTTAATAAAATCCTATATATTAGGAAGTCCTTATAACGAAGTGTTCTAATTAGTAATTAACATTAGTGCCGTGTTTTCCCCTCTCGGGTGAGTGTTGTGATGTTGTTTGACTAGCTGCAGGTACCTAGTTGTGACTCGATGTTAAAAGGTGTTGCTATTGTGTATCGTAACGGCTATTATTTTGCGATACCTAATCTGGTAAACACAATCTACCTAATTGATAATGCTGCTATCTATCTCATCCGTAAAAGTGTCTATTTATTCGTAGTAAACATCTTTACTTCATATAACATAACGGCCACCTTCGTGTAACCTTGACCGCTATATTTCATTTCATCATAACTGTATCTTTTCAAATAAACCTTACATACTTAGGATGTTAAACCATTGACTATTAAAGGATAGTTCTGATGTACCATTTTGTTAAATATAAAAATATTTCTTCCATCGATAAACTATACTACTATTAGAACAGAATTATCCTTTAATTATAATATCAAGTCATTTACAACGCATTGTTTTTAATACTCCTTGTATGACTGCCACATCATTGACTAGTAATTTTGCACTTATCGCCTACCATTGCTTCTTGCTGGAATGTCGTTCGATCAGTGCCAGAGATGTCACAGTCAACAAGAATAATAGGCATTTCCTAAATTGTCTGGTTGTAATGGATTCCAGGGATCACCGTCCAGGCACAATTGCCTTCCACCTCGTCATTCAACGGGGAACCTACATCTACTGACCACAACGTCGCACCGTCAGCTACGATACTGACCCGCTACGTCGAGCGGCCCCGTCTGCACTGCACTGCCCGTCTGCACTGCACTGCCGTCTGCACTACGCGCTCTACTGCTCGAACAATAAAGCGCAGGAGAGTGGTGGTTACGATAACACGCGCAGTAACACCCAAGTGAACGTAAACCCACGACCCATGTTACCCAATAAAATATTGGGTAATATAACTTTTGTAAATTTTATTTTTTCCACTACCTTAAACCTTCTATGAGCACTCGAAAGAGTGTTTCAACCTCTTAGGGTTGACTTTTGCTAGTCGTAACAAAGTTTTTGTGTTTGTGTATGTGTATTCCACGGAATAAACACGAGGACGATGTGAAAAGTCTCTTGTGCCTGTAAGTTATTATTTCATTTATTTTTTTACTTTGCTTGATGTAAATATTCAATACTCTATTCAAAGTAAACGCGGCGTGGTCCAGTTTTGTCGCGGCAGGCGCCAGACAGTATTAGAAAAACTTATTGATATAAGTTTTGAATCTCGTAGTAAAAGACAACGCCTACTCCGAGCCAAGAGGCAATGCTGGACCGCGCCGCGCTCCTTTTGCATACAGGTACTATATAGACCTATACAACGATTATGATTTACGGGGCCAATTTAAAAATATTAAAAAGGGTTAAAATGTACCCCTTTTTATATAGAGCACGTTTTACATGGTTGCAAAAACCGGTAAGGATCCTGAGGGTTCATGCGGGCGAAGCCGTGGGTAAGAGCAAGTGACATATAAATATATAATTTGTCGCAGGTGAATCGTAGAGCTCAGGTAGCTTTATAATAAAACGGAATAGTTTTGCATTACAGCTGAACGAACGTCCGCCGAATTATCATCATGTACGATTTGTAACTGCGATCAAAAGTAAAAAACGGACTGGTTTCCGAGAAAAAAGATTTCCTACTATTCGCCTTTGACATATACTCACACATTTTATCCTCACGCCTGTGTTCCTTGAAGAAGTAAACAGATGTATTTAAACACCAACGTTTCGCGAGACAAGTTTTGGTTCCATGTAATAAAAGCAAGCCGATTGCCATCATCCGGGCACTTTTCCAGACTCCGGACTGTAGCGCAACAATTATGTTATTGTTTTGCATATTTAAAATTAAACTTGTGACTGCTACATAGTTAAGTCCTTATTCTTGTTATGCCGTAATGAGTGAACGTGAATGCAATAAATAAATATAAAACAAATAACGTTCTTGTGTTGTGACGCATTTACCATTAATTAGATAGGTATCGATGATTTACATTCAACGTTTACCAAAAGCATTTGATATACATATAGCGCGTATCAAAATATGCTTAGGTTCGAGGTTATTGCTATTAGTACTGCGGGGAGAATACGGAAATGCGTAAAGCTCGGCGCGCCTATATAGATACAGACGGGAAATGTCCACATTTTCGATCGTGATTCAAATATATAAGATAAATTACTTTTATTTGCGACATCATGTAAGTTATACATATAATAATAACATTCATGTGGTCATAAACTAGGTCTGTATTAACATGTTTTGACTATTTTAGGCGTACAAATGTGGTGAGCTGGCCGTCATTTATAATAATTATAATAACAACATAAACTTATTGTAAGATATGTCGATAGAATATATCAATAATATCATGTCACGTTGTTCCATGAATAATAGTTATGCTCAGTTGTACCCGTATTATCATGGAAGGGCATTTTGCCGATGCTCGCTTGGCGCTCAGTAGAAAATTTATCGCCAAGCACCTAACAGTGTGTTCCGACAGCAGCCCATGAGAGCCAGTATTTCTAGGCCAAGTCCATTTGTCTTTCTCGACCAAGTCATCACTTACCATCAAATGAAATATTGGTTAAGTTTGTAGGCAGTATTTGTCAGCTGGGCTGTAAAAACTGAAGCAAATATATGTAAAACCAGTAATATAGCAGGATATAAAACAGTTGTAGTGACACTTTATTGTACATGCAGTGTATCTTCCTGACATACAAAACCATTACGAGCGTTGCTTCAGACTTCACCCGGAAGACACGCTATATAGGAAGACGAATAACGAGGCTCGCTAAGCGTATGCATATTTAATTACATACATAATCTTGTAATGTTCATCTAAAATAAAATACCACTGCTTTGTATAGTTGAGTCTCTAATTTATCACCGACTCACAGTGATAAGGACTAGATATACATATATTGGGTAGCATAGTGGTAAACAGTGATAGCTAAGTCTGTCAATCACACGTCTGTCTTAAATGAGTATAATGTTTTTTTTAAATAATTGTTATTCCACTACAACTATTAAATTCCTAAACAGGATCAGATTCACGCAAATTTTATGGTTTTTATATTGTTATGAACAGACTGCCGAACTTAATGAAACAAACCATTTTTTATATAATTTTGTACAGTATTAATTACGTTAAAAGCCGTTTTTTATGGATTTCCAAGATATTTGAGTTTAATAAATAACTAGTTGTCAAATTCAAGTACACATCGTTGTTGTATCTATGACGTTATCATACGTGTTTTCTCAAATATACACTTCAAATCTTATAGTAATTAAACAACTTTAAACGGTTTAAATCGCGTATATTTATCATTGTGACTTTTCAGTCACCCCGTGACCACGATCACTGCAAAGTGTTTGAAACGTCGGGACAAAAATAATGATAAATATACGCGATTTAAACCGTTTAAAGTTGTTTAATTACTATGTGTAATAATCGCGAAAACCTAAGACAACATTACTTCAAATCTTATTATTATTATTATTACACATTTATAAAAGTGTACATTTGTGACACATAAAATCGTAAACGCTTTACGGGCGTTACACAATGACAGATTATTCTGTAGATCAAAGCGTAAAAAGTAGAGGTACACGCAAAGAGGTCATTCATCGGAGTATATTGTCAACACGAGACATGCTCTACTTGCAGATCCTTAGTGAGTAACGTTGGATATGAACACCGACACCGACGAGTCCTACACAAACACTGAGCGTTCGCTTCTCTAGAACTAAGTACACTTAAATCATAAAGGAATCCTCTATGACCTATCGTCCTTTTCATTTAAGGCTAGAGTGCTCGTAGCGCTTTCTATACAAACGTAGTTTCGTCATATTTTAAATACCAAGTCTTCAAATTCTGTTGAACTTAGCGTGTATGTCCTTATGCCAAATATATATATATATATATATATATATATATGCTTCAGAAGCAATTTCACCGAGATTGAACACTTGGTATTTAAAATATCACAAATCTACGTTTATATGGCAAGTGCTACGTGCACTCTAATCTTAAGTATTTACAGATTAACGTACAAATTTCTCACCCGTAAATGAAAAATATAATATAAATAATTTGTAACGTATTTTAAACGGTCGTTCATAATCTGTGGAGTGTTGAGTGCATCGCTTTAAATCTCTACATCTTAAGTTCGATCTAGATTCGAAGTCGGATAGTTTTTCTAACAAAAGAAACCGTTTCAAGTCACTATACTTAAGTGTTCGTTGTAGAGCTTGCTTAACCATTCTCAATCGACTAACTCGGGCTGCGGTTATTATTTTGATATGTGACCGCTACGGACATTTACTACTGACCGTGCACGTACTTCTGAGAGCACGCAGCTCCCTCTGTTACCAAGCACCTAACGGTTATGTTCTGGCAGATGTTTTTGAAAGCCAGAGATTTTAGGCTAACCTGAACAACTTGTTCGACCGCATTATTACTTATCATCAGCAATAAAATATGTTTCTTATTTTATTATTGTGCTTGAGCCCTCATTCCTCAAAACGTTAGAAACTAATACTGATAATGTGTGTTACGTAAAACCCCAATAAATTATTTCACCTGAGGATCGAAGGTCCTGACCTCGAGCACTCCAGCGATGCAGTTTTATTCCTAATTTGGAATATAATTAAGCTATTAAGTATATATTGAATATGAATGATATTGATACCGTAAATTTGCTCAGTTTTGCAAATCACGTTGTTTCTTAATTCAAAGCGCACTCACAATCATCAGCACTCAGACTTGAATCCCACATAATGTGCGCAACACTCCTCTCCCCTTATATATTTACATTATTAATTTGAGCTTTAGCTCTGTATGCAAGAGGCTGGAGCCTCCTGCTGGCTGCACTGTACTGCACTGTATCAGCCGGATCGTCCACTGCTGAACACAGCCTAGGGGAGGGGAGCCTTAAGGGGGTATTTGCCATAATCCCCACACTTGGCAGGCGGCTTGGGGATCGCAGTGTAAGATGGCAGTTCTTTAGAAGGCGCTGCTGCCTACCTTGCAGTATTATTCCCTTAGTCGCCTCTTACGATATCCACGGCAAGATATGGGGAGGTGCAATTCTAACCCGGCACCCCACGGGGAAGCCTACCTACGTACCCTAAATCCAGATTAACCCTCTACGAGAATTCGTCTATGCAACGTAGGTAAGTACGACTCAGTTCGTTTACCAGAAGCGCTTTGCTATGTTTTCTCGTGTACAATCCTTTTAGGTACAAATTTAATTTTCTTATAAGAATTGCATTGCATGAATATGTTTGCAATATATGTAGATATAATATATATCAAACAAGATATATCAATACGTAAATAAAAAATGTAGGACAAATTTTTAACGTTGGCACTTCGTGGTATATTCACGAGACATTAAGTGAACTTGTTCCAAACTTGGTACCTAAAACAATGTAGCTGTAGGCCGCCCACGGAGCTAAAGCGTGAACAACATCTCCCCGACGACGCATCAATCATAATAAAGTCAGAAACACTTAGCGCTGCCCCGGGCCCCGCGCCATGGCGGGCGGGGCGCTTTCTTCACATCTTTACAAATTCCTATTCTATACATAACTGTCACCCAAATTCGCAATTCATTTGCCAACTCCGCAAAAAATATGACAGATTTAACGATATTGAAAAAATGGCCAGATTAATCATTTTCAGTTTTGAAAGCCAATAAGGCTTCATCAATAAGGGAAGCTTTATTTAAAAAAAATTAGATGATACAATTATTTAATATTTACCTAATAGTCCCCACAAATCGTTTTTTCCTTGTACACGTGTTTTAGATTATGATCTAGTTCTGAACCTTAAGTATGTTTAAGTATTTGGTTATGATTGTAATTTGTGTTGTGTACGAAATTTATAAATAAAAAAATAAAATAAACGATGAATCTTTATTTTTGAATAATGCAAAAATTAAAGATGTATTCAATCGAAAATACAACAAAATCTTTCCTTCAAATAACATTAAATTATAGCTCGGCAATAAAAGTATCTGACGGTCTAAAATAGGAAGCGCGATCTCGCGTCCGGTAGTCATGGTCACAGATTCCACAGCAGGTCTCAGCCGATGTAATAGATGTTATTTTCAATTAAGGGTAGAGCTGCCGCGAGTACGAGCTGCAGCCTCACCTCGAACTGATCAATGGATTCGGTGTTCACCCAGACCTGCTTCAAAATTCATCCCAAAAAAATAAAACAATGAAGTAGTGCTGGCTCAGTACGCACGCACTGGCTATGGACTGTCGCGCAGCAGGTCCAAGTTTTATATCCCGCCGCAGGCTTGAGCTTCATCGCATGGTTGAAGAACATTTGCGAATGCCCGCCTGGCTAGCGACCACCCTCAAGTAGAAAATCTGCCGCCAAGCACCTAACGGTGTGTTTCGGCAGCTGTCTTTGAGAGCCAGTAATTGTAGGTTAAGCCTGTTAACACCTTCGACCACATCATCACTTACCATCAGGTGAGATTGTAGTCAAAGGCTTACCGATCAGCAATAAAAAAAATACAAATATTTCCTCTTTATAATATTAGTGTAATTGTAGATAGTGTACATGTAGATGTAACAATATGTCTTCTCCTTCCCTATTTCATTACTTGCAGATATTTTTTCCAAATAATAACCATCATTTTTACACATTCAATGTAAAAAAGATAGTCACAAGTCTTTTTTTTTATGCCTATTTACCTGATGGTAAGTGATGATGTGGTCGAAGATGTTGTTTAGGCTAACCAAGAAGTACTCAAGGACAGCTGCCGGAACACACCATTAGGTGCTTGGCGACAGATTTTCTACTTGAGGGTGGCAGCTAGCCAGGCGGGCATTCGCAAAATGCCCTTCCACCATGCTATAACTACTGCCATCCTAAGACAACAGCCGGGACCAACGGCTTAACGTGCCCTCCGAAGCACGGAAACGCTCAGTAGTAATATCACTAGCGGTCACCCAAACAACTCATGACCGCGGGCGACGTTGCTTAACTTTGCTGATCGATTGAGAACAGCTAAGTAAACTTCACTACGAGCGCTTCAAAAGTCTATACCATATGTGATTCAAAAATTTAAGGAAAATAAATAATATGCGATCGGGCTTTTACTTTTTTAATAAATTTATACATGTATAAAATATTGATCTTAAATTCCGACTAATATTTTCAATCATCACCTATTTATAGAGAATAATTTTCAATCCACACTCGTTGAAAGTAAATTATTCAATGCTCTTATGCTCAACGAGTATTACGATCGTGCATGCTTTTGTTGTAAATTTTAGTAAGTAGAAAATCGTATTACATTATTGAAAAAAAAAAAGTTCTTACGTAGTTTTATTTTAAGGACCAAACAATGTGCTCATAACGAATAAATTCATTTATTCAGTATTCGTAAACTGAAAATACCGACCGAATATAACAACAAAGCAATCAATCTGCGATGCACCACGTAGCTTTGGTTGGATCAACTCCATTGTGTTCTGTTCGCGTCGATTCCACACACTTCTCAAATGTAAAGCATATTGGCGAGTAAAGCCTCCCCACAAATATGCCCACATAATACCGCACGAAGTACTATTAGTTATTGAAGCATTAGGAGAAGCCTACCCTTCCCGGATTAAGCGACTCGTGGCGTCAAATAAATTGGCAAATTTGTGCCTGCCTACGTATAAATATGTATATTCGTAGGTGCCTGCCATCATTTTTGCAACACTTTGTAAACGGATTAGGTACTGATGATTTCAGAAGAATTGATTTACAAAAGCACTGTATAACTCTGCGTCTTTCAACGTGTCCTGAGAACTGATTGACAGACAATACAGTTTTACCGAAAGGCCGACCGACAGTACAGACTACGCCAGATGCTTACTAGCAACAATGAGTAAAAGTCAAACAAACCATGTAATGATTTTTAACGGAATTCAATAAAAGGAGGGGGTTCTCAATACGGCTGTATTTTTGTGTGTGCTACCTCATAATACTTTACAGGGTGTACCGATTATGAAGTTTTTTTTTATATTGCTCAGGGCTGTATACCATCCTAGTGCCCTGCCAGGGTTTCATACAATATGTTCTTGTGTTCGTGTCTTATATGTTGTTAGCGTGAACATATTATTCGTAATATGTTCTTGTGTTTCTCCAGTGTGTTAGAGAAAACATTTTGTATGACCTTGAAACTGTGCCCGGTGAATGGCAATAGGCTATCACATGGGACCAAAACCCAATGGATGAAACGTGGCTGTTTACACATCTCTGCCAACCTCTTCAGGGAATACAGGCATCATACAGTAATTATATGTATGTTATGTATTAAGTCGATTTTTTTGTTAAAATTACGCAGTTTCTTTTTACTACTAAAGGGTGGTCTTTTGTAGTAAATAAATATTTTTATTATTTTATATGATAGATATATAGATTTTTTGATTGATCTTATTGGTATAAAAAATATTTCTATATTGTAAAAAAAATACATTGTATACCTAGTTAAGAAACTTGCTATGGGTCAATAATTTGCTTTCATAACTCATATTTGCAACATATAAAGTTTAGTCGCCAGCGGTCAAACCCAGTCTGACGGCACCGTTCGTAAATCTGTGAGCTCAAAGAAGTGCTGACAAAAGTATTACCGTCGTTCTTTGTGTTTGAGTTCCCGGCATAAAGGGAATTCTAACACATTGATTTGAATGCTGAAATTCGGATTCGTACTTTGATGTTAAAGTATAGAATAGAATAGAATAGAATATCATTTATTTGCTTCAAATGCGAGTACAATAATGTTGTTGAAAGTAAATCAATTTAAGATCTTACACATTTCACCAAATTACTGGCATACAAAAACTTATAATGAAAATGTAATTTCTAGAAGTATCCCCGAGTCTATAATGTTGATAATATATATGCTTGTTGTTGCTCAATACTTTGTAGTGTTTACTGCAACGACAAGCAATATTAACAATAATTTTACACAAACTGGAGACGCGTATCTAGCTAATTCGTCAGTTGATATCAAATACTTTTTGGTGAGTTTGTACTGGAATTCAATTATACCATTTCCAAATGGCAATACGACATAATCATGATGTATGCCTCTCCCATTACGGGGGCTTAGCCATAATCTTCACGCGCCTGGCTGAATGGCTAGGGACTGCAGTGTAAAATGACAGTTATTCAGGAGGTTATGCTGCCTACGTTCTGTCATCTTTACCTTCGTCGCCTCTTTACTCTCCCACAGGAAGATATGGGGGTTGCAATTCTATCCCAGCACCCCACGTGGGATATTAAATCTCTAATTAAATTTTAGATTTTTCAGAATGGCTAATCTGTTTAGTATGATTTGAATGGGTGACCGTTAATGGTATTTACAACTAAGCACTTCCGTGATTTGCCTTCAATCCCGGTTAGTGCCAGTAGGATGGCGGTCGTTTGTCTACGTTAGAGACCATTGCGAGTTTGAATACTATGGCCTCTAGCGCTGAGCTGCATTGGGCCTACGTTGTGTTACTTACTAACATATTTTGTACAAAAAAATATAAATATTAAATTTATAGTTTAAATAAATAAATTAAATTGGAATCATTTTATAAACTTATTGGAATAATTTATACAATTGAAGGACCATGATAAATTTATAAAATTGAGCAATCAGTCACTAACAAATGCCTGTAAAAAAACCCTTAAAGCAGAATACCTACGCGCTGCAACGCTTATCCCCGAGTGTATAGAACACAAACTGGGCGACATCAGGATGACGAGAGACTTTGTTATTTACTCTCAAGACGTGTTCCAGAACCTTTTTAATGAGAATATTATTAATATAAAGAACTGCAGCTGCAGTTTAAAATGCAAATTATATATATCAGTGCTGACAGTGCTGTTGTAGCTAAATACCTCATAGTAAGTTTAATTCAATTTGTCTGTACTGATAATTTTGAAAAACGACGACCATAATTTGTTCAATGCTACTAGTTTCCTAATTGTTCTTACCAAATTTCAGACTAGTTTTATGCTTAACATACAAAAATACTTCAACAGTTCATCTCATTAAATCCCAAAAACTAACCAGAGAAACCTTTCTCTAAATAGACATTGCTTTAAGTTACATTATCGTGTACAAAGTGCTATCCCATGCGACGTTAATGTGTAATGGAGCGCTCCGTGATCTCAGCACGATGGCTCCAGCACTACGACGCACCGTGATGTGACATAACAACTAAGTAACTACGTAAACGTGTTCTCCTGGTACTTAATGTAATAGGAGTAGAGGAGATCACTAATTACAGTCATTATCTGTCCATAAACGTCATGTTTTAAAACTGGCATCATCAAAGTGACATACATAAACCACTTATTTGCTAAAATACGTGTATACCAATACACAAAAAGTTCAAATCAATATGTATTTTCTATAAAGATAGCATATTTTTAATGAAAAGGAAATTTCTTCTTTGTAAAACGTGTCACAAAGAGCCAAAAATGCCGTAATTTTCACGAGATTATCGTTGCCAATAACAAATTCGTCTCGTAGACAAAAAAGTCGAGGATGTGCGTATTTACAGTTTTATTTTATACACATATTATAATGAAACAGTATCAAGTAAGAAAACAATAGAAGCATGCCTACAAATGATTGTAGGCGTGCTTCAAAAACGTAAGCATCGCATAATAGTACATTACTACAGAATTCAGTAAGTAAGCCATCCTGGCCAAGTATGAGTTAACCGGACCCAACCGGAGTTGAGATCCGGTTATATACGAGGTCAGGATGGCTTTTTTTACTGGTTGAGGCTTGTATAATGCTTTTCTCAAAAATGAATGCCTCAGATTTTAAATCAGGAGGAGTGCCTTCTATTTCCAAATCGCTTGAACTCATTTTTTGGGATTATCTATGTTCACGGTCGCAATTGGAAATCGGAAATGACACCATCAATTTTCATTCTCTGACTATTGTCGCATAAGCCACGCGCGTCTTCTACCGCGGTGCACGGTAGAAACGCTTACGTTATATATTTCGTCCTCGTAGCTACCGGTTACCGCGCCTAGGGTAACGCTTTGCGTAGATACCAGCTACGAGTCGTAGATGTCTACGAAAGCGTCACCACGAAGAGAACATCATTTATGAGTAAATATACATAGCCGGTTACTAAATAATAATTAAATATACATAGTTTGCAAATGAATACACGTAGTATCAGATCCTAAAATGTAGTTTAGTTCATACAACCACTCAATAAACTAATATTTATATATACTAATTGTAGTCGTAGGCGTAGAGTTTAACTACTAGTATCCATTTTGTACCGTGGCACAGGTATATCAAACATCTGAATTTATACGTATCTTATTTGAGTATAGTATGTTTTATTTTAATTTTTTTTGTTGTTTTATTTTAGTTTCATTTTAAATACATTTTGAAAAGTAATTAATTTTCATACTGACCAGATTTCTTACCAGCTAGCATTACGCGCTCCAATTTCTCAATGTAGGATTGTTCAACAAATTTGATTTCGCATAGTGTTCGTTTTGTATTTATATGATGGTCACTAATTTATATACCTAATGTGGACCCACACTAAAAGTTTTGCACTTCTAGCAAATCGGAACTATTTGAATTTCGAATGTTATATTTTTTGAAACTAATTTCAACCTTTTTGGTGCAAAATAAAATAAATTGACGGGAAATTTTCACACATCAAAGTTCTACGTACGCAACGAAAATGGAATTAAGTCGAAAAGATTTTAGAGCGATGATTTTCTATGATTTTAAAAGTTCTCTCTTTCCGCTAGACTGTGCCGCTCGTCTTCAAAATGCCTTTGGGAGAGAAGCGACTTGTTTGAGCACCGTGAGGCGATGGTTTGTTCAATTTGAGAGAGGTCTGGTTTCTTTACATGACGAATGTTGTGAAGGGCGGTCTTCATCTGCCGTCAACGAAAATAATGTGGCGAAAATTGTTAAGCGGCTAATTGAATTAACCCCGGGGATTACCTATGAGACAATTTGAGGACTATCGCAGATTGGTATGGGCCAAATTCAGAAAATTTTACACGAAGGATTAAAAGTGTGGAAACTTTGTTGTGGTTGGATCCCTCATGAACTGACAGCGGAGCAGAAGCGGGCTCGCGTGGAATGGTGCTCACAGATGCTACTGAAGTACGACCACGTACATTTTAATGCTGTTTATGACATTGTCACAGAAGACGAAACGTGGATTTATTGTTTTGAACCCGGAAAAAAACAGCAATCTTGTGAATGGGTGTTTTAAAATGAGAACAGACCAACAAAAGTGAGGCTGCCGAGATACGTTGGTAAAAAATGATCGTATTTTTTTTTTTCACATACGGGTCCCATCTGCACAATTCCACTTGAAGATCAAAAGAGTATTCGACCATTTGTTTGGCCAGGTTGTTAGAGAAAATTCGCGAAAGGCGACCAAAAAGCCGCGTTCTCTTACATCATGACAACGCTTCTTCACACACGGCCAGCAAAACAAAGTCATTTTTAGCTGAAGAAAAAGTACAACTCTTCACCCATCCTGCACATAGCCCCGACCTACCCTGTGATTTCTGTATTTTCCCCAAAATCAAAGATTTGATGAGAGGTTTCACTTTTACCAACTCCGAAGAGGCAGTGATTGAGTTCAATCAGCACGTTGAAAACATGCAATCAGAAAGGTGGTCCTCCTTTTTTAAAAAATGGTTCGATATCATGAAAAGATGATCAAAATGTAAAGGAGAGTATTTTGAAAAGCAATAAACATTATATTTTTTTTATAACATGTTGTTTTTTTAAAGTTACGCAAAAGCTTTCAGTGTGACCTACGTATTGTTACACCAGTCGCTAAGTAGTACAAGTTACTCCTCAGATCCCAAGCTATAGAACTGCGCCGCCTAACGCCGTCTTACGTAAAATAAAATACTTGTAAACAAAAATAAATCAGTGCTTGTTTGTTTTCCTAACAGCTGAGACAACAAGGTTGACTTTACTAAATAGGTAAGTATTACGACGTTACTAATGTCCGTGATTTCGGCACAGCTGAATATTTTACATCCCTTATATAAGAAAGAATATTATGCATGTTTCGTCGACATACTGGAAATTACAAATGAGTTATTGTTCTCCGCGGTTCGTGATTTACATCTTCCGCCTTCCGCCGCTAAGTGAATGGCTTCTTTATTATTTAATATTATTATAAATCCAGCTTCACGTTCTATGCGGGGATGTAACGAGCACCGTGATGTTTCTCCCTTCGACGTTCATCCAAATAAATAAAACCCCTAAAAATTCCATTTGTTTTTTTGTATGCAACGCATAAACTTAAAAACCAATAATAACAAATACTTTTAAAATATTTTAAGAAAACATCAAATTAATATTCTAATAAAACACTTAAAAATATATCTAGTGACAATTCCGCCTAATTTTCCCGCTAAGCCGAGGCGACGTCACAAACGCCACCCAGCCAAACCGGAACAATTTTCGACGCGTTTCGCTTCTACACGAAGCATCCTCAGGAGGTCATGACTCTTCGAGCGCACGATCGAGAATGAGCGGCCGGCGGCTCGGCACGCCTTTATATAGACGGGCTGAGTCAGCACGCCTTTGTCTAGACTCGAGCGTGAGTCACCGCTCTTTGTTGTAGCTAACAATTGGTGAGTAATACGTTATTAAAATGACAATGACATTATACTGACCATAAATTGAAAACAAAAAATAATTTTACATTGTTTATATTATGCAATGTGTTTTTGAATATGAAAAATATCGTTAAAAAATTAACAAAATTACTTCCTAAAACAAATACATATTTAACTATTTTGTAGTGGCAAATTATCACTAAAAACACGTAACAGTGGTGATGAAACCAATTGCGTCTGTTCATTCAAGAGTGCAACGCCTGTACTATGTTTTAATATTTCTAACTGTTCCAATACACACAATCGAAATCCCTTATCACAACAATGTAAAATCTTAAAGGTATTACAGGAAGAGAAGGGGATAGCAATATCTGTATGTGTCGGTTTTCGATATATTTGAAAATCTAATTTATTGCTAACTCTTGTAAGCGTTAAATCTAAAAAGTTGATAGATTGATTTAATTCTAATTCGAGTTTAAATTTAATTTTGGGATGTATATTATTCAGTTTCTTAACAAAGATATCAATCTGGCGAGAAGTGCCAGTCCAACAAATGATTATATCATCAACGTATCTATAATAAAATAGAATATTAGGTTCCTGTACTATGTGTTTACGCTCAAAGTCGCCCATAAAAAGTTCGGCCATTAGTGGACTTAAAGGTGCTATGGATTAGCTATGGGTCACTTTTAAGTCCACTAATGGCCGAACTTTTTATGGACGACTTTTTATCAACTTTTTAGATTTAACGCTTACAAGAGTTAGCAATAAATTAGATTTTCAAATATATCGAAAACCGACACATACAGATATTGCTATCCCCTTCTCTTCCTGTCATCCCATTCAACACAAGTTAGCAGCTTTTCGAAGTTATGTCGATAGACTGTTATCGGTTCCTCTTAATCAAGAAAATTATAATAAGGAACTTAATATAATATACCAAATTGCTATTTCCAACGGCTACAATAAACAATTAGTTGATCGATTAATTCATAATAAACAACGTAATAGAGCTATGTCACTCCTATATTCTTGCCCTACGGATAGAAATATCAAGTACGTAGGTAGCATTACTTATATGGGACCAATCTCTCAAAAAATTTCCAATATATTTAAGAAAAATAACGTCCATGTAGCTTTTCGAACAAACCAAAATTTACGCCATTTATGTAACGGAAAAGATCGTTTAGAAAACAATAAAAAATCCGGTGTTTACAAACTTACCTGTGACGAATGTAACAGTGTTTATATTGGTCAAACCGGCCGTAATTTTGATATTAGATATAAAGAACACAAATCCGCGTATAGGAACGACCATCCCGAACAGTCTCACTTTGCAAAACATTTAATTGAAAGCAGTCATCAACTCCTTGATAGTAATACCTTTAAGATTTTACATTGTTGTGATAAGGGATTTCGATTGTGTGTATTGGAACAGTTAGAAATATTAAAACATAGTACAGGCGTTGCACTGTTGAATGAACAGACGCAATTGGTTTCATCACCACTGTTACGTGTTTTCAGTGATAATTTGCCACTACAAAATAGTTAAATATGTATTTGTTTTAGGAAGTAATTTTGTTAATTTTTTAACGATATTTTTCATATTCAAAAACACATTGCATAATATAAACAATTTAAAATTATTTTTTGTTTTCAATTTATGGTCAGTATGATGTCATTGTCATTTTAATAACGTATTACTCACCAATTGTTAGCTACAACAAAGAGCGGTGACTCACGCTCGAGTCTAGACAAAGGCGTGCTGACTCAGCCCGTCTATATAAAGGCGTGCCGAGCCGCCGGCCGCTCATTCTCGATCGTGCGCTCGAAGAGTCATGACCTCCTGATGATGCTTCGTGTAGAATCGAAACGCGTCGAAAATTGTTCCGGTTTGGCTGGGTGGCGTTTGTGACGTCGCCTCGGCTTAGCGGAAAAATTAAGCGGAATTGTCACTAGATATATTTTTATATTTTTAAGTGTTTTATTAGAATATTAATTTGATGTTTTCTTAAAATATTTTAAAAGTATTTGTTATTATTAAAAATGGATTTCCGCAAAGTAACGCCTGAATCTATTCATTAATTTAAAAACTATTGGACCGATTTGGATGAAATTTGGTATAGAAATAGTTTGAGAACATAGGATAGTTTTTATCCAACTGCGTAAAAAGAGGTTAATGGTTTTGCACGATAACCGACAACCGTGCGGGCGGAGCAGCAGCCGGAAGGCTAGTTTATAATATAGCTCTAAAGTTGTGATCAATAGCAACAAACATTTTTTACTTTTACGGTCTGCAAACCGGACCCTTAAATGAGGGAAGCCCGACTTCCACTTATTTGTTGGTACACGTTTGATATTGAACTATATTCGTAACAAGTGTGACGATTGTATATATACCTATTACCATTTATGCAATAGAGCAAAAAAAACTTTACACATAAAGAGGGTCCTTCATACGTGTTATGTATGAAGGACCCTCTTTTATCTGTACTCTTTAAGATTATCAATATTTTTAAGCCATACCCATCACATATTCTATCAAAATTTCGTTTTCTCAAACAGAACCATAATAAATTATAAGCATTGGGATCTCATTACGAACCACATAGGTATCTTATGTCATATGAGTTTTTTTTTTATAAAAACAGAGAAGTATCTTATTCTTTAAGGTACGCGTCCATTGGCCCGCGCCGGACGGAGCGCACGCACGGCACGAAACGGATTTTTGTTCATAAATGCCGGCTTCCGATGCGGGCGGGCGGTGCGGATGGTGCGCAGCGCTATGTAAAATCATACAAAGCAAACTGTAATCCGTTGCGTGCCGTGCGTGCGGTGCGTCCGGCGCGGGCCAATGGACGCGTACCTTTAGAGTTATATGTAGCCCGACATGGAAGTGTGCGCGCCGACATAGCTCCCAACCCATAATTTGAAGGCATATTGGATCGCTTCCGCTACCCCGCGTCCATTGTATCAAAGTCGGGCGGGAACGTAGAACGTCGTAAACTGAGTTCTTGCTGAATTCGCCTTTTTTACTTTGACGTTTTATTATTGAATTACGTAACCCGTAGGCTGAGATGAGAGGTTCACTCAAGGCTCAAGCCCACTGTACCTTAAGAAGGTGTATTTATTTTCAGGGTTCCCTAACAAAAAAGAACTCGTGCGTTTCTTTGGAATTTCGATTAAAAAACGGTATCTTTTTGCCGAGGTTCTCCTTGTTTGGCGATAGAACAAAAATATATTAGATTGTACACTTCCATTGCGCAGTCTCCAAAATGTATCCGGCAAAAGATAGATAGTTAAAAAAATTGATTGTGGCGAATGTTCCAGATTCTAGAGTTTTATCTTA
Source organism: Plagodis pulveraria (assembly GCA_963890685.1). Classification (NCBI taxonomy): domain Eukaryota; kingdom Metazoa; phylum Arthropoda; class Insecta; order Lepidoptera; family Geometridae; genus Plagodis; species Plagodis pulveraria. Next base: position 38,389,734 of record OY982950.1, on the reverse strand, counting down.
GCAAGCTGGCAAATCTAAATAAGGATGCCGAGCTGCCCATGGGGTGCTGAACTGCCCGTGGGGTGCCAGGCCGTGGGGTGCAAGGATTTGGCTGGCTGGCCAGGATCTAACCATTGCGCTGAGCGCTTCCGATTATCGTAAAGAACCCATTTTTCATCACAGGTAATGATTCGGTTTAAAATACCTTCATTATTGTGCCGGTTTAGTAATGTAACGCAGCAGTCGACGCGCGTTTGCCGGTTTGTTTCAGTCAATTCGTGAGGTACCCACCTTTCAAGCTTTTTAATCTTCCCAATTTGCTTCAAGTGAATTAAAACAGTTTTATCACTAACATTGCAGCCTGCAGCTAACTCGGACGTGGTTTGCGATGGATCCGCTTCCACAATAGCCTTCAACTCTTCATTATCAACTTGAGTCTCAGGCCGTCCACGGGGCTTGTTCTGCAGGTCGAAATTTCCAGAACGAAAACGTTGGAACCAAAAACGAACTGTGTTTTCTTTTGCAACACGACCGCCATACACATCATTCACCCTTCGAGTTGTTTCCGCAGCACTAGTGCCACGGCGGAACTCGTACTCGTAAATAATGCGATATTTAAGGTTTTCTATTTTGTAAAATGAGTGACGCAAACAGAAAAAAACAGAAGAAAAAAAACAAATGAATGACGATCATCGAAGCACAAATACATGAGTGTATAGCTGTACAAATTTGAATTTGGAATTCCTTACCAAAGAGGAGAAATTCGTGATTAAAGTGGCCAGTACGAAAAACGCCAATTTCATATGTAAGGACCTAATATTTTTAAGTGCTCATTCAAATAACATTTCTTATCACTAGCATGATATGCCGTTGTAGTTAGTTATGTGGGATAATTTTGCGATAAACGCACAAACTTGTGTCTTCTTGTGGTTAAATTGGGCTAAGTTCGGTCGACAACATCGTTTCGATTGAAGACGCAAGTTTGTTCTGACTCTCGACAACGTTTTCCCGAGAAATTTTAGCACTGCCAGTGTATGAGGCTCTCCGGTACTATCATCCGCATAGCAATGAATATCAGTCGGTTTTACACCAGATTTCTTCCGACTACTTGCGGATTATGTTCGTGACCGAAAGCAGTTTGTTAGACTATCACACGCATTCCGGAGTCAGTCAGGGCTCCATCTTGGGATCTTTATTTTCTTGCTGATGGTCAATGACTTACCGGGCGTTCTCGGCCATGGAAAGTGCCTACTTTATGCAGAGATTAGGGGTGCATCAGATTGTCAGCTTTTACAGAGGGATGTGGATGCAATATTTAGGTGGAGCGCCACGAACAGGATGGAGTTTAATCTTTCTAAGTGCAACGTGCTGATTTACGGTCAACCTCATGTCTTCGGACTGGGTGAACTGATTTTAATAATTCTTTTTTTATTTGATAGCTGATGCTTGCCGTGTGGTCCCATTTAAATTACATCAAAATCGATTTAGCCGTTTTTGAGTTACACTCCAAAAACTGAAAAAGTGTTTTCCTGTCCTGATATTATAGTCAATGTTTGGTACCTTAGAACTTTTGACTGGGTGAACCGATTTTGATAACTTTATTTTTATTTGAAAGCTGATGCTTGCCGTGTGGTCCCATTTAAATTACATCAAAATCAGTCCAGCCGTTTTTGAGTTACACCCCAATAACTGAAAAGTATTTTCCTATCATGATGAATTCTCATCGAAACTCAAATTAGGTGGTAACACAGTAATATTTCCTCAACGGAATAAAATAGAAATAACATTTTTGGATAGGAAGATAAAACGTGTATTATGCTGCAAACTAAAAAAAACTAGTCTTATTTTAATATTGTTAGGTTTGCAATAACGCCTGCTATGCGGATTACATTACAAAATCACAAATATACAACGAAAAATTTAAGTCATGTGCGGGATTCGAACCCGCGTCCATCCACCCCTTGAGCCGGGGTATGGTTTAACCAATTGAGCTAACATGACATGACGTCATAACTCCAATCTTTCCTATTGTTCTTTAACCATCGTATTGGGATGGAGCGACAACTATAGTACCACTTGCGTTATACTACAAACAAGACAAATTTTGCAATTGGTTTTATTTTTGTAAATGATGACGCAACCGTATAATTTTAATATTGTTAGGTTTGCAATAACGCCTGCTATGCGGATTACATTACAAAATCACAAATATACGATAGGAAAAATTTCAGTCATGTGCGGGATTCGAACCCGCGTCCATACACCCCTTGAGCCGGGGTATGTTCTAACCAATTGAGCTATCATGACATGATGTCACAACTCAAATCTTTCCTATCGTTCTTAAACCGTAAATGTCATTAACAGTAAATGACAACTGATCCCATAAGTAGGGGACTAAATATAATGATCACCATATAAAATGCTTGGATACCCTTAGTTCTTTTACCAAAAATTGTAATCGAACACCAAATGTAGTAAATGATCACTAAATCTCAAAGCCATGTTTAGGTGCGACGACGAGCGAAGCGAGGAGGAGCGTTAGGTTACTTGCGACCACAACAACGCGCGAGCCGAGCGAGCATAGCGAGCGTGCCGCGGCAGCGGCCGGCGATGCGCCAGAAGAATTACAGCAAGTTTAATTTTGATGATAATTTACTACTTTTGGTGATTGTTAAATATTTAAGGGATCTTGTTGTATTCGCTATAAATGAAAGTCTTCAATAACTGACTTGATATTTGTATTGTCCTTTGAACATAGTTTGGGTTACACAGCACTTAAATTACTATTTTTATTAATTTATTTTGTAGGAACACATATGGCATGTTGGTTGATGTGAGACGAGAGAGTGAGACAGCTTTACTTATTTAATATGGCAATATTAAACAGTGATCATTTACTACTTTTGGGTTAACAATGATTTACTAGAGTAATTTGGCTTAAATAGAATAGCGAGATGTTAAAACTTTGGTTCTAAGTTTACATTGAATGGGGGTTAATTTTAGTCTGTTATATGTTACTATATCTGGTAGTAAGTTAAACATAAGCCCATAAGTAGCAAGGTTCACTAAAAAGGGCGAAATAAAAATTTTTACCAAAAAAAATAGAACCGACTTCAACACTCAAAGATGTGAAATAACTTGTCGAAGTCGGTACCATGACGGTTCAAAAGTACCTATCATCACAATATTGTGCGCATGGTACCGATTTCGACAAGTTATTTCACATCTTTGAGTGTTGAAGTCGGTTCTATTTTTTTTGGTAAAAATTTTTATTCTTAGGGACTGTTGTCACAATGAAATGGTTGTGCGAAAAGTGTGGATATTTTTGTGTGTGAGTGATAGAAATCACAGCGTTATGATGATCGGAACTATTCGGAACATCTCGTGGTGGTGCGGCGGTAATACAAATTGCTTATATATTATCTCTTTTTAACAACAGATATGACGTATAATATTCGAATATTCTTTCGTTGTCATTATAAACTGCATAATATATAATATGTGCATATATTATAGGGTTTTTCAATAGGGATGCGCGAACTTTGATAGCGAATAGTGGCCATCTTGGTAAAGCGATAGCAGTCAAATTTGACATGAACACATATTAAATATGTGACTAAATTTGAGTCGTGACATTTCACCATGGAACGCTACGCGCTTCAACAGCGCGTAGAAATTGTTAAAATGTATTATCAATGTCAGTGCTCTATTCGCCTAACGTTCCGTGCATTGCGTCCAATTTTTGGCGTTCATGGCCGTCCTGCAGAGTTCACAATCCGTTGTTTAGTTAAGAAACTTGAGACAACCGGGTCGGTGATCGATGAAGCAGTGCCTGTACGTCAAAGAAACGCAAGATCGTTGGAGAATATTGTTGCTGTTCGGGACAGTGTGCGAGAAAACCCCGGACAGTCCATACCGCGTCGTGCACAAGAGCTGGGTCTTTCTGCGACATCAACTTGGCGGATTAAGGGTCGAGATTTGGGTTTTCATCCATACAAAATTCAATTAGCTCAAGAGCTAAAACCCAACGACCACAGACAGTGCTGTGTTCGCTGATGGGGCTGTAGAGCATTTGGCGGCTGACCCTGCTTTCGGAAAAAAAATCATCTTCAGGGATGAGGCTCATTTCTGGTTGAGTGGATATGTTAACAAATACATTGCCGGATTTGGAGCGACGAAAATCCATGGGAGATTCATCAGGTGTATCTACACCTTGAAAAGGTCAATGTTTGGTGTGGATTTTGGCATTTATGCAACAATGTCATCCAAAATTTGTCCACCAGAATTCGCTGCCGACAGTGAATCCATGGAATGCTAAGTAAATTTGTCAATGCATTATTATAAACGACGATAAGAATAACAATTAACAAAAACGTGGTTCGTTCTTCAAATCAAAGTTTCCATCACGAAAGCGTTTAAACCAAATTCGCAGGGTGCGTTCATTAGCAGTCCCGTCTCCATGCGCAACATTGATATTACGAGCTGTTTTCGCCGCGTTAGTTCCGCGTCGGAACTCGTATTCAAAAATCACTCGAATTTTCGAAGTACATATCCATCTTTCTTGTCTAAGCTGAATAAAAAAAAAGCAACTGAAAGTCCATAATTTAATGATGTAAATATTTTATTCACAGGTACCATGTGAAAAATGTTTCACTGAAAAATCTCAAACCATGAAGTTTCTATGTCAATGCGAAGTATACCTGTTACAATAAAACGGCAATTTCATACTTTAATCCCTATTATTTTCATTAGCTCTGTTTGCATGAAAGACTGCATTACAATGTTTTTTATAAATCAAAACTAACGCGCGAACATTATCCATTGAGAATAACAGGTATTATCAAAAAGTGCTGTCTGTCGTAAGATTTGAGTCAAATCGTTCGTTATCAAACGGTAACACGTTTCCTTAAAATTTGCTCTAGAGAATAAAATTGCAAAGTTGACTCTAAATTAAGCTTGTAACGTAAATATCTTAAATTTACATATGAATTTGTATGAAACTATATTAATAAAATAGCAAAATTTTAGCAAGCGGGACAAGAAAAGTTACATTTTCGATTTACGTTACTAGTTTTGTGTTATGCATGGTAGAAGGGCATTTTGCGAATGCCCGCCTGGCTAGCGACCACCCTTAAGTAGAAAATCTGTCGCCAAGCACCTAACGGTGTGTTCGGGCAACAGTCCTTGAGAGCCAGTGAAATTACAGGCAAAACCAGACAAGTATGTCTCAAGGTGATGGGCGCAGTGCAGTTCGTCACTTGTGATGAAATGCGTCTGTTATAGGCAGAGGATACCGCTAACATCAGGTGGACCTCGTGCTGGTTGCGTCACAATAACATAAAAAAAAGTGTTATCAAGCTTTCTTTCGGATTTTACCTAAACTGATCGCGATTTCACCATCGCTGCCTACTTTTCACTCCTACGTAGTCCGATAGTGACAAAAGTTCAGCATTTGACAGCGTCTTAATTCCGAGCAAGGCTACGTTCCGATCCTCAGAGTATAGTTGTTTCGTTATTTTTTACCATAATAGAACGCCATGGTTGTTTTGTAACCTCAAAGCCGACATTTTTACTAAAATAATTATCTTTGTTATGTTGTTTGTTATGTTTACTTCTAGGCGGGGAAATAACAAAAAAAATACTGCTAATTACTAATTTTGTTGAGATCCCGTCTGACAACTCAATGAAACCCGAAATGCAACCCCACCGTAGAATACCTATACCAATAGAAGAGGAGATACAGAATAAAATTAGATATCAAAAACGCGTTCCACCGAATGAGCTTCATCCTAATTCACGATATTTGACTACATTATAACGTCCAGTGGTCTTTACGGATATAAAAGGTTTGAAGTTTTGGAAAAATATTGATTAAATGTAAAGGTGTCATAAATTTCATAGATGCTATTTTGATTTGTGGTTAGGTTAGGTGGTACCATAATCTGAGTTTTACAAGAGTGTTAGAAACACTAATAGAAAATAATGTCCAGTTCAATGATGAGAAATGTATTTACAAAGTACAAAAAGTCAACTTTTTCGGACATGAATTGACAACAGATGGTGTTAAACCTTTGCAAAAGTATATGAGGAATATTTCGGTTTCTATTGTATATTCGGTACAAGATAAAAAGCAAAAAAAAAACGACGATTAGACAGAGATTTCCAATATCCTGGAGTGCAAAAGACTACTAGATCTTTGTCGTCCAAGATCACTAAAATACTACGTCAGTTTTTTTTTATATGCCTCATATACTCTATACTATGACACTATCTCAACTGATGGTAAGTGATGATGTGGTCCAAGATGTTGTTTGGGCTAACTTAGAAATACTGGCTCTCAATGACAGTTGCCGGAACACACCGTTAGATGCTTGGCGACAGATTTTCTACTTGAGGGTGGTAGCTAGCCAGGCGGGCACTCGCAAAATGCCCTACCACCAAGCAATAACGACTGCCATGCTAAAACAACAACCGGTACCGACGCGACGGCTTAACGTGCCCTCCGAAGAACGGAAACGCTCAGTAGTATTGTCACCAGCGGACACCCATCCAAACTCATGACCGCGGTGGAAGTTGCTCAACTTTGCTGATCGGTTCATAAGGGCTAATCAAACTTCGCTACGAGCGCTTCTAAGTAGCGCTTTGACGTGGTTCGCCGATAGTCGATGAACTTCAATGCGTTCATTTAATGTGGACACAACAGCGAAAGCGAGCGAGCGTGCGGTATTGATCGGCAAATCACACCTTTTTCATTCGCTCGGTTTCGTTCGCTTGGTCTGTCTTGGCATAAGGTTGCGAACGACGTTTGTGTGAATAGTTGCAGTCTAGTGCTCACTAAGTGTATATTCCATTTGTCGCTAAGAACGTTATTTTCGATAATTTCGATCACAATCTGCATCTATGGTTTCGATCACTGTGATCGTTTGTAACTGTCATCCCCTGTTCCATTTAGGATAAGAACGCTAAGAATGCCACTAAAATGTGCCACTTCTTTCACTTTTGACATAAGATGTAGCGTTTATGGCGAAAATATCGCCAAGACCCATGAGGAACAACTTTTTGGGAGTGTGATCGTTTTTAGCGTTTTTTGCGAATCTAACTTCAAATGGTAAGCACCCTAAGGTTCTGAACGTGTCCCTGTTAAACTAAGGGTGCTTACCATTTGAAGTTAAATTTGCTAAAAACCCTATAAACGATCACTCTCCCAAAAAGTTGTTCCAGATGGGTCTTGGCATTATTTTCGCCATATATGCTATGAAGCTACTGGAACAGTTTGAATCATCTAATGTCAAAAGTGACAGAAGTGGCAAATTTTAGTGGCATTCTTAGCGTTCTTATCCTAAATGGAACAGGGGAGAACAGTTACAAACGATCACAGTGATCACAACCACAGACGCAGAATGTGATCAAAATTATCGAAAATAACGAAATTAGCGTCAAATGGAATAGGCCCAATGTTGCTGCACGTACTCAGGGCCACGTTCCAAGCCTCAGAGTGAATTTGTTTTAATTTACTCCAAGGTTCGGAACGACTTATTACCTCACATATCTATTTTTAGCGGGGAACTAGAAAATATATAGACATTTTATGATGTTTGAAAAGTAATAACTACCGTTACCTGCAAAATACCAAAGTGTGCCTATAATTCTCTCATCAAGAAATGGCAAGGGCATGTCATTTAAAGAAGCAACCAATTTACGACCGATTTTGAAGTTTAAAAGTTGCGCTTGTTAGTTGGATTTAAACAACAAAGTCAATAGGCAAAACCATTTATTCAATTTGATGAAATTTTAATATTGAATGATTCTACATTATACTGCCACGTTCAGCAAACATAATTGTATAGAGCCACTGCGAGAAGAACGGGCAAGAAACTCGGGGCCATTCTTTTATAAGTCTTTTAACAATGTGTTACATACTTACTATATACACTTTATTTACACTTTCACTGGATTATCAACTATTAATTAACATATAAAGTCATTGTTTACATAAACAGATATTTTCTTATTCGATATATAATTGTCATAACCTTTTTAACAAACTATGTAATGGTCCAAAAGGACCATTACATTTAAACGAGGTTTATCGTTATGTAATATCAGAAAAGATAATAATAAATTACTTAACTTCACAACATCTTGATCGGGCAGCACTTCGTCACTAAAGACTACTTTCCAAATATATTTCGACACCCCCGGAGCTCTGCTCGGCACGGCGGTCCAACCGAAACTGAATCAAGCAGCACTTCGTCGTCAAACACTATTTCAACACCACTGGAGGTCTGCTCGGCACGGCGGTCCGACAGAAAGTGAATCAACTCGCTTTACACTACCCCTTTTATAGGAAGGAACAAACAAGGTGACGAAGCGACTACCGTCACAAACACAGTACTCTTTAAATTGACAATTATGTTATTTCAAGCTCTATACATATGGTAATAACTATAATAAAATCATCAATGTTTTTACACATAGAAATAAAGTACATAATATTAAACTATTTTAAATAAGTATCTTCATAACTGTCACATGATCTGTTACACTACTTATAAGATATACTTATCGTAAAAATATCATTAAATAATGTTTCCAGTCATCATGACAATCCATATATGATTTTTAATCACAGTCTCACATTAAAGAACTTTAGGTACAGTATTAAATTCACACCACAGATAAAATATACACAGATAATTAAACCAATACTTATTTTCATCTTAAAAACCACAGAGTATTTCTAAAACGAAATTAGGATGTCACATTATAGCACCAGTTGTTTAAACCAGCTTAAAGCCAATCAAGTGAAAATGAACAAATATTTCAATAAATAGTAAGCCTATTTTTAAATAATCTATCACGCTCTACTCGAAGGTTGTGAACGACGTTAGAGTAAAAAGTTGCACTCCGAGTGCGCTCTAACCGAGGCTCTGAACGGTTCCCTGTGTCAACGTCAAGTAGTAACTTGCCTCTTCATGACACTGGCAAATGCACAAGACGTGCGAGACCATACCCCGCTAGGGAAAAAAAAGAAAACTTGCCTCTTTTTGTTCATTCTTTCATTTTCATTCACCATTCACAATAAATTAAATTAATTCACTCATTTCATTCCGTCAAGTGATTTGTCGATGACGGTGGTGTCGCATATTTCATGATAATAATAAAAATATCTCATATTTTTATATCATAAACTGTTAACTATTTATTCAGAGAAGTTCGGACGTTTGGTAGTTGAAGTGCAACGGTGTGGGATGTGTTAGTAAAGAATCGATAGGATTGTCTCAGCGGTCGCTGTGGGTGATCCAGCCTGGCTCACGGTGTTATTTGAAAACGTAGTGGAGTGCGTGTGTTACCTCGCCGAAGATCTGTGTTAATTCAGGTGTTGAGTGCAGTGTCAATGGCGTTACGCTAGTTTTGTGCGTCGTCAGCGCACATATCACGGAATTCTTGCAACGTCAATGGATTTTTAGCAGGTAAGAAAAGTTATTTGAAGTATGGTGGAATGGAATGCGCCGGTCTATGTGCGGCAGCGTTGAGCGACACTATTGTTTGAAGTGTGCATTCCTGGGCGTCCGGCCGAGTGTCAAATTTGAATTTATTGTTACTACTGCGATCCCGGCGCACCCAGAGGTCATCGACGTCGCCGCTCGCATTCTGCATATCATATGATTTGGTAATTATCACGATCGATTTAACCCAAATGTTGTTCTCATTAGATATAGGTAATCAGCTGTAGAAATTGTTGTGCTTCATTAGTTTTTAAGTTGTCAAATGGGTATTTATACTGTTTATGTTTTACCTTTGACTGCTGTATATAAATATGCACACAAATATATAACGACCAGTTTATATTAATGTTAACTGGCTGCTATTCTTAATGACCAATTCCAATCTAAGACCAAATTAGGATCTTCAAACACATCATCACATACCAACAGGTGAGATTGTGGTTGAAGACAGTAATAAAAAATCCTAGCATTTGCCTTAATGGTTCAGTTATAAAGATATCAGAAAACTATGCATACACATTTAATGCACTAGCTTATCTTGTTAGCACAATGAAATCGGGTATATATATGTTGAATGAAAACCAATTGTTATAATTATCTGTGGATCTATGTATTAATCACCTACACTAATTAAGCCAAATATGCTAAGTTCTATGGCCCACAAAATGCAGTTGATAGTATGTGTTTTAAGTACTCATCATTATTATGTAGGTACAAAAGTACATAACTGACTATCATGCAACCCTGTCATCTGCTGCAACTTAGAATCTATTCTAGATCCCTATAAAAATACATACGAAACACATTTATTATGTCATATCATATAAAATAGGGGTTTTTTCACATGGTACCTATGAGGCCTTTTTTAAAAAATGTGCAACATTCGATTATCGACTATCAGTTATTTTTTTATTTAGTTTAGATAAGGAAGATGAATACGAGTTCAGATGCGGTACGAACGCGACAGAAACAGCAATATCAATGTTGCGTTTGGAGAGGAGACTGCCAATGTATGCACGGTGCAATTTTAGTTTTTTTTTATGCTTTATAGCCTTTGGCCACTATCTTGCCTGATGGTATGTGATGATGTGGGCGAAGATGTTGTTCAGGCTAAACGATTTCATGTTAGAAACTTTGAATTTGAAATATAACTATTTTTAAAAAACACGGTAGTTAATTACATGTTATTCATGACTTGAATTAATTTTTAATATTAAGTTCACCGTGCTTTACCATTTCTGCCATACAAAATACAAATATAAATCACACATTATACAATTAAAATCACATTACATATAAGAGATAACATTAAAATCAGGTAAAAAAGAAAAACAAACAAAGTAAAAAGTTAAAATACCATTAAAATAGAATAATTTTAACAATGTCAATTTAAGTAAAGAATATCAACGGTCCTTTATGTCAAAAAAATCTTTCATGTTATAAAAACAGTGATTTGTAAGCCATTGATGTAGTTTTATTTTAAAATAATTTAGAAGGAGCTCTCTTATTCTCTTAGAAATTTTGTTATATACTCAAATAATCATAATTTGATAGTTCTTGCAACAAAGTGCCGTTTTAAATGAAGGCATTTGTAGACGGGTCGGGTCTCTGCCCACACCTTAAAATAGTCATTTTCATGGAACTTGGCGTGCAAATGTGAGTTTTCTTTTACAAATAAACCAATCTGCATTATGCAATGTGAGAAGTCTGAGCGTTTTAAATACAAGTCTGCAGGAAACTAAAGGTACAATTCCATTTGATTTAAAGAATGAACCATGTGCATGTTAATTATTATTCTTATTGTTGTTTATAACAATGAATTGTCAAATTTACTTAGCATTCCATGGATTCAATGTGCAACCAAGTGTATAAGGTTAAGGGGCCCTTTTATAATGCATCAATCTCCTTTTCACTACGCACCTGCCTAACCAAATTTGGTAAGATCCTACTAATACTGCCTTGGATACGCCTCCTAGGATAAAACTTACGGTTGTTCTTGACAGGCCAAGGTCTGTTAGTTTGGTCAATTTTCTACGTGATAACAAGTTTTCTTCCCAGGAGGTAGTACAAATTGCTTTCACACAGTTGGTCAAATCTAGATCACCAGCATTCTATGGCAAAGGCATAAATGACCTTCCAATTAGATGGCAGCAATGTATAATGGTAATTATTTTGATTAAATAAATACCTTAAATAAAAATAAACAATTTTTCTGTACAAATCGGCAATTTCATACCTTAACCCCTATATCTTCTATGATGCATTCTTAAAATTGTGATTGTGACAGAACCTTAATTAAAAAAAATTACATTACCCTAAATTACAGGAAATTACTAACTATAACGACTTAACAACAATTACTGCCGCAGAAGTTATAAAACATATACAAAAAATAAAAACAGATAAAAGTCCTGGGCCTGATGATATTCACAACGAAGCTTTAAAAACTGGCGTCACTCTTCTAGCACACCCACTCTCCTGCTTGTTTAATAAAGTTTTAGCTTCCGGCCAGGCACCTATACAATGGAAGAAGTCTGATATTATCCTACTATACAAGAAAGGAGATCCACAAGACTTAAGTAATTACCGTCCAATTAGCCTCCTCCCAAGCGTGTACAAATTATTTACATCGATCCTACAAACCAGAATGAGCCCAATGATTGATAGCCACCAGCCGATTGAACAGGCGGGATTTCGTCCTGGCTTTTCTACAACAGATCACATACATGTCGTACAACAGGTTATAGAAAAATTCAAAGAGTTCAATAAGCCCCTATATATTGCATATATAGATTACGCCAAAGCTTTTGACACCATTTCCCAAGACTCTATATGGGAAGCCCTACAAAAATGCGACATAGACGAAAATTATATACGGGTGCTGAAAAATATCTATGAAGGCAGCTCCAGCAAAGTCAAATTGGAGAAACGCGGACCAGACATACCAATCTGCAGAGGAGTGAGACAGGGAGACCCTCTATCGCCTAAGTTATTTTTAGCAGTGCTACAAGGCATCTTTGATAATATTCAATGGCAGACAGAAGGCATAGATGTAAAAGGTAAAAGACTGACACACCTAAGATTCGCTGATGATATTGTCCTCTTCGCAGAAACGAGTAAAAAACTAGAGAAGATGATCCAATCATTAAGCAACGAAAGTGAGAAAGTAGGTCTCAAAATGAATGAGGAAAAAACTAAAGTAATGACAAACAGCATCAAAACCGCAATAAATCTGAAAGGGAGACCGCTAGAGTATGTAAACAACTATATATACTTGGGAAAACTAATATCATTTGGAGATAAATGTGGAGAGGAAGAGATCGAACGAAGAATAAACCTGAGCTGGAAAAAATTCTGGTCCTTAAAAGAAATACTAAAAGGCAATGCCCCACTGCACCTCAAAAAGACAGTTCTAGACACTTGCATTCTACCAACCCTCACTTATGGGTGCCAAACATGGGTATACAACACTAAAATAAAATCCAAACTTGTGATGTGTCAAAAATCGATGGAACGAAGTATTTTAAAAATCAGAAAAATTCACAAAATAAGAAGTACACACATAAGAAGAAAAACAAATTTAGTAGACGCTTTACATTACGCTCTGAAGCTAAAGTGGCGATGGGCAGGGCATTTAGCAAGATACAAAGACAAGAGATGGACTTCAGAGACAACTAAATGGAAAGGACCACTGGGAAAAAGAAGAAAAGGTCGCCCAATAAAAAGGTGGATTGACGACATCATAAACATAGCGGGAAACGATTGGATGACCAAAGCCAAAGACAGAGATACTTGGACTAAGCTGGAGGAGGCCTATACCCTGACAGGGGTTCCAATACTTGAAAAAGCGTAAATTCAGATTTATAAAAAGTTAATATTAAATGTTATTCAATACCCTAATTAAAACTTTGTAATATTTAAGATGTATTGGAAATAAACAGGCTTATTATTATTATTATTATTATTATTAAATTACAGCATCTTAAAATCGATGTCAACTTTGAGATGCATTTTTTAATACAAGCCTTAGTGATTTATAATGCTTACAAAATCATTTTCACTCGCCTTAAAACTGGTCAACATCAACAAAAGTTACAATTATCATTACATTATCCAGGTATGCAAATATTGATTCAGTTAATAAAAAAAACCGGCCAAGGGCGAGTCGGACTCGCGCACTGAGGGTTCCATACAAATCTGTAAGTATAAAGTAAAAGTTATGGTATTTTTATTGCTAAATGAAACCCATAACATTTAAAATTATTAAAAATACTTTTATTATATAATGTAACTAAAAATTTATGTCGCTCGTAATTTTTTCTTAATCTGTGCTATATCGTTGCTTGGTACCAAATTTAAAGATTCTGAGTTCACGGGAAGTACCCTGTAGGTTTTGATTCCCTTGCGAGTGTTGAGAAAAAGGGTCTTGACAGACGAACAAAAAAGTGATCCTATAAGTAAGTATATTTAAGTACTGAGTACTATATCATTTAATCAAAATAATAGTAAATGTATTACCAAGAAAATACTATGGTCGAACTGTTCCCTTTTGGTGTTATCTGGTTAATACATATTAGTTAATGTTGACAGCCCTGCTGCTTTCTGTCCATTGTTGCTTGATGAGGATCAACTCTATCTAATGTCCTTGTCATAATACAGAAACAAAAACAAACTGCACTCTTCATAGAAGATACTTTAGAAGTAATCTACTGATAATGATTGTCAGGAAATTATGTCCATGGGTCTATAAATAAATTATGTAAGAATGAAGTAAATACGTATATAGAAAAGATGCAGCATCGTCAGCCTGAAAACTCTTAAATTTTATATTCTTCTGCCATCCAGAACCATATCACTTAATGATTTTCATATTGCTTAGTCCTCATCAATTAAGATATAGAAAGAATAGCGTGCTGGATAGACTTAGAGAATGTGTTTGGTTCTGTGCAGCACAAACTGCTGTTGTTTGCAATGAAATTGTATAACTTTCGACCTGCAGTCAACAACAGCATTGCATCATTTTGCTCCCAATTTTTTTTATAGCATCTGAAAGGGCGCATACTAACAAACCCACATTGCCTACAATGCAATAATACAATGTGAGTTTGTTCCAAAGTGTCTGCTTGTCACCAATTACAGCACATAATATAGTAATTAATATTTTAATTGACAAGCTAATTACTCGAAAAAAATGGGGCTATTGGTTTAAGACCAATAACAGATACACAGACATCCCCTGAATTGAGCCTCTTCCTCTGTAACACTGTTCACCTGGCACCCTCATGCTGAATCCATGGAATGCTAAATAAATTGTCTCATCTTTCTATGCTGCATTTATTTCAACTAATCATACAAAAAAAACATTACACTTTACCCATTAGTTACCATTTAAGTACATTTATTAAGTACCATTTTTATTTTAAAATAATCTACATCAAGTTTATATCCACAATTAGGAAGTAACTTCTAATAAAATGATATTCAATGAAGCATTACTACAGAGTACATACAAATAGAGTGAATTTTTTTTTTTATTTTATTTTGACGGAACAAGCTCGAGGCCCACCTGATGTTAAGTGGACTAACCTCTGCCTATAACAGTTGCAATTCATGACAACTCACGAATTGCACTGCGCCCGTCACATTGAGACATAGTTGTTAAGTCTCATTGTGCTTGTAATTTCACTGGCTCTCAAGGACTACTGCCGGAACACACCTTTCGGTGCTTGGCGACAGACTTTCTACTTGAGGGTGGTCGCTAGCCAGGCGGGCATCCGCAAAATGCCCTTCCACCATGCGGTGAAGCTCAAGCTTTGCGCGGGATTCGAACCATGGACCTGCTGCGCGGCAGTCCATAGCCAATGCCACTGAGCCATCACTGCTTCAAAAATTTGTTTTGACATCATCAAAACACCAGGCTTTTCCATTACTGTTTGTAAGGTGTCTTTATTGACATGGAGGTATAAAATATAGCAGTAAGATTATGAAAGTAGATTACTATAAGAAGTGAGAATTGGCCACCAGTATTTACTAAGCGAGTGTGTTGCATCTTCAAACATATTTTCATAAAATTTTTGCTCACATAAGTTGATATGTATACATATTTGTATATATATATATATATATGTATTGTAGATGCCTGATTACAAGTGATGCTTAATATTTTGTTTTGCTTTTGTCGTGTCAGTGTGCTTGTGCTTGGAGCGGCCGTCTCAAGATGATGGTGGAGACAATCCTGGAGTCCTCACAGGACTTTGGTAAGTTATACACAATTTTTTATTAGCAAGTCTTGCCTATATCCTCAAAACTAGCCCACATTTCATCAAACGTCTTGAAGTCCCATGAAGGTAAGCATGTTGCCATCTACCAGGCACAGTGCCCAATTGATAATGGGAATTTCCTATTGAGTGATGCAGGGTCCGACCCTAGGACTACACAGCTTATATTTGAAGCTCATGCCACTGCATAAATAGTAATGTGTGGGTTAAAATAATGCTAAAGAAAAATATTCCTGTATACTAATAATTAAGACAAGATAAAAAAACATATCATAAAACCTTACCTACATTTTCCGCAACACTGACAATAGATTGTTCAATTAAAATAACTCCAATGAAAACCTTTTTTTTTTTTTTTATTTAACGTCTGAAAAATGCATTTACGCATTCCCGTCCACCCCGGGGAAGGTGGCCGGGATATGTCGGGCTCGGCACCAACTACTCCCACAGCAGCAAGTGCCCCTACCGACTAAATAACACACGGTGTTCCATCTCTACCGCTTCTCGGCGGGATCGCAGGGTCGCTTTAGCACTCAACCACGAACCCGCCACGGTTGTCCGTTGCCGGACCCCTCCTGGGGTGCTACCCCTCACGACGCACCAGAACACGTGGCACGTCGCTACCACCCGGGGACCAAGCCCGCAAATGGGCGGTCAAGGTCCCCCTGCGACGGGTCAGATTAGTAGCCCCGTCGCCTGCTACTTCGGCCGCAGAGGATAGGGAGAGCGGCGCCTCGCTATACCAACACTCCTCCTCCCCTGCGGCCCCTCCGTGTCCGCCATCCAACGGTGGCGGCCCCGCCGTGGCCACGGAAGGTAGGGAGAACGGCGCACCGTGATACCGGCACTCCTCTCCCGCCGTGGCCCCTCACCGTCAGCTGTGGTGTCGCCCATACAACACCACAGCTCGCCTCAGATGCGGTGCTGCCCATACAGCACCGCAGCCTACCCGTTGCCGCTCCAGTCTGGACTTAGAGGCAAAGCCCAGTGGAGCGGCCCCTCTGGGGCCGGCCGACTGCCCAAGCCAGCACGGCCCTTGGTTCCTCTTCGCGTCACCGTGGGTGACGAAGCCACGGCTACTAAGCCCCACCGCCACGAAAAGGCGGGAACCCTTCGGGGGGAACTCCAATGAAAACCTGCTTATTACTGCTTATATTCAACCATCAATTGAGCAGTTTATTATTTTTTTTATATCGTAGGGAAACAACAGCAAAACCTCAATCTTGCAGAATACCATTGCAGCCATATGTTACAAAAAATGTAAATGTGGGGTGGGAATAAGGTTGTATAGATCCATAGCATGTTCTCCGAAATTATGGCTAAAAATACCAATAAGCCTGCAATTTTATGTCAACTTTTTAAAAATTACATTTGACATCTCCATGATGACTTTACATCCTTACTAAATTATTTTAAACATGATTTTTTGTAAATATGGATGTATGGATGTTTGTTACTCTTTCAAGCAAAAAGTACTGAATAGATTTTAATGAAACTTTACAATAATATAGCTTACACAGAGGCTATGATTTATTTATAAAGATATTGTGTGAATTGTCCAAATAATAATGATAAGTGTATAGTGTATAAACAGAAGTAGGAAAAAAACTCTCATATGCGACCTATTCTGGCATGCGCTGCAGAATTCTTTAGTATCACACGTGCATGATGTATAACGTTAATGCTTAATATTAAATTGTTCTACAAAAAAGCCCGCGACAGCAAATATCTATACAGGGTGAGTAGTGATATACTGAAGCTGGGAGGTAGAGGACCTAGAGGGCTATCAAAATCACCCCCATGTATGTTCCGCGATTTTTCGTATTTTCGGAGTTATGACTTTTATTTTTTATTTTTCGCCTATCGCTGATTACGATAAGATTTTTATAACTATTGCGGTAGATGCTTGATTTTTTTTGTGTGCTAAGCTGATAGATAGGCCAATAGGCCTATCTAATGTTAAAATTATAAATGTTACCATACTGAATACAGTATGGTAACATTTATTATAGTTAGATCTTAGAATGGAATAAAAAAAAATGCTAAGAAAGATAAAATTACCCAGAATGTTAACAAATTTAAGGGGCATTAAAAAAATAAAATCACTTTAAAATCTAATACAAAATTTACCGTTTGGCTTTTAAAAACTTGCTCTTACCACATTTAGATTTCAATTTTTTGATTGAAGCCTTAATTTATGCATAATAAAATGAAATTTTCAGGGTTTCAGCTACCTGATAGATAGAGCAAGTTTTTAAAAGCCAAACGGTATTTTTTTTATTTGATTTTATTTTTTTAATGGCCCTTGAATTTGTGAACATTCTGGGTAATTTTATCTTTCTTGGCATTTAATTTTTTTTTTATTCCATTCAAAGACATACTATGGCACTTAAATGTGTACATAGAATTGAGTGGAGATTGTAT
The DNA here is from genome assembly GCA_963890685.1 of Plagodis pulveraria. Lineage (NCBI taxonomy): Eukaryota > Metazoa > Arthropoda > Insecta > Lepidoptera > Geometridae > Plagodis > Plagodis pulveraria. Next base: position 38,371,544 of record OY982950.1, on the reverse strand, counting down.
AAAATGTGGCTTAAATAAACTAGCAAAACGGTTTCTCATTTTTTTAATTATTATAAATATTTATTTTTGGACAGATAACACATCATAACATACGAAGTTAAATTACTATGTCTAAACACAATTATATAGGTGTGATAGTTTTTCACTAAACGTTCAAGTTGTGGGATAGATTTTAATAGGGATCGCTTCATTCAAAATAAATTTCAATAGTTTCATAGTGATGTGGTAGAAAACATACATCACTTTCAGTTAGAGAAACTGCAAACATATTATGTTTGCCAAATGAGTGCTAGATTTGCAGTAAAATCATTATTATCAAACAGTTAACAAGCAAATAACACAATTTAACACTTCTTAGATAAATACTTAACACTTTTGCAAACAATATTAGAAATTGTCGTAACTAGCATCGATAAGTGAAATTTTGAAATAACTACTAGATAATTACTACTCAAGTAAGTGTGAATGGCCAAATCTTTAACTTCAAGCACTACACTCAAAAAAGATTTGGCATTAACTTTGCACTATTTAGTAGTGACTTGTATTCGATTTCTCTAACTTCTGCCTTTATCTTCATGTTTGGCAGCATCTTAGAGATTGCAGAGTAAGATGGCAGTTTTTCTGAAGGCGCTGATGCCTTCCTTTTAGTATTTTTCACTTACGACTTTCACAGGAAGATATGGGGCGTGCGATTCTACCATGGCACCCCACAGGGAAAGCGTTAAACACCAACACTTAAAAGCTCATCTTTCTCCATTCGTCATGACATTAGCGTCTCTTCTATATGCACTCTTCGTGTGTCTGTCTCATCGGTAGCCTAATTAAGTGGCTGGTGGTTAATACCAGAGATGACCTATACTCAAATCATGACTTGTCTGCCCTGAGCTGTTTCTAATTTATGTATCCTGGGTGCCCTGTATGCACCAAGGTTAAAATCTCGTTATGTATGTAAAGTGTATTCATGATGTGTCTTAACCCATTGATATCTGCGATATGATAACAATAGAATTTCATTCATAAATTGGCCATAGTGGGTCAGCCGATGCCAATGGATTAAAGCTGATCAGTGCATCTTATAGTGCCGGTAAAGTCAGTTTGTTTGCTTCAAACATTTTTAAAGCAATAATGTTTTATCTCAAGTTATAATCGAAATTGTATAACTCCCCATGATACACACACTCATCAGCCATAGAGACCGTACACCGCACTAAGGTGCAGGTTTTCTTATGAACTGACAACAGAAATCCTCTTTTCGTAAATCTTTGTACATTGCGACATTTGATAAGCTTCGGTGGGTATTGCCTTGTAATTCACCCACATTCTTTATGATTATGTCCCGCTTACTACGGCATTTTTCACTGGGGACTGTCTTCCCGTAACAAATTAATGCAAAAAATAAAATTGAGTACTACACAATTCCTTCATAGATTTATGCTCCCAAGTGCGTGCCCTCCAGTAGCTTTTCCATTCTTCATGTTCTACATTTTGTAATTCTTCACTTTTTTCTTCATTTGAATTACCAGTCGCTAAGCATTTGGTCTCTTTAGTAAGAGGCCGTCTTGGTAGGTACCCCCGCAGTGTCAGTTATTCTTACGGGATCCAAATAACGTTAGGGAGTGACGAGCTGGTGTCGCCGTGTCAACTAGAACGAGGACGGACGGTTACACTACAACTGAATGTTATGGAGAGACGTTACGTATACCATCAAATGGTCGACTTGCCCGTCTTGAATAAAAAAACTTTCTTTAATATTTGTCATAGAAATAGATACTGTACTTTTTACACGGTAAATATGTATATCGTTCGTGACGCAGGCATGTCCAACGGAGCCCTCCCACAATGGAAGCGCGAGCTGTTGCAGCGTCGCGCGGCGCGATCCCGCCCTCCCCTGGCGGCGGTGCCCTCCGCCCCTCCCCCGCCTCCGCCGCCACCGGCGCCCGTGGACGAGGCCGAGGAGGAGCTGCGCTACGGACCCGGCATCGTGAAGCGCCTCAAGTCGCGCTACCTGAGCCTCGCGCTGCGCGACGCGCCTCGCCGCCGCCCCTCCGTGCTGCGCCGAGCTACCTCGCTAGAGCACCTGCTGGACGAGCGGCCTCCCCCCGCGCCTCGCGCCGCCGCCCGCGCTCCCCGCCCCGCCTCCGTGGCCGCGCCGCCCGCCGCCCTCGCCGCCCCCGCGCGCCGGGACTTCGTAAAGCGCGCGCGCTCCGTGGACGCGCTCAGCCGGCTGGACTCGCGCGAAGAGCTCGCGCTTCCCTCGCCCTCGCCACCACCCCCGCCGCCACTGGCCCCGCGCCCCCCGGCCCCCGGGCCGCGCTCCGCCCGCCCCCCGCGCCGGCCCGCGCCCCTGCTGCGTGACGCGGAGCGCCCCCCTCCGGACGTGGTGCGGTCGACGCTGCGCAAGTTCGAGAGTGCCCCGCTCCGGCGCGCGGCGCCCGCAGCGCGCGTCTCCGCCGTGCTGCGCGGCCTCGAGGGCACGCGCCGCAGCCTCACGCCCGAACAGGAGCCCGACGCGCGCACCCCGAGCCCGCAACCCGCCAGCGAAACTCCACCGCCCCCGACCACTCCGCCTCCGCCCCCGCCTCAAACGCCCGCTCCGTACCTGCCGCTCGAGCCGAGCCCGCCGGCGAGCCCTACACCGTCACCCGTCCCGACCGCGACGGTTACCGCTCCCCCGGTCTTCCCCACGTTGCCTACGACAGTGGAACCAGTGCTCGTGGAGATCATCGAAGTGAAAAGTGTGCCGGAATCGGTCTCCCCCGTAGAGTCAGCTCCTTCACCTCCGAGTTCGTCCCCCGTCCCGGCGAGTGCCCCCGCTACGGACGAGGTGGAGGGTTGCCTGCGGGTGGTGTCCCGCGCGGCGCTGGAGGGCATAGCGCGCGCGGGCAGCTCTGTCCGGTTCGCGTTCGGGTCGGGGAGCGTCGCGCGCGGCGCGTCGCACCTGCCGCCGCTGGCCGCCACCAACCCCGTGCTGGTGGCGAGCCGCGCGCCGCGCCGCGTCGGCGTCATCCGGCCCATGCCGGCCGAGCCGCGCGCGCGACCTGTCTCTCCGCTCGTCGACAAGCGGCTGTCGCCAGAGCCGGAAACGCTAGCGCTGGTAAACGGCCACTCGACCCCGGAGCCGCGCGTCTTGTCGCGTATCGGTGCTGCTGGCATCGAGCGAGCGTGGAGCGGTGGGCACGTGAAGCGCATCGACCCGGAGCCCGCTCCGAGCCCGGCTCCGGCTTCGGGCCCGGAGCGAGCGCCGTGGGCGCGGGGCCCGGGCGGAGTGAGGCCCCGGGCGCCGCCTCCGGCCGCCACCTCCGTTGTGTTCAACTTCAGCAACCGCAAGGAGGTGCCCGACTACATCGAGAACGACGGCCTGATCCTGCGCGCCAGCCGAAGAAACCGTATCAAGGTGAGTTTCCCTACCTATTTCTATTTTTATAACTTAGTTGTCATCTATTATTTTTTATGTAATGACTTAAACCGGATTGTGGTTAAGAGTTTGATAGCATTGACCACATAATTTTTCGTTGTCAAGTTCGTGAAGTTCGAATGAGGAGTTTTATTCAGATTTGATTGGCCTTCTAAGTGAACAACTGATACAAAACTTACACTCTGAATTAGTTTTAGAGATTCGTCACATACCCGACTTTGAATGCCGCAAGGATCCATTCTTGGTCCTCTTCTTTTTATAGTTTCTAATAGCCATATGGCATCCTGCTTTAACATTTTACTTAGAGATTGTGGAAACAATCTAACTGACATGTAGACTAAAGATTGGGTGCAAGAGGCAGAAGATTCGCGAGAAGATGCAAGAGAAGAGAGATTCTAGAAGAAACTAATATCTTAACGCTTTTGATATTGTTAAAATGTTTTAATCTAAACTTTTAATAGCTTGTCCTTTGACTAAAAAATCGCGCGCAGTTCTTCGCAAGGCTCCATGCCATTGTCGACCTTCACAGTTCACATTATATCGATTAATTATGTAATATTAAAATCTTGATTACATATATTTTTAATTTATTCCTAATTTACATAAGACCAAGGTTTTGCTGATCCAAATAATTTACAGGTTATCGGAATTAATTAACCTCTCTCAGCTAATTCAAAGCTGTTTATTCTTTTGACAGTGATCTTATTCAGTTCTGTTGGGGACTTGCTTATAATCCATTGCCATTCTTCGCGAATTATCGCCTTCTTAGTGCACCTGTCAGCATTTAGTGTTGCCTTTATTTAGTCCGTCCATGGTAATATAGACCTGCCTTGTGGTCATGTGACCACGACTCGAGTCGTTACAGAAAGTTCATCGCGCTGCGATGCAACAAATAGTTGAGAAATTGTTCATACTTTTTTCCGAATTAAATCATGTCGCCCGTGGGGTGCCGGGTCAGAATTGCACCTCCCCATATCATCCCGTGGGTGTCGTAAGACGCGACTGAGGGAAAAATACTGGAAGGTGGGCAGCAGCGCCTTCTAAAGAACTGTTATCTTACACTGCGATGCCCAAGCCGCCTGCCAAGCGTGGGGATTATGGCAAATACCCCCTTAATAGGGGAGGCTGTGTTCAGCAGTGGACGATCCGGCTGATACAGGATGGACTTCCTTCTTCAACAGGAGTGCGCTCAGTGCACTAGTGGATAGTTGTTAAGTTAACTTGTTCATGAGTATAAAACGATTTCAATCTATAACGAAAAATATTGCATTTAACTTAAAGGCTGGCCAAATGCGATTATGGCTTTGCTCTTTTAGCCTTGATCACAGCTTCAAAACTATGTAATAAATCGTCATTTTCAATATTTGTTTAATTCTATTTAAAACATGAAACAAACTCTTCTTACTTAACAAAAACTTCAAAGTTACGTTGTAAACCGCCATTTTCAGTATTTATTGGTTACATAGAGAAGATGGTACATACATAATATACTTACTTGAAATTTGAAAATTTTAAATTCCTAATGTCTTGATTTTGAGATAGACTCTCTTACAAAAAGAGTTTAAAATTGATGGCTCCCAATTTATAAATTCGTTTTGATGAAAATAAATTATAATAAGGACTAGAAGTCTATGACCCCCACGATCTATTATAGTTATTTTTTCGGATACATTCTCTTGTATAAAAGTCCCTCTTAAGATTAACCTTAATTAAATTTCCTTCATATTATAATTTTTTTGATGATTAAAAAGTTGCAAATGTTAGAACCAAAACGCTGGTGTTCTGAGTCTAGAGATCTGCGTTCTGCGTTCACTGTAATACACACGAGTTGTACAGTTTTCCGATCTTATTTTCAGATCACATGTCCTACACTCTCTTCGTCTCAGGATTTTTATAGTTATATACCCCCTAAATGATAAAGCTTCCGTTCTCGCACTACTTCGAAATTGCGACTAAGAGGTTAACTCAAATTGAACTCCGATAGAACGTGCGTTCTCTTCGACTGCCACGGTTAGACAGCTGTTGTGAATGCATCCAACAAAGTCAAAGTCAAAATCATTTATTCAATTTAGGCGTCTACGACGCTCTTATGAAGGTCAATTACAAATTTTAGTATTGAAATATTCTACATTGTACTGCCACGTTCAGCAAATAAATTGTATAGAGCCACTGCGAGAAGAACGGGCAAGAAACTCGGGGCCATTCTTTTAAACATCTTTTAACAATGTGTTACATACATACTATATAATAGAGTTATTACAATATTTGTTTAAATTATGTAGGTGACAGGCAATAGCTTGGCGGAGGCGGAATTGTCCAGGCATTTTTGTCGTTTATGTAATCAGAAACTGTGTAGTAGGATTTTTTAATCAATATGTTTTTCACATGCAACTTGAATTTCCCTTCTGTGAGCGTTGTAATAACCGATTCCCTACTTCACCCTGAACACAGTTCGCTGAACTCAGAACTGTAGACCGCTATCTGTGGGCCCGGCGTCGAAGTTCTCAACGGTCGGGTCAGTCGACTTGTGGACGACCGAACCTAATGCTTACTCTAAGGTTATTATTACCAATGCTAGTGCGCAGTCTCTCTCTGAGTGCGGCATAGCGTAGGCAAGGTACGGAACGCGTCCCTACAGTGCGACGAAGGCAGCCCGCGGTGTCGCCGTCACGGGTCCCGCCGAGCCGCTATCCGCAGAGGTTGAACGAGCTCTCCCTTCTTCTCCATTGGGGGGAATTACCATAATCCCCACGCTTGGCAGGCGTCTTGGGGATCGCAGTAGAAGTTGTCAGTTCTTCAGAAGGCGCTGCTTCCCATCTTCTGGTATTATCCCTTAGTCGCCTCTTACAACACCCATGGGGAGAAATGGGGTGACATTCTATTCCGGCACCCCACAGGGAAACCCTCTCATATCTACCGAACGGAAATATCCAACCGGATGCAGAAAATTCCAATAACTTGTCCAAACCTTACAGATGCCATGATTTTGAAATGGCTTCTTTAAATTGATTTATAAACGTTTATTTGATTTCTTCATAATCAGAACTCATGGTTCAATTCCGTCGGCTTAAGCTTCACCGCATAAAGGAAGGGCAATTTGGAAATACCCGCCTGGCTAAATACCACCTGCTTGGCGGCGAAAATCCGTCGTCAAGCAACTAACAGTGTGTTCAGCACCAGTCCTTAAGAGTCAGTACATAACAGGCACATGAGACTTAACAACTGTATGTCTCAGCTCAGGGTGATGAGCGCTGTGCAGTTGTGAATCTGATATAGGTAGAGTTTACCTCTTAACATCAGCTGGGACATGTGAGTGCTCCGTCACAATCCCATAAAAAAGCATTAATCGCTTCACTTACCAATTAAATTAATAGAAACTGTACCATGATTAGTACTGCTTCGAAAATAAAAAGGAACTAAGATCAGATACTAAAATGGAGTGGTAAATTATGATCAATATGCATAAGTTCTATTATAGCTTGGTGCATCACTCATGTTACTTTTTACTTCTGATCAAGCTGTAACGTATGGCAATCTCGATCAACTCGACATGTAACCTCGATCTCAAACCTCGTGGTGGCTTCAAGCTTATCAGGGCATCCTTGCCATGGCGGCGTCACCTGCCGATATCAATTTCACATCTGACCGGTCCGATGTCTCCGGAGCGGTATCTCACGGCTGAGCGGAGTCCGTCTCGCGACGCGGCATCCTATCTATTGTGTAACTTTTAATATGTAAATATTGGGATTGATTCGTCCGTACGGTGAAAGTGTTAGCGGGTGAAACCGGACGGTACCTGTGTAGGATGGCCACTCTCGGTTTCGGAGGTCGCGGCACGCGGCGGGGGGAGGGGTGGAGGGAGGGGGGATCCATCGCTACAGTTTACTCTATAGTTGTTGCCTGTCGTGAAGAATGCTAATGGTAACGCGTCCGTGTCCGCTCTCCGTTTATAACAATTATGCAACGTGTTGAATCATTAGATTCGGCGTTACTCTCTCTGTTCGCAATTGCTACTTCGTAGGTACGTAATTATCAATGAAGTAAACGCCCTCGTGGCTTAGGACTTCTAAATATATAATTGTCTATATCTCCCTACTAGGTAGCACTGATGCATTTACGATCTGGTCTGTTACTGTCGCCATATCATCCTGCTGATAAACCCCATGCTTGGCAGATGATTTGAAGATCGCAGTACCTATAAGATGTCATTTCTTTAGAAGACGCTGTTACCCATCTTCTAGCATTTTCGTGTCTACAACTCCTACAGGATCAGGGTGGGGAGCAATTTTAATTTTAACTATCGAAGCGGCTACGTGCTTTAAAAAACCCCGTGGGGTGCTGGGCTAGAATGTCGTTCCCCCATCTATTCCCGTGGGTGTCTTAAGAGACGACTAAGGGTAAAATACCGGAAAGTGAGCAGCAGCAATACCCGTTTCTTAGAAGAAGCTACATTGCGATTCCCAAAACGCCTGACAAGCGTGTGGTAAATCGTCCCCTTAATGAGAGAGGCTGTGTTCAGCAGTGGACTAGCGGGCTGATACACTACCTACTCTGCAGTACAGCTATTTAATTAACTGAAATTAATATTATGTGTCCAAGTACAACAAACTATTAAACGTACTAATTACAGACCAGGAACTATATTACTTTAAAGTATGTAGATACTCGCTAGAGCGTTTCATCAATTTGAATGTACCTTTTCAAGTGTCTACGTTTGTTAATGATTGGTCAGACTTGTTCGTACCAAACTTTACGACCAATTTGACAAAATACTTGATTGAATGGAGGTGAACGTAATCGCCGCGTCTATTGCGGAAGTGTTCGTTATAATGTACTACCTTGGCCGTTTACTTTTATGATAACACTAATAACTAAGGTACTTAGTCGAGCTATTAAAATGTAGTTCGATGTAACTAAGATTGTGTTATTTATTACTTGAAATATTTTTGTATGTCGGTACATACGCTATGTTTATATACAATTTAGATAGTTTTGGTCGCTTGGTATTCGTGTCAGGACATCCCTGTTCAATTGAAGCACTCGCTGAGTAACTTGTGCAGTCGTTCTTAACAGATCGGTTCAGTTAAGCAACTCTCAGTCCGCTGCGGTCATGTCTTCGATGGATGACATTACTACTGAGTGTGTACACAGAAAAAAAGGAATACTTGAGCCAACGCAGTGTGTTTTGATTCAAGAATATTTGTGATTCATATATATTGAAAACAATATATTCTTGAAAACAGAACACAATATTCTCAGGAATATATTCTTGGATCAAAGTATAAATTGCGTTCTTCTTTGAAGAAATCGTTAAAGTGTTTAAATAAGAATATGGTTAGTTTTGAATCCAAGAAATCCTTAATTTTGGATCAAGCTTAACATGAAAATAAATACTTGATTCAAAAAACCATACGTGTTATACCAAGAACCGATTTCTTGAGTAAGAATAACGTTAGTTCTGAATCCAAGAAAACGTGATTTTTAGAACAATTATATAAATACTTGATTTAAAAAACCTTGCGCGTTTAAAACAAGAATCTTGTTCTTGATTTAAATATATGTTTAACTTAGTTAAAAATATTTAAGTCATGAATTAAGAAAAAAAAATATTTAAAACAAATATCGATATCTTGGTTCTAAAAATGAATATTTCCTTAATTAAGAATTTGTATTTTTGATTTAAAAAAGACTTTATTTGAACGAAGCATTCGGTATTTCACTTTCAAGATATAGCCATATTTGTAAGTAAAATAAGAATCTTTAATTAAGAATGCGATTGTTCAAATCAAAGAAAAAATATTTTATATTCAAGTATTAGTATTTTATACTCATCCTTATTGGAAGAAAAATGTTTACTTGAATTGAGATCTTGTTATTACTGACATTCTTTAGTGAATTTAATTAAGTTTCAGATGAAAATGTTCTTGGTTTTCAAATTGTACATACGAATATTTTGATATAAGATCATATTCTTATATGAAATATAGGAAAGTTTTCGTTCTAGATTACTAATAACAATATAATTCTTCAATGAGGATTTACATTGTTTTGACTGTAGAACTTATTATCTTCTGGTAAATCATTTTGATTATCTTGATTCAAACTATTATTTATTCTCGAATCAATTATGCAATGCATAAGCCAGGTGGCGGTGCTGCAGGCAACAACAATTAATTTCAAAACAAATACTTCTCATATTAAAAAGTAAATCTAAACACAAAGCAGTTTTTACCTTTTATTAATTAAACTTTTAATGATTTTTTGAAATTAATTGTTTGTGCCTACAGCATCGCAACCTGGCTTATGCATCGGATTTTTGCTTCGAGAATAAATAATATAATAATTAACAACATACATAATATATTAATTACCACATGCATGTCTAACTGAAAATGAGCAACAAATTTGAATCAAGATTTAACACTAATTAAATATTAGTCAATCCAATGTTTCTTTGGTTCACTACTTATATCTTGTTAAATAAAACACTATTGGTATCTGTAAGACTTTTATATTTATTGAATTAAACTTCAGACTAAATCTAAGGATACATTCATATTACGTAACTATTTGTTATATTTTGCGTTTAATTATAAGGTACAAGTGTTACGCAGCCGGTGGATAACACGCGTTAAAAACACGATACAATTTAGATACCATGGCAAAAAAAAAACTTAATCACTCATGAAAACTGATACTTAACGGTGTCCACAACTATGTATAATGTCCAGTCTGACCATCAGGATATAAGGTTGAACAGATAATTTTGTCTGTGCCGCTTTTGTTTTGAGATTATTAATTTTCTGCTCAACTTCACCAGGAGACTGAAAAGTAAAAGTAGGAATCACTAATCTACAAAATGAAATTCAGATGCTAATGAAATAGTTTAGAAAATATCATTTTAATTACCTTTTCTTTAACAATGATCCCTTCTATTGATTCGACTGTTGAAAACTTGACCTTTCTGTTCAGTCTGCTTTTAGGTGGGAGTAGGTAACCAAATATTTCCATTTGAGATATATAAAATCATGAATGCTAGTGTTTTAATGGGCCGCCGCTCTTCGTAAGTATCCTCCTCAAAGCCTTTGGACTGGCCTGGTCACTCTCACTAGTGGATAAATCTTAAAGAAAAAACAAGCACGATATAACATTATATTTACACAGCTTAATATTATAATTCCTCCGTTACACAGAGCACGACAATATGACATCCTACTTAATATAATTACTTAACCCTGATTCACCCTCATCTCGGGTGTTGCAGTGGTGTATGCTTGTGTGTAAACAGTGGCTTTACCTCACAGAGAAAATATAAAAAATACTGTTTAGATTTAAACAAATGAACAGCATTGAAAGATTTTAAACTTCACCGCAGCACTCGTTTCAGGTTCTATAATACACATGATACTCATGCTAAAAATGCGTCGCCCGCGGTCATGAGTTGGATGGGCGACCGCTAGTGACATTACTATTGAGCGTGCACGTGTTTCGGAGGGCACGTTAAGCCGTCGGTCCCGGTTTTTGTCTAAGGATGGCAGTCGTTATAGCATGGTGGTAAGGCATTTTGCGAATGTCCGCCTGGCTAGCTACCACCCTCAAATAGAAAATCTGTCGCCAAGCACCTAACGGTGTGTTCCGGCAGCTGTCCTTGAGAGCCAGTACTTCTAGGTTAGCCAGAACAACATCTTCGACCACATCATCACTTACCATCAGGTGAGATAGTGGTCCATGGCTCACCTATCAGGAAAAGATAAAAAGGTAGGTATAGTAGAGTCCATGTTGGAAGCTTAGGTACTTACCACGGAAGTTTTGTATTCTGGCATCATCAACGCCATTGCTTTGAAGAAACTCTATTATTTCTTCCTTTATAATGTACACGAACACTTCTAAATCTGCATGAAACTACCTAATAGTTAAGATTATAACGTAGGTACAAGAAGTCGCCGCAATAAATAAGAATAGGTATCCTCCGGTCTAATTTAACGACTTCACAGAACACTTGTTGACCTATTTGAGGATCAAAGAGACTAACACTAATTACAAATTTACAATTAACTCAATGGGATTTAGAAATTTTTGAAGCGCAAGCTTTGCACGACATTTGCGGAACTTTCGCCCACTCAGTGTTGCCAATTCCAATTCAAAAAAAGAACACAAACTGTTACAGAAAAAAAATATTATAATTGCTGGAAATAATATATTATGATATTGAAATGAAATCATTAATATTGAAATATATATATATATACAACGGCAATATATATATATTGCCGTTGTGTGATAGAGCATTTTATTACATATTGGGAAGTCACATGAATTTATTATAATTTTTCTGGTTATTTTATTTATTGTCTGATATGAGTGTAGAGTTTACTGCGTAAAGAGTGATTTAGTTTATGTTATGAAGTTTGTTCTAGAAAATTAGTACCGCTGCAGTTGGTAAATAAACATTACTTTGAAAAGCAATTTAAAAAAAGTTAATTACTAAGAACTGAAATTGTAAATTTCCCCTGTATTAGGCATACCGAAAGAGGTCGTGTGGTACGTAAAGTTCCACCAACTTAACTGTGATGTTCTCGAGGGCGCTATTGGTCAAGGAAATCAACTACCAACTGTCACAATTTGAGGGAATTTTGTAGTTCTTTTTTCTGCCGCCTGAACAGATAAGTTGGTCGAACTGTACCTACCTTTCAGCGCTAACTTATCATTTTCGATTTTTCCGTAGAGGTATTGAGTTTTTTTAGCTAATAATAAGTAGCCCTTATAATTAATTTAATTGAAATTTGTTTCATACAAGTATGAAACAAATTAAAACGGGTTATTAAGTTCAGAATAGAATAGAAGTACACGATATCCCTCCTAATTATTTCTTCGCGCCTTCTGGTTTGACTGCAACGCTCCTGCTACCATTTTTTATCAACCTGGCAGCACATTATTAAAATAGGTTCTGGAATATGATTTTTTGGTCCAAGAAAATATTCTCAAAAGAAGTGTTTCTGCTCAAAACATTTCTTTTTAGATAATATTTTAATCCAAGAAAATATTCTTATCTTAGATATTTTAACCCTGGAAAATATGCTTTCTTTTTTTATTATCATCCATGATATACGGACTAAAGTTCTAGGCCTCACTTGAAAGCAATAATAGCTGAGCGTTAACAGCTATGGACTGCCGTGCCGCAGGTCCCTGGTTCGATCCCCACTGCCGGCTTGAGCTTCACCGCGTGGTGGAAGGGCATTTCCCTTAAGTACAAAAGCTGTCCCCAAGCACCTAACTAAGTTGCGGCAGCAGTCCTTGAGAGCCAGAAAAATTACTTAAAAGTGTGAAATAACTTGTCGAAGTCGGTACCATGCGCACAATATTGTGATAATTGGTATATTTAAACCGGAACTTTAACAAATTATTTCACACTTTTGAGTGTTGCAGTCGGTACCATTTTTTAGTAAATAATTAAGGTCCAATATGAGCTAAACCAGCCAAATGCGTGTCAAGATATCGCGGCTTCCAGTGCGAGGCGAACTACTTGTTAATTTCGTAAGATTATAGAGATCTTAATTAATATATATGAAGAGGTCTTCATTTAATACTCTATTTGTTTCGTATTAATAAGACTTCTTAAATAGTTTTGAAATAACTTTATCTCCACGAAATATTTTCAACAACTTTAATGTGATACCTACATATTATTGTAAATTTTTGCTTAAGTTATTGAAAATCTTTCGTAAAGATAAGGTTATTTCAAAGCAAGATAAAGAAATCTTACACCTACACATACAAGAATAATTTATTTTTACAATGACAATACGATATTCAAGAACATGAAGAGTTTTTATCTAACACATCAATAGTTTCATTATAAGACTTTTTAGTATTTCGTTAAAATGGCTTCGTCTTTACGGATGGTTTTCTTTAGTTTTAATTAGATTAAATTAATGTTCTTGCGTTAAAAATTACTTGTTTCGTATTGAGAATATGGAGATCGTAATTAAAAATTTGAATTAAGAATCCATTTTTTTCGTATTAAGATTTCTTTATATTGCTTTGAAATAACTTTATCTTTACGAAAAGGTAAAGTAAATTACAATAATACAATATCGCATTGAAAACCTTTCGTGAAGATAAAATTATTTCCAAGCCAGTTAAGAAGTCTTAATACAAAACAAATGGGTTCTTATATCAAAACTGTTTCATATTTTTAATTAAGTTCTCTATATTCTTAATACGAAACAAATTATTTTTTACACAAGAACTCTAATTTAATCTAATTAAAACTATTGTTCCGCCATACGTAATGACGAAGCAATTTTAAAGAAAGAATAAAAGTCTTCTAATTTCGTAGCTTATAATGAAACTATTGATGTGTTGAATAAAAACTCTTCATGTTCTTGAACTAGATATTGTATTCTCTTTGTAAAAATAAATTATTCTTAAATGAAGAATTGTAGTGTATCCCGATGAATTTAATGAAAACTGTTCCGTAAAGAATAAATTATTTTTCAGGAAGAAAAGGTAGTCTTAAAATAACACAACTCGTATTTCAAATCGTGAATGTTTTTCAATAAAGAATGTAACTTCTTAGCTTACCGTAAATATTCGTAAGTGAAGAACCTTATTTACATTCGAACAAGAATATTTAAAAATATTTCAAGAAAGAATATAGAAATTTTATTTTGAAAATAAAATGTTAACAGAAGAATTCCTATTTTATTGTAAGAAGAATGTTTTCGTTATCTTGAAATAATAATTTGAATACTTTATGTGAAGAAAATATTTTTGGGTCAAAACAATATTCATAAGAATATTCGAGTGTAATATCAAGACTCGATTATTTTTCAGTTCAGAATATATTCTTGTTGTAAGACAGCATCGTCTTGAATTAATTAAGACAATATTTATTCTTGGCTAAAGAAGTCTTTTTTTTCTGTGTACTTGCTTCGGAAGGCACGTTGAGCTGTCAGCCCCTTTTTTTTCTTAGGATGACAGTTGTTATAGCATGGTGGTTGGGCATTTTTCATATGTCCGTGCCTAGCTACCACCCTCAAGTAGAAAATCTGCCGCTAAGCATTTAACGGTATCTTCCGGCAGCTCTCCTTGAGAGCCAGTAATTCTAGATAAGATTAAACAGCACTTTCGACCATGCATCACTTACCATCAAGTGAGATAGTGGTCAAAGGCTAGCCTCTCAGCTATAAAAAAAACACCGCTCGAGGTGAAAGTTTTCTGCTCTAAAATAAGTCAATAAACTATTTATATTTCTGTTTTGTCAGTCTTAAAAAACATATAGTCGCGCTTGTATTCCCAGAAAAGGTAGACACCTCTGTATTTAAAGTCAAAACCTTCGCCATTGTTTACATTTGTTAAAAAACTCAACATTTTTGTTGCGGTCATTGACTCTAGAATATTACTTCAATTTCACGTCCGGGTATGAAACGTTATCAACATAGCGTAATTAACAAATAATACCCACCCACTTCATACAAAACAAAGACACCATAGTCAATACGATAAAAAAATAACAAAAGTATAAATAGCTATAGGTCCAATGAATGCTGAAACAAAAGCGTTGTTCAGTCGGTCTTGTTGCTCCCAATAGTAGATCCTTAACCCAAACATGGCGTGATTGTTCCGAGAACAAAGCTGCGTTAAGACGGCGAGGCAGGTGCGCCGGCGCATAGTTCTGTCGGCCCGGGCTTACACTCGAGAGTCGAGACCCGTTTAGCTGGTCATCGTTGTCGTTGCACTCGCTCTTGTTTTTTGTCGCCGCGTACTGCATTCCCTTCCCGAGAAGCTTCGCTTGACGACCCGTACCTAGTTATGCTTCTCGGTTCGAAAAGATTATGAATCTCACTGACTGTAAGAATAAACATATATCCAGAGTAATACGTTGGTTTTTATAGTGGTCTGATGTGCGAAAGCAATTTCAAATTACAAGCTAAATTGATGTAGAGTCTTAATCCAGAATATGTTTAGGTCTACGATGGTCCAACAAAACTGGCTAATGTTCCTGTAATAATCTAAATTAGCATTTGTTTCTGGTGAGTACTGTACTGTATCAGCCGGATAGTCCGCTGCTAAACACAGCCTCCTCCATTAAGGAGGAGTTTGCCATAATGCCCATGCTTGGCAGGGATCGCAGTGTGATGACAGTTCTTTAGAAGGCGCTGCTGCCTGGACCATTTACTCCGACTTATTTAAAAGACTCACGTTGGGGATCGAATACGTCTCGCGGGTTTCGAGATTATGCGATGCTCATCATCAGGGCGAGTTCGCAGCTGCTTGTGCGAGCTCCCGGCGGGTGTGTGTGCTCGCCAAGTATGTGTGAAACTGACGAGAATTCCTACTCCGACTTACTTTGTAATAAAAACCTAGCACTTTTCATGACCAGTAAAAGTGCTAATGTCACCGTTTGTGATTTTGACGTGGATGTGCCAACGACCGAGACCGTGGTAACATGTCACATATATATGTTACACCATTATTGTGGAAATAGTTCTTTTGGAACCTTACTTCTACACATTTATATCGTTGTTTTAATCCGAGCCAAAAGTGCAATAATGGTCATGTGGCAGTGAGCATGGACTGCCGCGCAGGAGGTCTAGGGTTTGGATCCTACAGCGGCTTGAGCTTCACTCTATGGTGGTAGGGCATTTTGTGCCGAGTATTTGTAGTTACACTTCCTTGAGAGAGAATTATTTATACCTACACGTCCGTGACTACTCAAATTTAGTATGTTTTGACTAGACAGTAGGTGGAGCGCGGGTCCATGCGCAGTCCCGAGCTCCACCCAGGGGATAGAAACTAGATGTAGGAGGCCGTACGGGTATCGCGCAGGAGCGCAATCATTTCATATGTCCTCTCTGGCGCATATCTAACACCTACTGTTACTAGTAGCGTGGGTCGGACTCACGCTATACGTGGTTCTTCAACCTTTGGCGGGGCTGGTGGAGGTTTCATGCCTTTGCTCATTGCCTCTGCTTAGTCTCATGAGGCCACTACCCCACGGCGTCACTCATGTGTAGGGTACACAAGAATTAGCCGCTCGACGCAGAGTCTATTTTTTTTAATGTTATTGTGACGGAACAAGCCCGGGGTCCACCTGATGTTAAGTGGACTAACCTCTGCCTATAACAGACACATTTCGTCAACGACGAATTGCACTGTGCCCGTCACACTGAGACGTCCAGTTTTTAGGTCTCATTAGCCTGTAATTTTTCTGGCTCTCAAGGACTGCTGCCGGAACACACTGTTAGGTGCTTGGCGACAGGTTTTCTACTTGAGGGTGGTAGCTAGCCAGGCGGGCATTCACAAAATGCCCTTCCACCATGCGGTGAAGCTCAAGCCCGCGGCGGGATTCGAACCATGGACCTGCTGCACGGCAGTCCATAGCCAATGCCACTGAGCCATCACTGCTTGTTTTGCACAATAGGTATTGCTTTTCCTTCTGTTGTTGCTTCTTCTTTGCATTATGTTCTATTCTCGCTATGGGTCTCGAATTGTATGCGATAATAACGATTGTGTGGTACATTATTTGTTGGTACGGAACCATCGGCGTGTCCAACTCGCACTTGGCAGGTTTTTTTTATTGTTTTTTACTATATAATTTGTTAGAAATCCACCATAGTAAATAAGACAAACAATATCGTGCTACCTGTTGCGGACAGAAGATAAAGCCCATAAAACAGTTTCCCTCATTTTTTTATTAGATAAGCAAGCATTTGTCTCACCTGATGGAAAGTGACGACGCGGTCGACGGTTGAACATGTTGAGCCAAAAGACCTAGCAGATACCTGTTTACTCTGTACTTGAAGACTTCCAGATTATATCTATCGGGAAATAGAGACGCTGGTATATACCTAGGTTGTTCCAAACTTTGTGCGTATTTTCGGAATATCGACTAGATGCCGTGTTCCTGTGCGTCTTGTTGTCTGGTTAAAGAAAGGAGAAGAGGGAAAAAAGTAGTGTAAAACCCGTCTGTCGTATGAAAGCGTAGGCGTGTAATATGGTTTTTCTTACAGAACCCTAAAAGGAGTCGTATTATGTCCTCGTGGTATAGTATAGACGGACGCGTGTCCCGTTTAACTGTACCAAGCAGTGTTACGGCAGGTAAAGTGTTAGCAAACGTTATTTAGAGCTAACGGTCCGCCGCCGCCACCGCCCGCCAGCGCCGCGTGCATCAGCTAATTACAAGAGGCTCATCGGTCGAGCATTGCTCGGAATTCAGTATTTGCGGCCGAACGTCGAGCAGACGTCATTGCGGTCAAACTAAATCATTTTCCTTCTAATACCTCTGGTCTGGTGCGAGGTACAAACATGTAGTTCCTCATATCATGCCACAGCGCTATAAACGCACCGACCGTGTCGATGTGGTTAGCGTATAATTGTTTAGTCGGATTAGGAAGTTGTTATCTTGGCATTGCTATACGAGTACATGTTCGACCCAAACTGTAATGTAACATAAGATACCGTTATCGACTAGGCTCAGTATTTGTAACGGATAATCGGCTTACTCACTACCTTTGATAACGATGGCTTCATTAGAAATCGTCTTTCTTACTCATAAAGCGTTAGCTTCCTAGAATTGTGATGTAACATCGAACAAAAACGTCGATGTACACCATCGCGACGCGGAAACGTGTTCGATGCCTAATTAGCAATTAAATTAATATTAGCTTTGCTTTCTAACGATAAAAACGCACGTGTGCGCGGAGTGTGCTCGACAATGGCCGGGCGGCGTTTGCCAAAAAAGTGCGTTCCCACGCGGAGAGAGTTCTCGCGCATACAATTATTCGAGGGCCACGATTACATACTACGAGAGATAGATGCTGCAGGATGCTGCTATACATTCCAAATGTGATTGATGCTGCGCTATTGGCGCAGTGTGTCGTAGGTTCTGTGACGCTTGAAGCGCATGGACGATTTGCTTGAACGTTCATATTATAACCATTATTAGTACAGGCGTCTAACGCTGACGATACGTTACGTGGCTGTCACTTAACTAATAACTTAATACACAGCCTTCCGACGCTGCGACTGCGTCCGCCGGACGCTGCATCAGAACCGGTCCGACATTGTTTTGCGCATTTTTCACCGATTACGCGCGTCAATCGATTGAGAATGTCCCCTTTCTTGCGAATTCCTCACACGATCCGGTTACAATCAATTTTCATGGCTTTCTGTGAATGATCTGTTGAACAAACACAGCAAGAGAGTATTGCTTTTGCATTAAATACATAGTTACTTGAATACTTGCAAACTATCGATACGTAATTGTCCCACCCCTAGGCAGCTGATCCATATAAATATATAAGCTAGTGTCTTTCCTAGGCAGCGTGTTAAATCTCTACACCTAATATATTATAATATCGAAGACATACAAATGTGAGGCGTTAAAAATACTCCACCCACACCATACTATTACGGAACGTGCTGGTTTACTTAATGGACTCAACAGCCCTGAATTCATCGGTTAGTTGAATACCTTCGTAAGCAACATTAAAGTCGCTACCGCATTATATTATACGAATTACGAAACAACAAGGAAACTCTTATCTCCATAAAATATTTGAATTCGGATAAGACGTCGTAATCGTATCCTATCTGGCATAATCTGAATAAATAAATATTAATGTGCTAAATGAAACTTAGGTTACCGGTACGATATTGCTGACGAAACACTTTCACCTAATCTTCCAAATATGCGCCTTGTCATGCAGACTGGCAGAAACATAACTAACAAACACAGATGGTGGATAACAGACACAGAAACTCAGTAAAAATAGATATATGCCCATCTATTATCAGTTATCTGAGATGTAATTCCACAGGATGTCGACCCTGGATGACCCTAGTTGCAGCTAGACAGCTCGCAGTGCCACTGGACGTATGATTACCTTATATTACGAGCTGATGCTATCTCGGCTATGCGTTCATATCTTACCCACGCGATACCGTTTTATCTGATGTAATGCAACTCAACTCATTTGATATCTTTCTCTGATGTTTATTTGTACATAGAATATTCGTATCATAGATACTGCGAGGCGTTTGAACTTTGTTTATATCATCTACTTTATGTATCACCAAATGAAACAGGCGAGACGTTGTTTTACAAGTGCCCGGCCATAACGGAATGTCGGACAAGATCATACAAGAATTTGTGGAAATAGCTTATAGAGAAACATGTTACAAATTCATAGAATTCGTATGTATATATTCAATTTGAATGGAAATAAATGCTCACCCGATTATCTCGAATAGGCGCTGTTCTGAATTCCTCCGCAAAATCACAAACGTAGTAGTAGGCTCACTGATGTCGGTTTTATGTACTGTGGCATATCAGGCTATAAACCAGTCCAGCTATTAAGGAAACTCGATCTAAAACCGCGAGCTTTTTGCCTGACTCAATGTTTGTCGTAATTTACTATCTAATAATGAATCCATAATAATAACTTAACTACTGGCCTGAAAACACGTTGAACTTGTACCTACTACGTATCACGTCATTCAAGGCCTTATCTTATATCACACAATGGTGATAAGCTCTCAAGATCTGGGACACAGATAGTATACAGGCCATTCGAAAATCATTGAAACTAAATACACAACTAGCGGAGCTTTTACTATACGCGACACACAGTCAATAGCCTGGGAAAGGACGCCTGCTGGGTCAATTGACATTATTTACATTCCTATTCTAGAGTATACTATAGTTTTAGGGTCCCGTGTATAAAGAATAATCTCGGAGCTCTGTTAATGTCACTCTAGCTAGTAAGCCGACATGCACACTTGAAATTTATTGTGTAAAATGTTAATCGTTTTCATTCTATCTAAACTATTTAAAATCTAATTCGCATACAGTTTTGAGCTTGTTTTAAAATTTTACCACAGTTGATATCTTTCGGTCATGAGAAAAACGTTTAAAATATCATTAATTTATAGTACTATTTCTATTTAGTATGCTTCTATAGCTCGTTGAGTGAAGTAGAAATATACCTTTAACCATTATTATTTACACGACTAATGAAATGGGGGCCGGCAGCATTCAGTCTCGATCACTTTTGTTACGAGATCTAGGTATCTCACAAGCATAAATTGTTAGGGATTTCAAATACATACGTATGTGCCGTTTTTAAACCAGAAATAATAGCGACTTGCGCTAAGGATCCCGAACTGAGTCTTCAGATAACTTTGTACCTAAAACGAAATCACATTTCAGGAACCATTGCTGCGCGACTTCAACTCAGACTTGGCTGAATTTTTATTATGAACATGAATCAAGCACGCAGCGCGGAGTGGCTTATAGTACATTAGGCGATAAACTATCGGAGCCTTCGATATCGCCGATAAACGTTTTGGCATCGAATGGCACGCGATGTCGTAAGGTATCACTTTCAAACTGTTAATGAAAACAACACGGCTGACATTCGGACTGTTTTATTAACGAAATCAACAATGGAGTTGATTGGTATTCAATAACGATTTGATAACGCCCATTACTTCGAATGGAGCGTAGGGAATGGATAGTTGGATAGTTTCACCGCCGGTACTCATGAACGTGCTCGTAAAGTCGTTGTTGTGCGAGGCCCCTACGGGAGAAACCGATTTATCATATACGAAAACTCTCAATACATCAATTAAAGTCACTTTCTATTGATAGCTCTCGGGCCACGCGGAATTTCAAATGTTTTTATTCTTTGCGAACACAGCGCTTGCCTTTGCCATGTCGATTTGAACCCTTCTTACTTAGTGTAATGCCAGAAACTGTATATATAGTGACTTCACATATCACACATATAGTGATCACAGTTTGCAGTGATTGTCGGAAATCACATAATGGGCACAAAACAGTGGAGCAGATATCACGCGTTCCGCTCTGATTGTGCGTGTCAGCATAGCCGCCTGCTCCGAGCCGCCGCCGCGCCGCCGCCGAGTGCTTGCTCTCGTTGTCTCTACGTAATCTAACAATACTGCCCACATTCATCACCAGACAAGTGCTCTCTAGGGATACTTATATCAATATCGTCCATTTTCCTACATACTAAAATGAGATAATAACGTCTACTGTATCTATTTCTCGACTGTTGGTCGGAAAGCAACTGAAGCTTATCATCCAGCAGCTGGATTGGCTAACTGATTTTTATGTGACTGTTTTTTTTTTCTAACACTGACTTCTGTTTTGAGTTCTGTAATTAATTTTTTGTCCATTTGCACCTCGTCTTCTATTACAGTTTAGAATGGAATGATCTCACGTTGATGTTCTGGCTCATATTCTACGCAATGGTCGAGCTCGTTCACTCAATTCAATGAGCTTGATTGTATGTAGTTACCTCGTTAACCTGTCAGTTTAGTGGACCGACAGCATCACTTAACGGCAGGCTGTGGCTCGCGTCCCGTCCGATATCAAGACAATCTGCCAACTGATAAGAATCTGTTTGAAATAGATTGAACATTTACGGGTAGTATTTAGGGATTCCATTGTACGGATTACGAGCAGTGCGTGTTGTTTAATTATGTGGCAGTCAACAAATCTTTCTTGTGGTTTTTTTTTATTGTATTGCTTTTGACCACGATCTCACCTGATGGTAAGTGATACTGTGGTCGAAGGTGTTAATGGGCTTAACCTAAAATTACTGGCTCTCAAGTACAGCTGCTGGAATACACCGTTAGGTGATTGGTGACAGATTTTCTACTTGATGGTAGTTGCTATAGCCAGGCGGGAATTCGCAAAATACCCTTCCACCATTTTCACCATGGACCTGCTGCGCGGCAGTCTATAGCCAATGCCACTGAGCCATCACTGCTTCAAGTATTCTCGCAGGTACCATGATAACCTAGCACAGAGCTTAATTCAATAGACTGGAGCCTTATCTAAGTACAATTAACATATATGCTACGATCTAATTCTCGTGTTGATCATCAATGTTATGAGAAAATCTGACACTGATTTCAAAATCATGGTAAGCAAACGTAATCAACGCATGTAGCAATAATAGTTGCATTTGCATAATGCAAATTCAACAATTATCGGTTATCACAACATGTGTATACCTGGGAAAGAAGGCCTCGCAAATTAATGCAAAACGTATGTCAGCAAACATGTCATTATCACTATTCAAAATATTTTGATGAGATGTGACAAGTAGCGCACGCTAGCGCCGCGGCACGCAAATGTCTAACTGTTCAACGACGTATAATTGCAGGAACACAAACATACGTGCGGGCGACCTTAATTGTCGACGGTCAACAAATTAACGTGGTCCGTGGCGGGTTCCGACCGTTTGGAAACTGCGTGCATAAAGTCAAATGTAATTGGTGACCTTTTGTCTGTTCTATTATTTCATAGTTTGGCGTTAACGCAACTATATGGCAATTACGATTGCGACACCAACTGCACGTCAACACATATTTGTTAAAAAGCATTCGTTGCAAATACTTTAAAATGTATACAAATTAAAGTAGGCAAAACTTTATTGAATACACATGACGCTGCGGGGACGTGACTTCGCCCCCAGTCTGATACCCTTCAATTGAATCTAACGAGGTGCTCCAGTCTCAAATGCTTCGTGTTTGCTATTTGCCTTGCTATACAGAACCTTGTTTGGATTTTAACAATTTATCTAATTATGAGAAGGAATGATGGTAATAGCATAGTAAAACCATGGTCATATTCTGATTTTCCATACCAGTCGTGACACAAAACTCAGAAAAATCACAATTTAGAAAGTTTTAGTTTTTGCTAATAATTCCAGTTATTAAGTTCACATGCAAATAAAGAAACTTTAATATGTACAGGTGACGGCAAACAATAGAAAAGAGGCCATAACTAGTTAATTGCCAAAACAAATTATAAAAACACACCTGACCCTGTTTGTGTGTATATTTTCTAATTAACATATTTAACACGTCACGTACATAATGTGTACACAAGTGATTACTTCAACCCGTAACGTTGAACTGTCGGTATAATGTCGTGACAATTACTCGCCGCTACCGGAGCACCCGATCCGTAACGTAAACACGACGCGACGCTCTGTAACGTTGAACTGTCGGTATAATGTCGTGACAATTACTCGCCGCTACCGGAGCACCCGATCCGTAACGTAAACACGACGCGACGCTCTGTAACGTTGAACTGTCGGTATAATGTCGTGACAATTACTCGCCGCTACCGGAGCACCCGATCCGTAACGTAAACACGACGCGACGCTCTGTAACGTTGAACTGTCGGTATAATGTCGTGACAATTACTCGCCGCTACCGGAGCACCCGATCCGTAACGTAAACACGACGCGACGCTCTGTAACGTTGAACTGTCGGTATAATGTCGTGACAATTACTCGCCGCTACCGGAGCACCCGATCCGTAACGTAAACACGACGCGACGCTCTGTAACGTTGAACTGTCGGTATAATGTCGTGACAATTACTCGCCGCTACCGGAGCACCCGATCCGTAACGTAAACACGACGCGACGCTCTGTAACGTTGAACTGTCGGTATAATGTCGTGACAATTACTCGCCGCTACCGGAGCACCCGATCCGTAACGTAAACACGACGCGACGCTCTGTAACGTTGAACTGTCGGTATAATGTCGTGACAATTACTCGCCGCTACCGGAGCACCCGATCCGTAACGTAAACACGACGCGACGCTCTGTAACGTTGAACTGTCGGTATAATGTCGTGACAATTACTCGCCGCTACCGGAGCACCCGATCCGTAACGTAAACACGACGCGA
Source organism: Plagodis pulveraria (assembly GCA_963890685.1). Taxonomy (NCBI): domain Eukaryota; kingdom Metazoa; phylum Arthropoda; class Insecta; order Lepidoptera; family Geometridae; genus Plagodis; species Plagodis pulveraria. The sequence continues at coordinate 38,347,392 of OY982950.1, read as the reverse complement.
CGCTCTGTAACGTTGAACTGTCGGTATAATGTCGTGACAATTACTCGCCGCTACCGGAGCACCCGATCCGTAACGTAAACACGACGCGACGCTCTGTAACGTTGAACTGTCGGTATAATGTCGTGACAATTACTCGCCGCTACCGGAGCACCCGATCCGTAACGTAAACACGACGCGACGCTCTGTAACGTTGAACTGTCGGTATAATGTCGTGACAATTACTCGCCGCTACCGGAGCACCCGATCCGTAACGTAAACACGACGCGACGCTCTGTAACGTTGAACTGTCGGTATAATGTCGTGACAATTACTCGCCGCTACCGGAGCACCCGATCCGTAACGTAAACACGACGCGACGCTCTGTAACGTTGAACTGTCGGTATAATGTCGTGACAATTACTCGCCGCTACCGGAGCACCCGATCCGTAACGTAAACACGACGCGACGCTCTGTAACGTTGAACTGTCGGTATAATGTCGTGACAATTACTCGCCGCTACCGGAGCACCCGATCCGTAACGTAAACACGACGCGACGCTCTGTAACGTTGAACTGTCGGTATAATGTCGTGACAATTACTCGCCGCTACCGGAGCACCCGATCCGTAACGTAAACACGACGCGACGCTCTGTAACGTTGAACTGTCGGTATAATGTCGTGACAATTACTCGCCGCTACCGGAGCACCCGATCCGTAACGTAAACACGACGCGACGCTCTGTAACGTTGAACTGTCGGTATAATGTCGTGACAATTACTCGCCGCTACCGGAGCACCCGATCCGTAACGTAAACACGACGCGACGCTCTGTAACGTTGAACTGTCGGTATAATGTCGTGACAATTACTCGCCGCTACCGGAGCACCCGATCCGTAACGTAAACACGACGCGACGCTCTGTAACGTTGAACTGTCGGTATAATGTCGTGACAATTACTCGCCGCTACCGGAGCACCCGATCCGTAACGTAAACACGACGCGACGCTCTGTAACGTTGAACTGTCGGTATAATGTCGTGACAATTACTCGCCGCTACCGGAGCACCCGATCCGTAACGTAAACACGACGCGACGCTCTGTAACGTTGAACTGTCGGTATAATGTCGTGACAATTACTCGCCGCTACCGGAGCACCCGATCCGTAACGTAAACACGACGCGACGCTCTGTAACGTTGAACTGTCGGTATAATGTCGTGACAATTACTCGCCGCTACCGGAGCACCCGATCCGTAACGTAAACACGACGCGACGCTCTGTAACGTTGAACTGTCGGTATAATGTCGTGACAATTACTCGCCGCTACCGGAGCACCCGATCCGTAACGTAAACACGACGCGACGCTCTGTAACGTTGAACTGTCGGTATAATGTCGTGACAATTACTCGCCGCTACCGGAGCACCCGATCCGTAACGTAAACACGACGCGACGCTCTGTAACGTTGAACTGTCGGTATAATGTCGTGACAATTACTCGCCGCTACCGGAGCACCCGATCCGTAACGTAAACACGACGCGACGCTCTGTAACGTTGAACTGTCGGTATAATGTCGTGACAATTACTCGCCGCTACCGGAGCACCCGATCCGTAACGTAAACACGACGCGACGCTCTGTAACGTTGAACTGTCGGTATAATGTCGTGACAATTACTCGCCGCTACCGGAGCACCCGATCCGTAACGTAAACACGACGCGACGCTCTGTAACGGCACTCGACCTGCGCCCGCGCACTCGCCTCCACCAACCCGACACCCTACACAGTCACACATCTAACGCACGCGGGCCAGACCTGTACAGACCCAACTCAACATTGCCTCTGCAATTAAAAACATCCATTAATCGAAATCATATTCAAAGAATTACCTTGCTTGCTTGTACTTTAATACAAACTGGAAGTTATTTAAAGACGCAAGTGTCTATGCCCTCGGGGTTCAACTTTGAATACTCATTACACGATAACTACAAAAAATAGAAAGCTTGAGATGAGGCGGCTACATTTTCCCGAGTGACCGGATCCGATAATAGTCCCTTTCGTAATGTCTTCAATTCGTCAAGCTGTTGAGCAGACGCAAGTCATGCTTACCTCCCCAGACCTAATAAAAGCCCCAAAGTATCTGTTAAATATTTGTGTCCAAGCCTGTTCTGTAACAGTACATCTCGAACTACACGTCTCGCGTTCCAGTTCTTGCGCAGTTTCCTTCTAGCTATAAAAAATAATAATTTAATAACGAAAAATATCCGACATGTGGCTTAATTACAGTTAATTACAGACACCAAATACTAACTAGCAACAAGAAGTTTATTGACTTAGATAAAAAAATCGCGAATGTATTGTATTTGTTAGATGATGAATCTTTAAATAGATAGATATTGTCAGCGATCCGTGTAATGGTCGCGGTCGCGCGTAATCCGATCGGTGGCGGCGGAGGCATGTCCGCGGGAGCGACACGGCGACTGCCGATGATTTAGAGCTCGCTTAATTCGCCACAACATTAATCGTTTACTTTCTCTTCTCGCTTCGAGCGTAGTCTTATTTTAACAAGATTTTATGGTAATTAGACGCAGTGCGATGAGTAGTTCCGTTCGGCGGCCTGAGCCGACACAACGGTGACGTGCGAACATAAACAATTAGGATTCTATCAGCCGAGTCATTTGAAGTCGATCAAGAAGGCCTACAATTGTACCAGTTATTCGATAAGCTAATTCAATCATGACACTACTTCAAGTTGTATATGCGTGGCGATAGAAAATCAAGGCAGCTATGCAAATTAGGGTGATACTTAAGTTCACTATTAAGTATCACCCATAATCTCGCAAGGACGTATTTTAGGACCATACTTTTAAAATGCCTTTGAAGTAGAGGTTATCTTAATTTATATCGGATTTATGGAAGATTAGTATTAATTACAGAGGTAATGAGATCCCGTGTTCACTTGTCATTGTGTGGTGGTGGTGGTGCAGCCTTAGGGTCGTGTTACAGCGGTTTGCCGGCCCGACGATCGCTCTGTCAAACGACCACAGTGCAGGTAGCCGCGCTGCGATCTCATTGTAATCTTCCTACCTCACCAATCTTTGTAGCTGACGTAACGTAATGTGTTCAGTACTATTAGTACGAGTGTAGTTTTGTTACAAGCGAGTCATAAGTCCTTAAAGTGTCGTCAATCAAGCAACTTAAACAGGAAGAAAGTGTTAAATATGGAGAAAATCTAGTGCCGCGTTCATCAAGTTCTAACTAAGCAAGTGTATTCATACGATTGGGAAAAAATATATAGATTTACGGAGACACCGGAAAGTGGCACAGTTTTACTATAAACAGCACGGAATTCGAAGACGATCCACGGCCAGGGTGGCTTGTTAATGGGACCACTATAAAACTTGATCAAAAAGTAAAAATAGTATTGGATGATGCTCGTGTAAAGAAGACACAGCTCGTGGAAACAATCAATGTACCCGAATTCGGAACATTTTTTATTCTATTATGCATGTTTATCTTGGATTGACCAAGTGCAGCTCATTGTGGATGCCGCTGCAAAAACAACATGCTTCGAATACGTTTCTGGATCTCTGCAGTAAATAAAAAGATGATGTACTGAATCTAATTGTTATCCGGGATGAAACTTGAGTTCAACAATATGACAGCAAGATTTCATGCAGTGGCATAAAAAGGGTGCGGCGCCTCCCATGAATTATAAGGTGGACTAGGTTGTACCCATTGGCATCCGCGTGGACGATATCGTCCATTTATGGATCAAATTCTATTGTTTTCGTTATCTCGGATGCCACGGGATTAAAGTTCCAATTGGCTAAAAAAACTCACGGCAATAATATTATGGTTATCGACGGAATCCTGTCGTCAGATAATGAAACTAATATTGTGACGATATCGACAAACTTGCGTTTCAGTATAATAACTAAATTATATATCAAAAAATGAAAAACAAGTATATATTTTTAAAATAGGACCCCGATTGTAATCTATGGCGACGTTATATAAAACATAATGACTGTATCCACATGTAACTCCTGCAACTACGAGAAACTGATATCAGATCGCATTAAGCACGAACTGAACCACTCCTGCTTTAAGATACAATAGTGTATCATTCCAGTAAAAGTAATATGTCAACACCTATCCAATATCACGGTCACGGTGAGTCGGCAGAACTACGGTAGCCACTCCGTGTCGCCAGACAGCGCGTATTGATTCTTGCACGAGTGCATTGTTTCATTAGTGTTTGGACGTATCTTGGTACAAAAGCAAGCTTTATGCACATGGGGAGAGGAACAAATATCGTGCGGAAAGTGAGCCAGACGTGTGGGGGTCGATACAGGATGGGTTAGTTATTGCATTCATTGGGGCCCCTGCGATGCCGCGGAATGACCCTCGAGGAAGCTACACAGTAATCTGAAAGTAGCTGTGAATCACTTTCGGTTATTGATACACAAATGGCTTGCTCGGTAAATGGGTGACTCAATATTTATGAATGCGTTATCAATGATAAATATTTTGCGATAAAGAATGTGACTACCTAAATGTGTTGTATAGGTCGCGCCTTTATATTCCCGAAGGGCATACGTGTCTAAACATATACGTTTCGCCAGATATTTTTTGTCCCTTGTATAGGGTGCGACCAGTGCCTTGCTTAAAATTCTAAGGTCCTTATGCCACGGGTGTCTAGCTTGTAAACGGAGTCATTTGCAACCTCGAAATTTATATATTTTGCGTAGAATGTTGACCCAAAAACCAATATTAGAAATAGAACTAGAAATTAATTTTAATTATTTTTCAATGGACAGTGCATATCTTCAAATTATTGACTTAATAAGCGACTAAGGAAAACATTGAGTGCCTGCCAAGGAGTAGTGTCCAGGAAGGTGGTTGGACGTAAATACGTAGTACTTTAATCTCATTGGTAAAAAGTGTTAGCTTCGGCTCTACGGCCAACCGTCTTCTTGGAGACAAATCCAGGGGAGGCACTCAATGTTTTCCTTGAAGCTTATTATACTGACCCCGAATAGCTGGGAGAAGAGTAGGAAAATTTTGATTGTTATGCTATACTACACCACTGCTATATAAAAATAAGTCTTCGCAACTTTTAGTGCGTCTCCTCATATCCACCTTGAGCTCTACCAAGTGGTAACTCAAGTCAAGTGGTGACCGACCTCTCAAAAAACCAATAATTGCAAGCGCATATCCTTTATTTTAATACGAAATAACTATAAGTTCGACCGTCTCTGATTGTCGATTTTAATATGAGTATTGGATATTGAGCGTGAGCAGTATTATCAGCCACGTGCCGATACACGTGTCTAATGCATACGATAGGAGTTATATACCTGAACATGATTTACTTATGTCTGACGACGACGAGGACCATTGGAGCATATCTCGCCGCGATGCGAACATTAATATTTATAGTACAAGATCACTAGTGTGACTAGTTCAAGCCGTGACCTATCTGTATAGTAGAGCTAGAGCCGGCTGCGGACGGCGGCGGATGTTGATACACCTACCCAACACTTGCACTGATAATAATTGCAATTAATGACTAACCACTGTGTTGACACGACATAGAACCCAAACCTCAATAACAAGAACTGTTCAATTAACGGCAATGTTACACATAACATGGAAATTAGTCATTATCAGGGTCCGAACCCGAAGTATAATGTATGTCACGGGATTTTAGGTGGTACACGGTAAGAGATACAAATCTGAAATTAGTTATTTTGTTGCAAATTTATTTAAACTATTTTTGTGATGCAACATAATTTAACTTTAGAAGCGCTCGTAGCGAAGTTTGCTTAGCCGTTCTCAACCGATCAGGTAAGCGCTGTCATGAGTAGGATGGGTAACCGCTAGTGACATCACTATACTGACCGCTTCCGTGCTTCGGAGGGCACGTAAAGCCGTCGGTCCACGTTGTTGTCTTAGAATGACAGTCTTTATAGCATTGTGGTAGGGCATTTTGCAATGCTCGCCTGGCTAGCTACCACCATTAAGTAGAAAATCTATCGCCAAGCACCTAACGGTGTGTTCCGGCAGCTCCTCCTTGAGAGTCCTCCAGTGTCCTTGAGAGCCAGTAATGATAGGTTAGCCTGAACATCATCTTGAACCACATCATCACTTACTATCAGGTGAGATAGCGGTCAGAGGCTAGCTTATCAGGCATAAAAAAAGAATGTTAAACAAAAAATATCTTATTGGGTATTCTATGTAACGTGTGGTAGTGTAGAGCTCTTTGATAATGCTGTAAAATAAACATATTCTTTTTTTTTTTGTAAAAATAAAATTGGCGTCGCAAAGTCGTGCATTTTTAGACTATTTTTTGATACGGAGTCGTACCTACTAAAAAACTTGAATTATTTAGGAATTTGGCATTTATGTGCATTATGTACCATGTTGTCTCATTTTGAACTTTTTATGTTGAGAACAAAATACCTAACATGTTGTCTTGCACATATTATTGCGATGCGGAACCAATAGAGCGAGATTCGACGCGCACTCAACCGGTTTTTTTAATGTATTCTCACGATGATCAGATCAATCGAACGATCGCTTCTTCGTCGGAAATGAAGTTACGAAGTCTTCCGAGGTGTAAAATAAAAAGTTGATCCAACTATAATCACTGTACGATCTAATGTAGGCGGAAGAAGGTACGTAACAAATCTGACAACGAATAAAACCAATTTACAAGACTAATATGTAAGTGGTAAGATTAGTATGCCTTTGAGGTGCCGGGCCAGAATGTCACACCCCCATCTCTACTACTGTGTCGTAAGAGGGGACTAAGGCTAATACAACAGAAGATGGGCAGTAGCGCTTTTTGAGGAACTGATATCCCACACTGCGATCCCGAAGATGCCTGCCAAGCGTCCACAATCCGGCTAATATAATAATAAAATCATTATTGTGTATGTACTTAACAGATTTTTATTAAATGATGATATTAAATTTAAAATACTCGGGCCATATATAATAGCATGGCAGTGGCTTTAGATAACGCGAAAATAATTTCGTGTATTTATTACAATAGTCGTGTTATCGGCGAAGTTTTATGCAAGCGGTGTTAACGGAGATACGTGACGCGGGAGCTAATCAGGTGAATAATCCGGGATTATAATAATGACGATGTGATAGAGGCCGCGGGGCCCCTCGGGTATCGGCGTGCCGGCCTCAGGTGTCGCCTCATGCCGCGGGGCCTCTCGGGTATCGGCGTGCCGGCCTCAGGTGTCGCCTCATGCCGCGGGGCTGGTGCCGGATCACTCGGCCCCCTGTTTCTCCTCCAGGTAGGAGCCATGCAACGGAAGCTTTAAAGTGCCTCCTCTATAACATCACCTCGTCTTTATATGTCCATACGACTTATTAGAATACAAACACCGACGCTTAAAATTTCTTTTTAGATCCCACTGTTGCTTTAATGGAGGGTGAACTGTAACCATCTATCTACCAAGCAAACTTCCACACTTCGAGCTGTTGTTAAGATTTCTTTTTCCGACTTGGAAATAGAACGAGTCCTCACGGGTTGCAAATATAAAATTGGATGTGAAATTGGGCGTCTCCTTAATTTGTCCATATTTTAACACTAAGCCAAGAGTAAAACGCTCGAGTGCCAATTATGCGTCATTTAATACAGAATGATTTAAAGAAAATACTAGCACTTGGTAAACAAAACATATACGGAGATACTTCGCTCGCACTTCTCGCAATCTACATCATCTCGGTCAATCATTAAACATAGAAATAGGTATATTTTGCGGTCTTAGATTTTTGCGATAATTACACATATTAATTAAACAACTAAACATTTTAAATCGCGTATTTATATATATTTATCATTATTTTTATCCCAACGTTGCAAAGTCTTGATAATATTATTTTATTGTTTAGCCATTTGTAACATCAAAACCCATTCCAAAAGTTATTTATATTGTTGGCTAAATACGTGTGGTATTTAGACATTACATCGAAATCGGACTTAGGGGATACTGATAACATACAACTTCGGGTCGAACGTTGCTATAAAATGCATATCTCACAAACTACTCGATAATTTCACTTATAAACTATCGCGAGTTTTGTCCATTATAACTAAATAGGTAGCTAAATAGGCTGGGACTCGCGTTATACACCGTGTCCCAAAATTCAACGATAAGCCGGCATCGGTGCATGGACCTACTCATGACTACTCGGGAAAAAATAAAAATAAAATTATAACTCTTTTTTTTTTAATTACAGAGACTTTTATAAAGTTGCGCCAACTTTTAATAAAACTTGCCATGGTAGTGTCCATACTTTTTTTTTTAACCCAGACTATAGAAAGTGCATAGAATGTTAAAATCTATGAAAATTATAAGAAAAATTTTTTTTTTTACTGATTTTTGTAAAATAACTACAGACTTTCTGTAATTTTAAAGGATTGTGGTAGATAGCCGTCCTTCTTAGGTTGCTAATGCACAAAAAATATCGAAAATATGTCAAAAATTGTGGTCATGGTAGTTGAAAATAGCATAATGGGTATCGAATATCGATGAAATTTATAAAAGTCTCTGTAATTAATAAAAAAAAACAGTTATAATTTTATTTTTTCCAAGGAGTCATGAGTAGGTCCATGCACCGATGCCGGCTTATCGTTGAATTTTGGGACACGGTGTATATACCGGATAGATTCCGACCAGTTTCGGGCTATATTGTAGCCCTTCGTCTGGGAATCACGGTTGCGCGAAGCGGCGAGCGCGGGCCTCAGCACGTAACTGAATAATATAGCCCGAAACTGGTCGGAATCTTTCCGGTAAATATAACGCGAGTCCCAGCCGGGTACCTATTTATTTATACTCGATAATTAACATCGACTCGTATCAAAATTCTGAACGTAACATGGCTCCTGTGTAACCTTATTTGGGTTTATTTAGGGACAACGTCTTTATTTAGGACGGTTTACTTGGTTGTTTGGAAACACAAGCAGTTATGTTTGCGGTCCCTAGGGCGATAATTACCTAACTTAATTATAATGTACATATTTTCCCTATTGACTTTGCGTTGTCAACATTAATTGATTTAACGTGTTTGTACGTTCTACATTGCTATCATACACAACAGAATGTAATTATACAACTCTAAGTTTATATTTGCTTGTATTTAGGTCACATATTTAATGTTCTTATTTTGTAATACGCAATATAATGTAATCTAGTTATGAAACGCTCGTAGCAAAGTTTGCTTAGCCGTTCTTAACCGGTCCGCTAAATTAAGCAATGTCCGCCGCGGTCATGACTTGGATGGGTGACCGCTAGTAACATATTTTTTTTTACATAACTGATAGACAGCCTTTCAACATTAACTCGACTGATAGTAAGTGATGATGTGGTCGAAGATGTTATTTGGGTTAATATAGAATAAATGGCACCCAGGGACAACTGCCGGAAAACACTGAGCTTAGGAGCTTGGCATTTTCAACTTGAGGGTGGTAGCTAGCTAGAATATGTAAGGCTTGCAATTAATTCCGTTTACGAGCTATTGATCCGTGACATACGAATGGGCAGGCAGACTGCAGAATAGTGCCTTGTTACACGACTGGCCAAAAGGAGTGTTATGTTTTTAGGATACATGTAATTATGTTTGTTTGTTTATGAGTTTCTGTATTCTACCATAACTTCTAAACGGCTTTACCGACGTTAATGTATGATAAATTGTTAGATTCATCTTGACAGCATTATTTATTCCTTTGGGTACGGGAACCCTTAAAACTAACGTGTAAGAACGATAATCTCGACTGAAACAATAACTATTAATTATTTCAACTATGTTGGTGTGAATTATATAAAATGTGAATATATAATAAATAGTAATGCACTCATTGGTAAGTGGTAAACAGGAAATAGACACTGATGCGTCAAACGGATTTCAGTTTGTCATCAACTGTGGCACGAGGACACTTATCTTGTGGTACTTGTGACTACTTGTACATGCTGAACATGATAGCTTTACTTGTTCTCTAATACAGATATTGGAGCAGCCAAGCTCAACTTTAGCTCTTGTCTATAACAGGCACAGGAATACAATGATGGCCCAGTGGCAACTCTGTGGAGTGTGTTGCGCGTGGGGTCCGCTGTTATCAAAAATCAAAATCAAAATATTTTTATTTCAGACGTTTAACATCCATATGAATTGTTAGTAACATGTATAAAGTTGAATTAAAATTGGTTAGTGGAATAGTAACATAAGTTATTTCGCCACTAGGTGGGAAATCGGGCTGAGCACAGCCATCCAGTGTCTCATGTAACATGAGTACAAATCTTCTGCCACAACAGTCAGAAGGCTGTTGGTGCTCCCGCGCAAGCGGCTCATCAGGAACGCAGTTCTTTTGCGCATAATTGCGTGGAAATCGTCAGTGTGCGCATCCGCAAACATGCCTGATGCACTACAGTATCTCGGTAGCCTCAACAGCATTCTGAAGCCGTTGTTGTATTGAATACGTAGGGCATTATAAGATTTTTGTGTATAATTGGCCCACAGACTGCATGTATAAAAAGATGTACAGTACGCCTTATACAATGTGACTTTTACAATGTGACTCCACGACAGGATGTTATAATCCTGTCGTGGAGTTAAGCGTGGTGGTAGACAATTTTTCAAATGTCTAGTGAGCTACTACTCTTAAGTAGAAACTCGGTCCCAAAGCAACTATGATATGTTCCGGCAACTATAAATTGAAAACCAGTAACACCTTCGACCACATCATCACTCACCAGCACGTGAGATCGTAGTCAAACTGATAGGTTGATCAGCAATAACTGGCCAAATGTGAACTCTTTTAGGGATCCGCAATACAACAGCGCGTACATTGCAGATCCCTAAACATCTTAAAAACTCAATTATAAGTAGGTATTTCCAGTATTTGTGGATTATTTATAGAATATACATACATATAGTACTTCTAGGTTAGCTTGAATAATATCTTCGACCACATGATCACTTAACATCAGGTGAAATAGTGGTCAAAGGCTAACCTATCAGGCATAAAAATAAAAAAAATAATAATATACCGAAATCTCGAATTTCGAACTAGTGTCAAGTTAAGTTAAATGTTTGAGGTAGACCCGTTAACCAAAAATAGTCCCAAATTTACAACTTTTACAGCCCCCCATGGATTTAACTTTATGGATTAAATATATTTTTGTTCTACTCAATGAGTTCCAGACGATGACAACCCACGTGGTGGGGTGAAAAATGTTATTTTTCCGCTTTTCATGTATTTACCGTCTCATAAAATGTCTACGAAAAAAAATTATTGCTGGACCAATAATTACACTGTGGATCAACATTTTACAAAAAATAATTCATTCCGCTTACGTGCTAAAGAGCCGGGACATACGGACGGATGGACATATAGACAGCAAACTCTCTTTATATATAGGGTACGGAACCTTAATACAAAAAGGTAGATTTTATAGGTAGAGGTTAACGTCACACTCGACGCAATCAAGTGAAGCAGCGAAGTGTATCTGATAGGAATCGCCGACGACGTTGACTCCGCTGCGTGCGTGTGTTCAGGTTCGATTCCCTTGACATTGGCCGCCGCAGCGAGCCTTCACCGCCGCCGGATGCGAACCGGATTCCCGAGCAGCCCGAACGCGGCGCGGACTCGCCACTCGCTTGTTTAGGAAATTCACTCCACCGTGAAAAAGAAATAATTTCTATACGGCATTCCGGCGCGGGAAATTCTCACGGGACTGCCCGAGGCGGCCTTGTACGATTGAAAACTTTTATTGACAGAGCGTAGACCCCGACCGCTTATCGAATGGATTCGAGCCCGGAAGAACCATTTCTGTGTACTCGAGATAATGTACGGTGACTTGCGCGCTCTAGGTACCTGTGCTGTGATTACTACTTAATGGCATGGTTGTTTAATTGGAGGTCAGAACAGGCCAACGACCGCACGATATGTATTGACCCGGAGAACTTTGAACTTGTGTTGATAAAGAGGAAACTACTTTGGTTTTTTCCTGGGTTTTGCCTTTAATTTTTACTGATACTGGTAGATAATGATGGAATTATCTATATGAACTAAGTGAAGGATGTCTGTGGGAAGGCTTATGGTAACCTGTAGGCTCGGCTAGAGAACTTCGGTAGCGTTCAGTCAGTCCAATTTTATAAATCGCTAACGTTGGGAGAGGCACACGGTCCTCAGTCTCGAAAAAAGGATACTTTCTCCTAAAGTTCTCAAGAACATTTTGTTTGAATATCCCTTATCTAATGGCCTATTATTAGACGTATTGGGTGGCACTAGCTCACCTGTTGCTAAAACGCAGCAGATTAAACTAATTAGTTATATTTGTGTTTATTTCCAGGCGGGCGAGCCGGGCGTGGTAGTCCTTCGGCCCGAGGCCGTGGAGCGTTCCGACTCTGAGAGCGAGATAGAAGACAGCGGCCCTCCTTCCCCGTGCGGCGTGCGGTTCGTTAACGACAACGTGCTCATCAACGGCAAGTCCTCCATGCCGCCCAGACCTGACAAGGAACGGATCGCCAAGGTAACGCCCGCACTTGTCAAATAGCTTGTAGTGCAAACCGACACGTGACTGACACGTGTAGTGCGTGAGGTTGCCGCAGTAGAGGCTCGGCTGTAACGGCAGCTATCGCTCGTAGCTGGACTTGTGCACGAGTTGGGAACCGAACAACAACGTCCGCAACGGTCATGACTTAGATGGGTGACCGCTCGCGGCATTACTACTGAGCGCCGGTTCCGGTTTTTGTCTTAGGATCTTAGTCAAGATAGGATGGTAGTTGGGCGTACTGCGAATGTCCGCCTGGCTACCTACCAACATCAAGTCGAAAATCTGTCGCCATGCACCTAACGATGAGTTTTGGAAGTTGTCCTTGACATGGAGCAATTCTTCCTTAACCTGAATAACATCCTGGACGCATCATCACTTACTATCAGGTGAGATATAGTGGTCAGAGGCTAGTCTATCAGAAATTAAATAAAAACCATAGGATTATGTGTATTACATCAACTCACGCCACACCTACAGTATATAAGTGTAAGTGATTTAAAAGAGAGTATTGAACGTGCCCGTGGGGTGCCAGGCTAGAATGCCACCCCAATCTCTACCCGTGGGCGTCGTGAGAGGCGACTAAGGGTAACACACCAGAAGGTGAGCAGCAACACTTCCTGAGGAACTGATATCTCACACTGCGATCCCCAAGCCGCCTACCAAGCCTGGGGAATAATCCCCAACCCCCAATCAAAGGTATTGGGGGAGGCTGCGGCAGCGGTGGACTGTCCTGCTGATACAGTATTGAACGTGTGTGCGTTTGTTTTCCAGTTGAAGCTGCAGTTTGACGACTCGCTCACGCGCACCTTCGAGTACCCCTCCGAGACGTCCTTCTGCGACGACCCTCCCCCCTCGGCCCCCTCGACCCCCGCGGCCCCCGGGGCCCCCTCGACGCCCGCGCCCCCCGCGGCCCCCTCGCCCCCCGCGGCCCCCGTCCCGCAGGACCCGCCCGCGGACACGCCCGCCACACACCTCGCCGACAACACACACATCGGTATGTATGCACCAAATACCTACAACTTAGATCTTACGGATGGATTACAATTCATAAATAAAAGGCGCCATGACACGTAGGTACTCAACAGAGTGGAAAAAAAGTACAATATGTTGAGCCGTAGACTCCATAATTTAAGTAAATACCAAAAAGACCAGTTATATTGATGTGTAGCGTCACGCGGTGCGTCTCCTCATGAATGAAGATAGAAACAGAATGAAAACTACGAAATTGCGAGGTGTGCGTGTAGTAGTTAAGCTACTATACCTGTCTTTATACACGTGATGTCTCTCCGGCGACGTGACTGTGTGACGTCGCTCGACACAAAAGAACATACAATTTTTTTTACATATATCTTAAAACCTTGTTTTTCTTCTATTTTTGCGCGAGTTCTAAACGATATTCCATCAGCTGTTTTGCTATTTATTTATAAATATACATATTTACGATACGCTGGCTACATTAATACTCGTACAAATTTTAATAATCAATTAAAATTAATTACATACAGTAATATAATAAATGGTATCAGCTCCTAGTTTGAATCATAAATATTATGAGGTCAAAGTGCAATACTAGATAGATAAAACTATAATATTAAGTATACCCGACGCGCTGTTATCAACTGTTGTAATAATTAAATAATTATAATGTTCCGGTCGCGACTACGTCTCGACGCTTTACTTATACAACTCGAAGTAAGCGAATCCAAAGCGTAATATTTACTTTTCCACCTCCGGATACCGAAAACTTCCACCGCTGAACAAAGACCGCCTCAAAGAGGATATTCGCCATGTTCCCCACTCTTGGCAAGCGTCTTGGGGATCGCAATGTAAGTTGGTAATTCTTTGTAAGCCGTTGCTGCCCATTTTCTGATATGATTCCGTTCTTGGCCCCTTACGAGATCCAAAAGATGATATTATGGCGTCCTGCAAATCTAGCTCGGCAACCCACCGGGAGCAAACAATATATTATAATTAAACACACTTGTCTGATTTTAATATTGTTATGTTTAAAACAACGCCTGCTATGGATTACATTACAAAATTACAAATATACAATAGAATTTTTTTTCCTGCACATGACTTAAATTTTTCCTATCGTAGATTTGTAATTTCGCAACACTTGTCAGATTTTTTTTCCGTCAACGAAATTGATTTAATTGCGATCGTGTTAGAAGTTCTGTCATATTCATATACCGACGTAATTGATGTAAAACAAGAGCAGTTTGTTTGTTGTCAATTCTGATGCTTAAAACTTACATTCCAGTTATTCCTTTATTTTCAACCAAATGTTTAAAATGATTTGCATTCACTGACCTCTGCTTGTACAGTACACTAAACTTGATGTTGCCAAATTATTTTTATGTTGGCCAGTTTTTCTAGAAAAGTGGCAATATGTATTGCAGTGGAGCTCTGCTGCCAACTAGTAATACAAACCAGTATCGTGATCCTCTGAATCTCTTATAAGTAGATATCCGACTTTCCATTAACTCCAGTACAACGTCCGTTGAATTTGACTGAAAGCCTGTAGAAGATTTAAACGAAGTACTTTGGTCTGGTTGCGCAGGTTATCCATGTCTCATAGTTTTATACGTATCTATGTAGTATGTATAGGTAGATCTACTATAGCAAATGAATTAGTAGCTACTTACAGATACGGCTTATATGATTGTTAAAATTATATATAATAAAAAAAAAATAAAAAAAAATCCTTTATTTCAGAATTTTCTTAAAGAACAGTTTAAAATCTTAGTCTATGTTAGATGCTAAATAATATCACTCAATTCAGAGTGCCTTTCGGTACAGGCCTCCTCTAGCTCTCTCCAATGTATTCTGTATATAGCTGCTCTCTTCCAGTATGGACCAGCTGTCATCCTGATTTCACCCTCCCACCTTTTGATCTGCCTTCCCTTGCTTCTTTTTCCGTCTCTTGGATACCAATCAGTTATTAGTTTGCTCCATTTTTCGTACTTACTAAAATTATATATATGCTCTTTAAATAAATGAACGCACTCTGTACACGCTAGATATTTGTGACAATGTGCACAGTGTGGGGAGCCGGGCGGGCGCGGACACGAACAATTCGCGTTAGGTGCCGCTTTATGAATGCAAACTATAACTCTGGTGTTACTATGGTAATAATACCTATAAAACTAAAATTCTTAAAGTTTTCACTTTTTTTTAATTTATACGTGTACATACATATAGACTGTACAATGTATAGTAGATAAAGTAAAGTATTATATAACAAAGGCGGCGCGTGCGCGTGTTTACTTGTAAAGTGTTGGAGTGCTGATTATACCTATATCAATTACGCATGTTATTGTTCTAAATACTGTTAGATTTATATTATTAAGTATAATGTTGCCTTTGGAGTTATTGTATTATTTTCCTCGTTATGAATTAATTTGCCGTAAATAATAAAGTTATTGGTGCCGTATGATTGGTTATCCGCATCCGTCCTGTTTACTCTATACTTCCAGTAATAAGGGAATCCTACTTTAAACAACCTTCCACTGTCTGTCAGGGATCAGTAACTGTAGCAGTTCTTTAAGCAATGATAGCCGAACGGTAATAGCTATGGGCTGCCGTACCGTAGGTCCAGGTTTCAGTCCCCACCGCCGGCTTGAGCATCACCGCATGGTGGAAGTGCAAGTAAAAAATCTGACCCCAAGCACCTAACAGTGTGTTCCGGCAGCAGTCCTTTAAAGCCAGTGAAATTACATTCACTTGAGACTTAACAACTATGTCTCAAAGTGACGGGCGCAGTGCAATTCGTGACTTGTGATGAAATGCATATGTTATAGGCAGAGGTTAGTCCGCTTAATATCAAGTGGGCTTCGAGTTCCCTCACAATAACATAAAAAATGCATAAGTTAAGCGTTACTTTGCGGACATCCATATTTAATAATAAGAAATATTTTAAGAAAACATGAAATTAATATTTTGCAAAACACTTAAAAATTATATATGGACAACTCCAATATAATAAACAAACTTCATAACTTTGGAAGAATTTAGCACAAATTACGCGGTAATACGTATTGGAAACCAAAATATTGTATGTCTTATAGAATATGTCGCTTTTTTGCACGTAAGGCTGCATTTTAATACTTTTATACAACAAAACAAAAAACGCGCACCAGAGAATAAGATCAATTGTGAATAAGTATTATCAATGACGGTTAAAGTAATATACCATCGTAGCACGAAATATTGGATCTAAAGAGCGTGCCCAGGTGGCCTAGTGGCTTAGGCATCCGTTGCAAAATCGGAGGACGCGGGTCCGATTTAAATCGGAAAAGCTAAAACTGAATTTAGTTTGATTTGAGTGTGAACTGTGTAGGCTATGAATTATTTTGTTTTTTCAAAATCAATTAATAGTTGAATAGTATAATACTTGATTTAAACTATTATTTCGATATCCTGCATGGATTCGAACCCCACTCGGAGAGTGCTATTTATTGTGTATATATTACAAAACTTGAAATTCTTTGCAGCAGTTTATTATTTTGTATATTAAATAGCAAAAAGCTCGCATCGTATTACATGAGATCTGAAATATGTGGCGAAATGTGAGTGGGATACTATCTGCGAGTCGCGGTATCGATATAATGGAGTTGCAACGGATTGTGCCGCAAAGAGCATACCCGATAGCGTTATCGGTCACGTTAAAGCTTTTAATTATATTTTGATGAAAGTGGGCAGCATCGTACAGTGTGCGTATATTATGGTACTTAAAAAAAATATTTGTATTTGGGACATAATATGTGATTGAGTAATAAAGTGACCATAAGCAGGACCGGTTCCTGGTATTCCACATCCTCAGTATGTCAAGCTTCTTCTAAAGAACTAACGTCTTCACTACGATCCCAAAGACGCCTGCCAAAAGTAACGATGACAATTTAAAAATGCAAATGTCTGTTATATTTAGTGAAAAATGTTTTTGTCTTCTCATTTAACAATTTCGAAGCTAGCCCAGTATCTCAAGACATTTTTTTAATATTGTTATGTTTGCAATAACGCCTTTTTAAATGACTATAATTTTTTCTCTCGTATATTTGTAATTTTGTTGTGTAATCCGCCGAGCAGGCGTTATTGCATAGTTATTAAAAATTATAAGGTGTTTAAATATTATAAGGTTGCGTCATCATTTACAAGTATAAAACCAATTACAAAATTGGTTTTCTTTGTAGTACAACGTAAATTGAACTATATATGTCGCTCCATCCCAATACGATTGTTAAATAAATAACCAGAGGAAAAATTTAAGTTATGAGTCATTGTCATGTTAGCTCAAGCGGTCAGAGCATACCCCGACTATGGGACCACTCCCATAGTGGAGTAGGACGCGGGTTCGAATCCTGCTGACTATAATTTATATATAATATAATTATATTTTTATTTTATTCTATTGTGACAGAACATGCTCCAGGCCTACTTGATGTTAAGCGGACTAACCTCTGCCTATAACAGATGCATTTCGTCACAAGTCACGAATTGCACTGCGCCAGTGACCTTGAGACATAGCTGTTAAGCCTGTAATTTCACTGGCTCTCAAGGACTGCTGCCGGAACACACCGTTAGGTAAATAGCGACAGATTTTCTACTTGAGGGTGGTCGCTAGCTAGGCGGGCATTCCCAAAATGCCCTTACACCATGCCAATTTTGCCTCGTATATTGGTAAATGAGTATTTTTGTATTCTCCCTATATGTTGGTACAATGCGATTAAAATAAGAATAGGACGGGCTCTCGGCTAACTTCACTCATGTTAGCTCTAATAAGTATGATCAGCAGCAACAAACTTAAAAATAGAGCAATGCCATATATTTATACGTAATTTTAAATGAGTGACCCGAAATTGGTAATTTTAACAAATTCATATTTTTAAGGATGACAGCACAGACGCCATCTTGATTTGATGAAAACGCGGGAAAAGGGGTCTTATTTCTCCGTTTTATATTGTTGCGTGTTTTATTTGGTTTTGTTGAGACTTTAATTTTTTTCTGTTGACTGTTTAATTTGTTTTTGTTTTGTTTAATTTTTTTTTGTTGACTATTTAATTCGTTTTTGTTGATTGTTATATCTATTTTGTTACCTGTAAATTAGTTTATATTCATTTTCGTTCTATAATGAGCAAAAGAGGTAGTGTTCTACATCGACGAGCTCGAGAGATTATCAGCAATGTTGATAAGTACTTCGAGACAGAAAAACAACGCGCTATCAATTTGCTGAACCAGTTAAAACAAACGAGAATCGTACCAGGACCAGATGGCAATATTTACATACAACGTGATGTATTCGAAAGCTTCATTAATCATTTGGAAACTGCTACAAAGGTAACCGAGCGAGTGACTTTAGCCACTGGTATTAATAAAAATACGGTGAGTCGCATTCGCCGTGAACAGAAACTAGCAACAGAAGCAAGCACAAGCAAAATAGTGAAACCTAAGAAAAAATCACGTCAAAAAAATACTGTGTGCGATAGTTTTGAAATATGTGCACTGGGCAACATAATCAATTCGATTTATACGGTGAGAAAACAAATTCCTACGCTAAAGAAAATTTATGCAGCTGCAAAACAAGACCTAAATTTTCCTGGAAGCTTGTCAACTTTGAGAAAATTTATGATTGAGTCGCTAGGCTACAAATTAAAAAATTGCCAGAGAAAACGATCGGTACTATTGATTCAAAGGCCAAATATTAAAACATGGCGCGCAAAGTACTTACGGCGTATTCGGGCAAATGATGCACTGGAAGCAAACAAAAAACCAGTAGTATTCCTGGATGAAACTTGGATCCACGCACATTATACTGTAAAAAAGTGCTGGCAATCTACAAGCGCAGAAGGGGTAAAGAAAAATGACAGTGTTGGACGTCGCTGGATCATAACACATGCCGGGACCGAAGATGGCTTTATCGACGGGGCATTGCTAATGTTTAAAGCAAAAAAAAAAGTGGCGACTATCACGATGAAATGAATGGCGAAAATTTTACTAAATGGGTGAATGAAAAATTAATCCCAAATCTTCCCGAATCGTCGATTTTGGTAATGGACAACGCCCCTTACCACAGTATGGAGGAAACGAAGGCACCTAACATGGGTGTTAAAAAAGTGCAGATGCAGGAATGGCTCGCACAAAATCATATTCAATATGAGCAAACATTCACAAAGGCTGAACTTTATGAATTAATAAAAAAAAACAGGCCACCAAAGAATTATACAATTGATAATATATTTAGATCTCATGGCCATGAAGTGTTAAGACTGCCGCCCTACAATTGTGATCTAAATCCTATTGAATACATCTGGCACTTAGTAAAACGTAGGGTGGCAGACAAAAATGTTGAGCAATTAGAAAGCGCAATCGAACGTCTTACTCTTGAGTCAATTGCATCAATCACCAAAGACGACTGGAATAAAGAAGTAAACCATGTGAAAAGGATAGAGAAAGACTACTTTGAAAGGGAACTACTTGAAGACAATGGCCCCTTCAGTTTTATTATAAATATAGGTAAAAATAGTTGACAATTTAACGACGACTGAGCTACCATCATATCATATTATTTGCCTAAAATTATGTATATCTTTAATTTTTACAGGTGACAGCAGTAGCAGCAGCAGTGATGACGACGATGAGTTTGATTCAGTTGGGTATCAGGACATGAGCGGAATCGAAGAGCTAAACGATTCAAATTAAGATACCTACAAAATATTACTAACAAATAAAATCAGTTTAAAGTGTTTCTGTATTTGCTTTACAGTCACCTACAACTTAGTTTACCTACCTATGAATCACTTGTTTTTTAGCATTTCCTTTTTTGCACACTGTACAAAGTTCCGGTTTTGACGTCACAACATGGCGCTAGGCCGATCCTATTCTTATTTTAATCGCATTGTAGATGTTGTGTGTCGACATTGGGACGTTGTTGTTATGTAGACGGCAGTGTACATATTGTTTGTAATGTATTGTTCCAGCGAGCGCGGCGCTGTCCCGCTACACGCCGCACAAGACGTCGGCGCCGCCCTTCCTGCTCGGCCTCACTAGGCAAGCGCCTGACATACCCACACCCACCCACAAGCATACCAACGGTCAGTACTGTTGTAACTATCTATTATTACTTTATTGCACCTATCAATACAATATCAATGTTATTTAAGAATGAATGGGTCAGTCCGCTTCGCTGGTGTTTGCAGTCGATCGGTGACAGGCATTGTCTAGCTAGACAGACGGCGCGCGCTCCGCACCGATTTTAACAATTTCGCGATGGACTGGTTAACTATAATTTATAATTATGTACTACCAAACAAAAATATAATAAAATAATGAAAAAAATATTAACATACAATCCCGATGAATTCCGCGTGGTGTCACGTACACACACCTAACAATTTTTTAAATCAAAAATTGGAACGTTGTTGCCTTTGCAACTATTGGAACGTTGTTTATGCCTTACTGAAACTTTGAAATCTATCGCGAGTTTTATCCATATTAACTTATTAGGAACCGGCTAGAACCCGCGTATATAATAAGGCACGTTATATATAAGTTATGAAACCAAATGTTGAAGTTATAATTGGCAACAAATTATTTTAATCTAATGTTGTCTTAGGTTTTCGCGATTATTACACATAGTAATTAAACAACTTTAAACGGTTTAAATCGCGTATATTTATCATTATTTTTGTCCCGACGTTTCAAACACTTTGCAGTGATCACCCCGTGACCACGATCACTGCAAAGTGTTTGAAACGTCGGGACAAAAATAATGATAAATATACGCGATTTAAACCGTTTAAAGTTGTTTAATTATTTTAATCTTTCAGAGCTTTGGTATTAACTTGGTTTCTGAAACTGAAAAAGCTTTTGACCCTGTATCATTATCTATACAATCAATATAATTGCAAACTATTGAGGTAACAGGAATTGTTCTGGATAGTTTACTGATTTCTTGACTGCTAGATTCAAATCTGCTCGTTTTGAAACAAGTATGTAATTAAGAATTTTGTATGTTCGTATGGCATCCCACAGGGAAGCATTCTCGGTTAACTCTAATTTTACACTACATCCGTGTACAGTCAAAATATCAAGTGGTATCAAAGTATATAATAGTTAGAGATTGTAAAATACTTCCAGAAACCATTGTCAGACTATTCAGTTTTTATAATATATCCACATAACTTCCAATTGCTGACCGTGGTATAAGACAAATTACGGTTCATTTAATTACGAAGCCCTAGGAGCGTAGTTTGCTTAGCCGATTTTAACCGATAAGCTAAGTTAAGCAACGTTCGCTGCAATCATGAATTGGATATGTAACCGTTAGTGGAATTGCTACTAAGCGCTTCAGGCACGTTAGGCCCTCGGTTTCGGTTTTTGTCCCTGGATGGCAGTCGTTATAGGATGGTGGTAGCATTTTGAAATGCCCGCCTGACTTGCTACCACTCTCAAGTAGAAAATTCGTCACCAAGCATTTAATGATGTGTTCCTACAGCTGTCCTCGAGAGCCATTCATTCTAAGTTAGCCTAAACAACATCATCGACCAGACGCTCAAAAGCTAGCCTATCAGTTATAAATAATAAAATTACCATGCAGCGGGGTGCCAGGCAGATCTAACTCGCAACCTATAGTATGAATATAAAGGGCTTCTTTATGATGAACATCGATACTGCCCATCATTCGTCGGAAGATAGGCTTCCATCGTTGCCTGAAGACGAGTGCCTGATACTGAGTTTTTATTGGATATGATTGTGCAAGTGTTTGTAACAGTTTTGTTTGTGTGCAGGCGTGAAGAGTTCGTCCGAGTGCGAGACCGAGGCGGAGGATGGTGCGGGTGCGGGTGCGGGGGTGGAGGGTGGCGGGGGCGGCGGCGGGGAGGAGGAGCGCGGGGGGTGCGGCGCGCTGGTGGCGCGGTCGTGGAGCGAGTCCCGCGCGCTCGCCACCGACCTGCTCTTCTAGTCACCTCCACAACGGTACACTACCCACACTCAGCTCTTGTACTATAGTAATAATTATAATCTTTATTTATGAATAAGTGTACATTGATTCGTTCTCAAAAATTTGCTAGTAAATATGATCATTTATTTGTGCAAGAGTATCTGCTGCTGAACTAGGTTCATCACCCGTGTTTCAGCATACAGCGCTCTTCCCCGGATCTTCCCCGGACTTATATACTAGCAGGTCTGCTAATAAATGTGAATCTATAGTACATTATTTTAACAACCCATTATAAGCTAAGAGAAAAGAAAAATGTATGTTCTTGTTCCTCTTTGTGTGTACTATGAAGGTGTGTGTGTAAGCTGTAAGGGTGTGTATATATATGTTCAATATGTATTGATTTACTTTTGATGACATTGTTTATAATGCATTGGAGATACAATAGTAATAAAGTACCACGCTCTACACTACCTGCACGGGACCCTGCCCGCGAGGGGGGGGGGTTGTGTGTCCCCACCTTGGCACGCTACGCACCTTGCCGCCAGTGTGCCACGAACCGAAAGGTTTGGCAGTGCCTACCTCTCGCGTGCCCTTCTATTGTGGACCGCTCTGGGGTACGTTTTTCCTTGCAGCTATGACCTTTAGTCTTCGGCCGTGTAAAAGCATCTCTCTGGTCGTCGTAAGGATGGCGATAGACGTTGATTCCATATTCGCTTTCCCTTAGGCGAGGTAAAGTCGCTTTGGTCGACCACTATGAACGCTTAAAGTAGAAGTGTTACCGGCGGGCACCGTGGCAACACGTGCGGTGGAGGGCGAGGTAGGAGGTGTTGGAGCGATGACAAGCCATCGACGCGGATGTTGTTTTAGCAGGAAAGGTGGGAGAAGTGGCGAATTCTATATATGTTCCTTCTGGAACTGTTTGTTCCTGTCGTCTGATGACAGCTCCAAAAGGGAAAAATAAAGTGTGCATGGTGGATAGTAAATGAGATCATTAACTGAACTTGGACAAAATGTCGGCAGTTTCGGCCTTCACAACTGCGAATTTGGAAAGACCACAGCAGGTGCAAGTATTCATTTCGTCCACGGTCCCAGATTGTTCATTATCTTTAAAAACTTATTGCCCTCTCCTTCGCTCTGATGTCATCATTTACTCCTATGAGGTTACAGAACGTTTGTAGGTTAATGACCTAAACTCTGTTCGCGCGACTGTGTCTCACTGGGAGCCGGATATCTTTCGTCTGTGTGTAAACGGATATACATAAAACGTAATAATTTGAGCGGAGATGGGACGGACTTCATGAATACGTAGTTAGGTCCTTGTCGACAAATTTTATTTTCAGGGGTGGACAATAATTCTCACTTTCCAACTACCATGCGATTTAACGTAACAGTTTATAATTTTAAGCCACCAAGCCCATTGCTGCTGCAAAATTATTATTTATCAAATACACTAATACATTCAGGATTATTTTATTTACCAATTTATTATTTCAGATGGATCGGGCGCAAACTCGAAGAGAGAAAGAAGACAAATCCACAACATTACTGTTCAGATTTTACAAAGTCCACGCCCTACCGCAGATGAATAGCATTTAGTACGGACAACGGTCCGGTCCGGGACGATATTGTGAAATTATTTATATTCATGTCATTGACAAAATTAAGTGACATGTTGGAAATAACGCCGGTTCTATTGAGATTAGTGTTTAGTACAGTGGTGTTAACAATGCTGTAACAGATTAGTGCTCAGTTAAGTGAAATACCATATAAAAAAAGAAACGAAGAATAAGAAACATAACCAAATGCTGCGTGACAAGTGTGCCTTCACAGAATGAGACAGTACTAATGCAATTGGATCATATGTTAGCTATCCCAAACTTAGCTCAGATATATAAAGAAGTTGGCAAAGTAAGGCTGGGAAAATGAACAATACACCTCCGAGTGAGATATCAGTGCACTGAACACCCCAAACAAAATAAGAAGATATTTAGCGCTTACCTTGTGGAGTTATATGTGTTATGTGATAATGTGGAGTGTGCTTCACTGATCTCCGAGCAAACAGTTGTCAAATCTGTCGCTGCCGTTACAACTTCACGATACAAGAAGAGATGTCTTGCACATATATCATTTTTTTTTAACCGCTGTTGTTTATTGATTACTTACATTATGACGGGTTGTTATTGCTAATTAGTTGTAATATTTTCACCATTGTACTAAACACAGTGATAATGTTAACTGGCTATATGTATGAAATAACTGCTCAAGTGCTTCGTCTATTATAATTATTGTAGAATAAGGAACCGAGTCATATCTTAGGCACTTATGTTCAAATGTCGCTGTGTAACGAACTCGACTGATTCACGGCTCATTACAGCGGTCGTATAACGTTTTGATACATTTTGAAGCATTTAAACTGTGTATGTACTTTAGACAATTTTAATATGGGATGTAAACAAATGACTCATATTTAGAGTCTTTTCAAAATAATCTTGATACTTTGACTGGTATTTTGATATTTTGTCATAACAGTTTTGGTTTCAAAAGTATCAGATAGAAACCTTAATTTAATGTTGTATCTATATAGATCTTAAAAGTCTGAGAAGGTCCTTAATAGTTACAAATTCACGTCATGATATTTAAGACAAAATAAAAAGCATACTATTTCATATAGAAAATATCCAAAGCAATTTAAATGGATATGGCTCAGCGTGTTCTATAGCCAAGATTGGATGCTGATAATGGACCAACATTAGTTGTACAAGACAAGTTTCAATCGATATAACTTTATACTCATTCCATATAATCATTCCTAAATTTTTGTACGGATTTTTTACGGTCAATTTTGTATGCAATTTACACGTCTGTACTGAATTAGATGTGACTACCAGACATTTTTTACGATGTATTCCATAACTGTATTGTATGTTTAATGTATTAATTGTTATAATTTTTGCAATTGAGCGCCTGTTATTATTGCTTGTGTTAGTGATGTATGTACGCGCTACGACACTGTGTGCAAAAAATGTATAAATATTGTTTTTAACGTGCGTCTGTCAGTCTGTGCTGGGCAACGCCTTGTTAGTAAATATTTCTCATCTAACTTGTTTAGCTATTAATAAACAGCACGCACGCACACTAACGCACCACGCTGCGTGTGCACGCGGCACGCACACAAGCAAAGTGACCGCGCTCCACAATCGCAACAGTTACACATACAAGCTGTGCCTTGCTGTTAATTAGCGCACGCTTCTATGTAATGTAATGATTTATATGTCTGTGTGAGAATGTATTCTGCGAAGGGACGAGCGCTGCGGGATGGGGGGAGAGGAAGAATAATATTTAAGGATTTACAGTAAAACTGTTGTCTTTTGACAAAAACTAATTATGTGATAGGCTGAAAAATGTGTATGACCGGGTTGACGTGACTACATGTGACCCTTTTTTGTGACGTGCCGTACGTGAATTATAAATACTGAGTAAATTATTATAAATGGGTTGTCTGCACTCATTTTCTGAAGAGAACTCTGTCTGAACATCTTTATTATTTGCAACACAACTGGTTTTAGGGAATAATTAACATTTACATATATTGAGAATTTTGCAAATAGTACATAAGTTTAAGCCCTATTATATAGTCACGTCAACAAGCGGCACGTCCGTCCCGCGTCGCTCGCACTATTCATAGTTTAGTAGTGTAGTGTATCGTTGCGTCGGGACACGCTGTAAGAGTGTCATATTGTTATTTTGTAGGAGGCCGTCCCGCGCGTGCAGCCGCGGCCGCTGCGGCCCGCACGCGTGTCGCTGCGGCCCGCACGCGTGTCGCTGCGGCCCGCACGGTCGTCGCTGCGGCCCGCACGCGCGGCTCGGCGCGGCCGCCATCGGCCGACCCTTGCCAATGCCTAGTTATATTTTATGCATTATTATGACATTTAGGTATTTCATTAGTATTGTAACCAATTTATTATAATGTATTGCAATTAAAGTTTTGTATTTTTATTGTGAAACAAACCCAGATGAGGAGTAGACCGGTTGTCCTTCTCGCTACATATATGCTATCCTAGTTGTATAGCGAGCCGCCCGCGGCCCGACCTTTACTGGAACATTACGTTAGATATCAGCGCGTGCTAACTCAAACAGAAACATTAGCAAGTGATAAACAGCGCTCGTGTAGGCCAGAATAAGAATTACAATAATAAAAACAATTTAAAGTTAACAGAATTTGTATAGAATCGACACCAGTCTGTGCTAAAAGTTAAAATATGAGCGAATATCACTTTGGCTTCCAGGTAACCTGATTTTTAATAAGAATCGGCCCGGACAGAAAATTCTCGACTGTCTCTACGTAGACTATCGAAACTCAAAAAAGGGTTTTGTTTTATTACCGTCGCAACTTGTTTCTATCACATTATATTACAGTGTAGATAAAATTATTTCAAATATTATTAATATATTCAGTTTAAGCAAGTCGTAAAGTATGGAATGTGACGTCGCTGGTTCTCGTAAACTCACGAAACTTGAAATTCGCGATATTTAGTTTCGATAGTATACGTAGGGACAGTCGTTCTGTGTTGCCACTAAGGACGAAAGAGAAATTAAAATTTCTCTTTCTACAACATTTTCAGTTTTGCATTATGATGGCGCTGGCACGAATAAGAATCAAGTGAGTAAGTACGTAAAAGATCCTTGATCAAAAGTAACGCCAATATTCACTTTCTACCGAGCATTTATTGCAGGTGTAAACTCAAAACTAAGGCGGAAAATTCAAAATTTTAAAGGTTTATTGCGCTTGTAGCCTGTTTACTGTATCAGCCGTTCGATTGTCCATAGCTGAACAGCCCTTCTCCCATCAAGGGGCGTTTTGCCATAATCCCCTTGCTTGGCAGGCGTCTCGGAGATCGCAGTACGTGTATGATAGCGATTCCTCAGAAGGCTGCTGCCCACGTAAGGTTTTTACCCTTAGTCGCGTCTTACGACATCCAGTGGCAGCTTCGTTATTTTTCATAGTTACTTAATCAAATCATGTACTTACGCCTAAAACCGTAAAAATAAAAACCAATAAGTATGTAGTATATGTTATATATTCATTTAGTATTAAACAATATAACGGGTTGTGCCGTACAAAATATTATCTGAAACTACACGACCAAAATTTATTAAATTTTAAATTACCGCCATAGACGTCAGCGATAAACACTGTCTTCTAGGGTAGGGGGAGTCCGGGAGAGTTGAACCACTTTTTGTTTAAAGTATCGTAATTTTCTTTAAATAAGACGTAGGGATTCAATTATAGTATTAAACATTGGCTTATTTATTTGGGTTTACTTATGCATAATAACTTTTTGGCTTTTATAAGACTGAAATATGTTATACATACTTCAATGAAAAATGGGATATGAGTCAACTCTCCCCACTCCAGGGGACACTTGACCCGGGGTATGGGGAGAGTTGAACATGGTTTTTTTTATATGGGATAATAAAAAATAAACAGCTTAAATCACATATTTATTTGAAAAAAACTAAATGAAACTAAAAATTGTAAATAAACACAGTTATCTACTGTTTATTTAACAAAAAAAAATGTAACAAAACTTCTTCTTAAACATTTCAAGTCAAAATAATTATTACATCCTTTAATCAAACTTTCTTAATCTTATTTTTAAATTATAATACTTATTCTTATGTATCATCAATCAGTCTTCATAATCACTTCTTGGTTCTTAACATTTGGTTTAAATTAAATACTTATTCTAACCATTTGGTAAGTTTCATTAATCAGATTAAATTAATAATTACTTTAAATCAGCTGGTCTAAAATGTTAATTTTAGGTACTTTCATGACAAATATAATCGTCAATATCAGCTGTAAGTCCTACACATATTTCATGGACATATCTGCGGCATAAACGACATAGACGCATGGTCATCATTTCTTCTGATTCGCAAACAAAACAATACCAACGAACATTGACGTCAGGATTTTCTGCAAAATCACAATCACTGGATACATCAGCGTACGAAACATTTTCATCTTCACACTCTGTCTCACTATCATCATTCATATTTTTAGACCTTTTCGCTTTTCCAGTTTTGTTTCTCTGAGTTGGTTGTTTTGAACCTTGTTTAGTTTTCAATGTTTTCTTTTCTTTCTTTTTTTCTGGAAATTTCTTTTTTTTGTTATGTTTTATTTTAGGATTTTGTTTGGTTTTTATTATTTTCCTTCCTCTTGGGTCTTGTGAAACCTTCTTATTAGTTTTATTGGCATCATTTTCATTTTCTGATTCAGAGTCGCTATCTTCAAGAACTCTTTTCCTAACCTTTCGTTTTTGTATTCCATCATTCTTCATATTGGATTGAGTTGCTTGTTGCTTCCTTTTTGTTTGTTCGCTGTCGTTTAGAGTTTCTGTCAGACATTTACTGTTTTTTTCCATCTCGGGCGTCATTGTCAGTATTTTGGTCTTGCCAGGCTGACGGCCTCTTCGCGCCATCTTTCTCGGAGGTGCTTTCGGAAATGGTCTCACCATTTCTGGAGTAATTAGATTTGAAGAAGATGGTATTGGTGATGAATTAGTGCACCGATTAAATATAGCATGGTCTTGGTCTATAGGAGCTAAATAGGAGCCCTGCAAATCAATAGCTTGTTTATTTTGAATCGGTGACTCATGGCTCATATTACATGGTTCATTAGGTAAATATGCATGTGGTGGGGCAGAAGATGGTCGTTTACTCGTGAGAAGTGCTGGTAAAGGTGATGTAGCTACTTGGAATCTGTTGGAGTCTAATGGTTCTGAACTAGCACGAAATTTGGTGTTCTTAACAGATTCATTTGATTTCATAATGTTTATGTTTTCAGCAGTATCTGAAACATGCTGCGGAGACTTCTCATATACTTGTAATTCTTAAACAGACGGAGATCCCAGTTCAGGAGTCAATAAAACATTATTAGCCAAATTTTCGTTTGATGGTGAAACTGTGCACGGATTGCTGGCACATTCTTGATGCTGTTCTAAGCCAGAAGAACCACGACCAAAATCGCCAATATTCTGATCATTTTCAGAGTCTTGAAGAGAATCTGTTGGGTTTATTGTGTTATTCTGTTCAAGAAGGGATGATTCCTGGACTTGGGCGGAGAACACAAGCTGACTCTCTAAAGAAACTGGTGCACTTGTTGATGGTTGTTCTTGAGAGAGTTCTCTATCCGTAACGGCAGAACACAAAAAATCGTCGTTTGTGAAAATATCAGGATTGAATGGATGGATACCTGCTTTTTTAAATCCACTTAATATATTAGTTTGACTAAATGCTTGAGACATAATTGTTTTAACAAATCCAGGAATATTGTAAATCGTAATCGTTTTTCCTGGATTTGATAACATCCAATTATTCATGGCCGCGTTATATCGGGATTTAAACGAGGAATAAACTGCAATATCAAGTGGCTGTATTAATTGCAGTAATGAATGTATTTATTACTGCAGTGTGGTGGAAGAGTTAACAACGTGATACCATTACTTTTCGCAAACTTAATAGCATCAATGCTTACATGGCTCTCATGATTATCTAGTATCAAGAGTACGTGATTGTTCTCCGAGGCATGAGAGTATTTTGCAAAATGTTCAAGAAATTTCACATAACTTTTCGTGGTCATCCAACCACTTGGATAAGCATCTCCAGATGATCCTTCTGGTCCTTCCGATACAAAATATTCTTGATATCTAACCCTCGGAAATATAAAAAAAGGAGGTATCACGTTCCCAATAGCATTAACAGCGAAACAAAGTGTTACGGTGGTTCCTCTATCTGCTGATGTGACTTGTCCCACTTGTTTTGACTTCTTACTAGCTATCACTTTTGGACATGTTGGAACAGTCGTACAACCAGTTTCGTCACAGTTGTATATATTATGGGCTTCAAAATTGTATTTTTCGCGCACCGTCTTTAAATTTGTAAAGAAGTCGTTAACATTTTTTTTATTAAAACTTGTAGCACGAGATAAGCTGGTCGCTTCAGGTGTTCTTAAGCTAACTTCTGGATTTCTGGAAAGAAAACCACGAAACCAGTCTTTTCCAGCGGCATGGTTACTTGACCAGCTATGAGGAAACTCTTTTGAATTTACTGTGGCGAAATCAAAAGCTAATTGCATCGCTTGCTTTCTAGTCAGACCGTAATGCATTTTACTGCATGATAGTAAATATGCAACAAGGAGTTTTTCTTCAGAAACAGTAAATATTTGTGACTCTTTATACTGACTATTTTTTTCTTCAAATTTTTCTAGTTTTTCTTCATTCAATTTATAACGTCTTATTGTATTTCTATCGATTCCATACTTAATAGACGTTTTTCGTATCGATGCACCCTCTTTTACCTCACGTATAGCGTTTTCTAACTCAGTGGCGGTATGTTTTTTTCTTTTGCGTGTGTTTTCAGAGGACTTGTATTTAAACGGCATTTTTCATCCAATTAACCTGTAAAAAAAGTTTTATTTAACGTAATAAAACAAGCAAAACACAAACCAAACTCCAAAATCTGTCATATAAACACTATAGAGGGAGAGTTGATCCACTGAGCATGTCTCCCGACCTCACCATGGTGCAACTCTCCCGCATATACTACGTTGACATAAAATTTTATTCATAGAAAAACCATTCAATCTTAGCGAAAAAACACTAAGCGCACGTTAAACTATAATAATCAGGCAACATAATAGTAACAATACACAATACATACCTCTATAAAGACGTCAGTAATCTCAAAACGACAAAAATGAAAAAAAAAACTCCCCAATAACAAAAACACCTTTCCGAACCTGACAGCCAAACAAAGAGGCCATTGCAAAAAATGGCGGCGTGGTTGTTAATATTCTCACGCGTGCCACCAATGACCGACTTGACGTTTCGTTAGCGCGAAATTTAAATCGAGTTTTTAAAGGCGGTTCAACTCTCCCACCTGGGCAAGTCTCCCGGACTCCCCCTACGTTCTTATTTGTCATCCGACGACGCCCCGAACGTTTTTATGTCCGGAGCGATCGTCCGATGATCATCCGGAGCGTTCTTATATTTCGCTCGACGGCGCACCGGTCGCCCAATGAAAGGTGCGTTCGTTTTGGCTCGATTGCGTTTGTAGCAGTTTCAAAAGTGGCATTTGTGTATTAGCGTTCGGATAGAAGCTTTTGCTATTTTTGACCACCAATTACTGCATGCTATCCGAACGGCTTAAAACATACTTTGACAACCGACAATATTTTAACAATTTTGCACAGTACGAAACATGGAATCAATCTCTAAAATTAACAAAACAAGTATGTACCTACTACATAAAATATAAATACTATATAAAAAACTTGTGAAACTATCAATCGCGCCAAATACAACTGTCAAACCAGCAGTTGTCAAAAAACGATCACAACGATCCCACGGTAAGACATGGGTCAAAAATATCACTTTTCTCTGTCATTTGTAGCGTTTTCAAAGCTATCCGAAAGGTGAGCGAAAACGATATTTTTGCTAATCGAACGGGCCGTGTGATAATTTTTAGCGTTTGTGTGTTATTTTTGGAACTGATAGGCTATACGAACGCCCCAGAAATCGGTGGATAAATATCGCCCTGACGTTTTATTTGACAGTTGGGACTTGATTTTTGTTTGTTTTTTAGGTTGCTTTTGTTTACTACGTAGACTTATGTTTACAAAATTGTATAAACGTTGTTATATTTTGTGTGTTTACGTGGACCAATACGTTCATCCTCATTTGCAACAAAAATTTGAGTTTTAATAAATTCTTCTTCGCTGTTATCATCGTCGTCATCACAATTCATTGCCATGAAATTGTTCACGACATTTGCTGCAGCGCAGAATATAGTTTTAGAACCTGGCGATAGTAAAAATAGCAAATCGGAACAGTAGTATTCACGCGCCCACATATCGGACACCATTTCGTTGTGTGATTTTTACATAGGGTATATTCCATTTGACGCTAATAACGTTATTTTCGATAATTTTGATCACGTTTGCGTCTATGGTTGTGATCACTTTGAACGTTTGTAACTGTTCTCCCCTGTTACATTTAGCATAAGAATGCCACAAAAATGTGCCACTTCTGTCACATTTGACATTAGATGTGGGTAATTCAAACTGTTCCAGTAACTTCATAATGGCGAAAATAATGCCAAGACCCATCTGGAACAACTTTTTGGGAGTGTGATCGTTTTTAGCGTTTTTGGAGAATTAAACTTCAAATGGTACGCACCCACATTCTGGGGACTTTTGATATCGGATGGAAAAATAAACCTTTATTTAAAAAAATATAAAATATGCGCGGCACGCCTCTTTGTGTAATTGTCATTGTCACTGCACGCATGTCTATCACTCAGTCAGCTGATTGAAACTTTGAGGAATCATTCAGAACAAACAAAGAATATTTTGGAAATCATTGTTTTGGTGAACAGGAGAAATTGTATGCAAAAAGTATATGTAGAATCATAATAAAACCATACCACAAAATTCTAATAGTAACGTCACGTACTCACTTGGACTTCACGACAGGGACGACACTATTTTGGATCGATACGTGCAAAATAATTTGTGCCTTTCGGAAACTTCACAAAATGTGAAGCGGTGAAGGTCGTCGCATTATTCGATTCGCTTACAACGTCAGTTACCTCGTCGAATTGAAACCATTTTGTCGCAACGCAGTCTCACCCGAGTTTTTCCACTGTGGTTTACGTAACGAACGAGCCCCGCCGCGACATCCCGCTACTAGCAAACTGCAAAACCTCCGATCAGCTGGTCGTTTCGTGGTCGCGAACAATATGCTCAGCTTGTGGTCGAAAACCGTGCGCAGCGGGCGCTTGATCGAGCGCTCGCTGTCGACCATCGTGGAACTCCCAAAGTTTAATGACTACGGAGTGCAGAACGAGCCTGTGCTGGGCTACAGGGCAGGCAGCTCTGAGCGTGCGGCGCTGACGACCGAGCTGAAACGAGCGGCTGCTGTCACGGAGGATGTCCCTATCGTCATCGGCGGTGAGGAAATCCGTGATGGCGAGCCACGCTATCAGGTCATGCCTCACAACCACTCCAAGAAGATCGCGAAGTTTTACTACGCCAGTGCGAATACTATCGAGAAAGCTATTCAGGTATCAGTAGATGCTCAAACCCGTTGGGACCGCACACCTCTGGAGGAGCGAATCCGTATCTGGAATACAGCTGCAGACCTGATGGCGGGTGCGCATCGCCAGCGTCTCAACGCAGCAACCATGCTCGGCCAATCCAAAACAGCAGTGCAGGCTGAGATAGATTCTGCTGCTGAACTCATTGACTTCTTTAAATTCAATGTTT
This sequence comes from Plagodis pulveraria, assembly GCA_963890685.1. Lineage (NCBI taxonomy): Eukaryota > Metazoa > Arthropoda > Insecta > Lepidoptera > Geometridae > Plagodis > Plagodis pulveraria. Next base: position 38,313,576 of record OY982950.1, on the reverse strand, counting down.
TCTTTTTAAAGGAAAGTACAAAGTACCAGCCCATCTCTGAAGACCCTGCTGTCACTAGGAACTCTCTCAGATTCCGTGGCATAGATGGCTTTGTGGCCGCGATCAGTCCCTTTAATTTTACTGCCATTGGGGGAAACTTGGCTTACACGCCAGCATTAATGGGAAATGGTGTGGTATGGAAACCATCTGATACGGCTCTTCTGTCAAACTGGAGAATCTTTAATATAATGCGTGAGGCAGGGTTGCCTGATGGTGTGGTTAACTTTGTCCCTGCAGATGGACCAACATTTGGTCGCACCATTACTAAGTCTCCAAACCTGTCCGGTGTCAACTTTACTGGGTCGGTGCCCACATTCAACTGGATATGGAATGAAGTTGGCAAGAATTTAAACACTTACCACAATTACCCAAGACTAATAGGCGAATGCGGCGGTAAGAATTACCACTTCATCCATCCAACAGCCGAGGTGCAATCAGTGGTAACAGCCACCATCCGCTCTGCCTTTGAATACTGTGGACAAAAGTGTTCAGCATGCTCACGTATGTATGTGCCGCGCTCACTCTATGAGCCCATTAAGCAAGGCCTGCTCGAGGAGAGAGCTAAGCTGAAGATTGGTGACCCAACTGACTTTTCAGTGTTCACAGGTGCAGTTATTGACGATAAGGCCTTTGCTCGTATAACTGGCTACATTGAGTATGCAAGAAAGAGCTCCAAGACGAAAATCATTGGTGGTGGTGAATTTGATGGCTCCAAGGGCTACTTTGTGCAGCCGACTATCATCCAGTGCAGCAACCCACTTGACAAGCTTATGACAGAGGAGATCTTTGGGCCCGTGCTCTCAATGTATGTGTATGAAGATGGTGAACTTGCAAAGGCACTAGAACTTGTGGGTTCTTCCACCAAGTTTGCACTAACAGGAGCTGTGTTTGCAAGTGATCGTACTTTTTTGATTGAAGCACTGGAGAAGCTTAAGATGACAGCAGGCAACTTCTACATAAATGACAAATCAACGGGCTCTGTTGTGGGACAGCAACCATTTGGCGGAGGACGCATGTCAGGCACCAATGACAAGGCAGGTGGACCTAACTATGTGATGCGGTGGACGACACCACAATCCATCAAGGAGACCTTTGTCCCACTGCGTGACATTGACTATCCATACATGAGGGAATAGATATGTCAATGCAGAAGCAAGGACATCAGCTGCTCCTCAGTCTAGAGTTAGCATAGATTGTGTGTGTTGCACACATCAAATATCAGTACAATAATTTATTATTATGTATGATGTACCTATTTTATAATATTAGGTATACTATAGGCTAAACTTACTAAGATCTGATAGATAAATGTGTTTCTTATCACTAAATATGTAGCTCAAGTTCTAAATTATTTTCACTGTTATATTATTGAATACATATAATATTATGTGTGATTTGTAAGGAACTATTAGGCGAGGACAAGGGAATGATGAAGTCATTAAAAAGATAATAAAATACAAGATAATTGTTTGTGTAGTAATACAATGTTGATATATTACTCACCTGTTGAAAGCAATGGTTTTGTAGATAATTGAGATTCTTGGGTCTGTATTGTAGAATTTAAAAAGTTGTAATTATTTGTTAAATGTAAAATAAAGATAATCACTACATAGTATTTGACATGTGCTCACCCAGCACCCAACCGCTGACTGCTGTTATCAGTCACCGCTCTACTATTTGCTTCGTCTTATCTTCAAATTGTATTATCTGTTAAATTGTCCTCTGCTCTCTGACACTATTAACTGCATTTAAGCTTTGTAATCTTTATGTTTTATAGATACATCTGTATATGTTTTAGCTTTGTTATTCGAGGGAAATTTTGCTTGTTATATGATTGTATTTGTTTATATATATATTCTATTGTTAAAATTTATCTCAGGTGCTAGTTCCTGTTGTATTCCTGATTTGACTGATTTGTTCTTTGAATTCCAATAAATACTTGAATGAGATAGTTTATTTACTTACTTTTACTAACCGTCCTCCCCTATACATCTTAATCCAAACTAATATTATAATAACCCATCTAAATATGTTATAGGAGAGATATTTAAGTCTGTATAAAGGTAATTGGTTCAGAAATAGTATGGCATCCATGTTGTTGTTACACAAATGCTACCCTTTAAAAGCACTTTAGCAGTTTTAAGCAATAATCATCCTAATTTTCTATAGGAGCATAGTTGTGTATGTGACTGGCTCATGTAGCATTGTTTTTATGATAATAAGTCATTTGTAAATGATTGTGACAAACATGTATGAATATTTGCACGCCTGCATTTTTTTTAAGTGATAGTGGCGGAACAAGCTCGTCGTTCACCTGATGTTAAGCGGTACCCCTGCCTATAACAGATGCATTTCGTCACAAGTGACAAATTGCACTGCGCCCTGAGACATACAGTTGTTAAGTCTCATATTATATGCCTGTTATTTTACTGGCTCTCAAGGACTGCTGTTGGAACACTGTTAAGTGCTTGGCGACAGATTTTCTACTTCAAGGTGGTAGCTAGCCAGGCAAGGATTAGCAAAATGCTCTTCCACCATGCGATGAAGCTCAAGCCGCCGGTGGGGATCGAACCATGGTACTGCGGCACTGTAGTCATAGTTGTTACCGCTCGGCCATCATTGCTTCAATGATGCATGCAGGCTGATTACACACACACAAAAAAAAATATTTTTGCTTCAGGCCTACGAATGAATATGTTATGAAATGTAAGTCAAGCTATAAACAGCAGAACGCATTAGACATAATATAAATAACTGATACCTACTGATAATTTTATGGTTCCGTACGCAAAGGGCAACACGGGGCCTTATCACTCAGTATTTTTTATACGATGACACGATCGTTTCGTAACTCCTTTAGTATAATAGGTACAATTAGTATCATCATCATCATCAATTAATATTCCATTAAAGAAATAACGTCTCTTAAAAATAGCTTAACGACATTTGTAGGTAGACTGCGGAAATTACCTACGATTCATCGTCATGCATCGCCTGGTGTGAGCTAGCGAAATTGCATGTGCAGATATCATCAGCAGATAGGTACATAGTATATAGTTGATTTGATATATGGATATCGTCAAGAGCGTCTCTCTATTCTTCTACATGCTGACGCTGCTGCAGCTGCCTGCCCTGGTACCATTTGAAATATTACATTAAGAAATTTTAATATAATTAATAATTATATACAACCTTTGTAAAGTATCTACTACCAACTGAGACGAAATTGTGGTTATTTGCTAACAGTAATAAAAATAAAATTTTAATTAGATGACAAGTACCTACCTATACATTATTATTTATTGTGCAATTCTTAACTCTGATAAAAACACCATAGGAACCTTATAAGTACCATCATCGGCATTTATGGATGAATTTACCAAACGGAAAATATGGATGAAAACGCCAGTGCAGAAGGTTAAAATACAGTAGAAATATATTATTTTCCTCATAGAAAATAGGCAATAAAAAATATTTTAGTTAAGATCTTCATTAAATGTTTACTTCTATTAAAAAAGTCCCCATGGGGTGTCGGGCTAGAATATGTACACGTGGTGTAGCGGAGAATCCACGGATGATGTCGGGCTAACGCCCTAAAATAAAATGACCCTCGGCCCAGTCAACACATAATGAAAGCATTTAGGGAGGACCACAAGATTCGATCGAGTTGGATGAAGAACTGAACAAGTTACGCTGGAATTTCATGGGATTATCGGAAGTCCAAAGACCGGGACAGGACACCTTTACCCTTGTCTCAAGTCCGGTATCTTGTCTACTGGGAATATTAGCAAAAATCCCAGGGTGGACTTGGGTTTCTCGTCGGAAAGTTCCTTGATAACAACGTAGAAAAAATCGAAAGTGTGTCGAGTAGGGTAGCGTATCTTGTGACAAAGTCATCCACTTTTACCACATTATCACCTCATTTCATAATTCGCTACAGTCCACATACAGTTTTCATACTCCCATTATTCATTCAAATACAAAACAACTTGCCTTCAAAAAAGGTTTAGCTAGGTTTTCCATGGTGGAAGAGCATTTTGCCCGCCTGGCTAACGACCACGCGCAAGGAGAAAATCTGTCGCCAAGCACTTGTAATTCTTTTGATTAAGCCTGTTAACACCTTCGACCACAATGTCACTTACTATCAGGTGAGATTGTGGTCTTGCCTACAAGATATAAAAAAAAATTAGTGTGAGAAAATAACCCTTCGATAGTAAAAAAATGGCGGCCTATCAACCGCTGACTACCACAGTATAGTGTCCAATGTAATATTCACAGCGAACAGTTCAAATTCAAATTTATTTATTTGCTAGATATAGGTACATTAAACAGGTCTTATGTTAAAATTATGTGTTTCTCTATATCTGAACCGGCAAGGCGTGCAAATTATGGTATCAATACCTATATAAATTACAAAATTATTTTATTAGTCTTAAACTATACAATTACATTAATATTATTTAATTACATTACTTAATTTTATACAATATTTGAATCACATAGTATCATTCATGTCCATACAATGTCCTATATTTTATCATTTAAAAACTCATCTATACTATAATATGCCTTATCTATGAGAAACTTTTTTAACCTAAATTTAAAAATGTCAGATAAATTTGTTTCATTTACGATTAGTGGTAGTTTATTATTAGGTCCTTACATATGAAATTGGCGTTTTTCGTACTGGCCACTTTAATCACGAATTTCTCCTCTTTGGTAAGGAATTCCAAATTCAAATTTGTACAGCTATAGACTCATGTATTTGTGCTTCGATGATCGTCATTCATTTGTTTTTTTTCTTCTGTTTTTTTCTGTTTGCGTCACTCATTTTACAAAATGGAAAACCTTAAATATCGCATTATTTACGAGTACGAGTTCCGCCGTGGCACTAGTGCTGCGGAAACAACTCGAAGGGTGAATGATGGGTATGGCGGTCGTGTTGCAAAAGAAAACACAGTTCGTTTTTGGTTCCAACGTTTTCGTTCTGGAAATTTCGACCTGCAGAACAAGCCCCGTGGACGGCCTGAGACTCAAGTTGATAATGAAGAGTTAAAGGCTATTGTGGAAGCGGATCCATCGCAAACCACGTCCGAGTTAGCTGCAGGCTGCGATGTTAGTGATAAAACTGTTTTAATTCAGTTGAAGCAAATTGGGAAGATTAAAAAGCTTGAAAGGTGGGTACCTCACGAATTGACTGAAACAAACCGGCAAACGCGCGTCGACTGCTGCGTTACATTACTAAACCGGCACAATAATGAAGGTATTTTAAACCGAATCATTACCTGTGATGAAAAATGGGTTCTTTACGATAATCGGAAGCGCTCAGCGCAATGGTTAGATCCTGGCCAGCCAGCCAAATCCTGCCCCAAGCGAAAATTAACCCCAAAAAAGTTACTTGTAAGCGTTTGGTGGACTAGTGCCGGTATTGTTCATTACAGTTTTTTCAAATCTGGCCAGACTATTACGGCTGATGTCTATTGTCAGGAATTGCAAACCATGATGGAAAAGCTAGCGGCTAAACAACCTAGGCTGGTCAATCGCTCCACGCCACTGCTGCTTCACGACAACGCTAGACCACACACTGCGCTACAGACGGCTACTAAATTAGAAGAGCTTCAATTGGAAAGTCTAAGACATCCTCCGTACTCCCCGGACCTTGCTCCAACAGATTACCATTTTTTTCGAAATTTGGATAACTTCTTGCAAGGGAAAAAATTCAACTCCGATGGGGCAGTCCAAATCGCCTTCAAAGATTTTATTGATTCCCGTCCGACTGGTTTTTTTAGTAAAGGGATCAATGAACTACCTATGAGATGGCAAAAGTGCATAGAAAATAATGGTTCATACTTTTATTAATTAAATATATTATATTAAAAAATATTCGACTTTTTGTTCCTCCCATACAAAACGCCAATTTCATATGTAAGGACCTAATATATATTTTGACACTCTTTATAAAAACACTTTTGGTATACCTACAGACTCTTTTTGCTTTTTGGAATACATAGCACGTTTTTATGTCGGCTACTTTTCAAGGTACTAATTTCTTTTACATATCTCTTGCTCTGTAAGTACACCCTTACACCCCTGAATGCCGGGGTGTATGACTATCATTACAGCATATCATATTTTGATGAATTATCTAAGAGGCTATCTACGAGGCTGTAGCCTCTTAGATAATTCATCAAAATATGATATAAAAACACTTTCAGAAAGAGATTTCACTTTTTTTTCTGACCGCCATTTCATAAATTCGTCGTATGCCTTTACATATCTTTCTTTCGAGTTCGGCGGTAATATATTTTCGACAACTGTTTTTGCCCTTTCTTTAATAAAATCGGGCGTTAGATCTATGTCTTCGTCACTAGACATGTTTAAAACTTTTGAAAAATAACTTAAACAAGAAAATTAATTATTTTCGCGATGCTTTCGCGCCTATTAGTAGACTGCCTTTTTTTTTCACGCACGCAAGCGCGTCAAATCTTGCTGGCCAGTTTGATTTTTAAATCGATTCCATCTAACATACGATGTGGAAACAAATAGTTCCATATTTAAAATAAAATCTTTATAAAATAAATTGTCTAGATTCCGATTCGAGTAATTAATCGATACCGAGAAAAAAAAAATTAACTTTTTAAAAATATTCTTCGTGCAGTATGAGTATGACAGTTCTTTTTTCAAATTCCAAAACCTATACCTTCCAGTTTATGGTGCTTTTATTCCATGCTAAAATCTACAATGATGACAAAACATGACGTGAATTTGAAAGATTTTTCTAAACTTACTGCTTTCTTGAAAAGGCAGTCTGACGGCTTTAAAAGCAAGAAATCGAAGGTATTTATTTATTTTTTTTTACTGCAGAAGAAGTACAGAAATTCTTAAATGAAGCTCCGGATGAAATTTATTTAGCAATAAAGGTACCTACGTATTTACTTGCCCTTTTTAATAAGTTACCAAAATATTTCACAAAAATACTATGCGAATTTGGTGCCTTTAATACAACTTATGTCTTTTTTACAGGTTGTTCTAATTTTTGGGATATCGGGAGCCTGCAGAACCGTGGAATTGACAAACTTGACAATAGAAAATGTAGAAAAACATAACAAATTACTACTCATAAAACTGCCTAACACGAAAACTAAAATTGACCGGTCATTTGTTGTGCATGAAGAATTTGCAAATTATGTTGAAAAATATCAAGCTCTTCGGCCTGAAAACGTGGATAAAAATCGTTTTTTTCTTAATTACAGTAAAGGAAAATGCCACCAGACAAGTAATAGGAAAAAACAAATTTACAGGCATGCCAAAGCAAATAGCCACATATTTAAAACTGAGTAACGTAGAGTTATACACCGGGCATTGCTTTCGCAGAACATCAGCGACTCTATTGGCTGATTCGGGAGCCAACCTCACTCTGTTAAAAAGGCACGGCGGCTGGAAGTCCAGCAAAGTGGCCGAAGGTTATATCGAAGATTCAATGGCAAACAAAAGCAAAATTACTTCTAAAATCACAGAAAATATAAACTTGAAATCACCACGTCAAAGCACATCATCTGAGCCATTTTTTAATGTAGAAAATAGTACCAGTCAACTGCCGCCATTTACGATGCAAGAACCTCAAGTCACTCAAACTCAAGTCTTATCATCACAAACTCATATTCAAACTATAAATATTCCTCTTACAAATTGTAATAATTTTACTATTAATTTTAATTAAATACACATTTTTTTCTTCTTAATAAATGTTCATTGAAACCTGCTGTCTTGTTATTTACTAACCTCACAATCGATATGTAAAGCAGAGTATTTATCTCGGGCGTAAGCATCAATTGCATACTCGGGTTAATTAGCGCCTTCGCTTCGCTCAGGCGCCAAAAACCTCGTATGCAATTGATGTCATACAGCCCTTGGTTAATAATCTACTATTAAATTGTCTTTTACAAATATAGCCGATTCGAAGATGTATAGTGAAGGTAAAGTTAAAATATTCAATTTTTGGAAATGTGGCTTACATGTATCTGTTGGTTTTAGTCGACATATTGCCCGAATGCATTTTTTCTGTGACTTGAACGCAGTTTCTTTTTCAGTAGAATTTCCCCAAACAAGAATGCCATATCTTAGCTTAGACCCTACATATGCATGGTAAGCTTGTAGAAGCGCTCTGTCATTAGCTACCTTTCGTAACATATACAATGCATATGAAAACTGATTTAGCTTTGTACATACATGGTTTATATGTGACTTCCATGATAAATCTGAGTCTATGTGAATACCTAGAAATTTTGTATTATCTATTTCGTCAATTATCTTACCATTATAATTAATATTTAAATTGTCAAATCTAGAATTAATATTTTTAAATGTCATTATGTGTGTTTTGTACAAGTTTATAATGAGGTTATTATGTCGTAGCCATTCAATTATTAATGCTAAAGAATTGTTTATGTCATTTCATGTTCAGAGTTCTTATGATCTGTGAAAATAGCAGTGCTATCATCGGCAAATATGACCAATGGATGACTGATAGACTGGGGAAAATCATTTAAGTAAATTAGAAATAACAATGGCCCCAATATACTCCCCTGGGGCACTCCATATTTTACAGTTTTGCAGTTTGAACAGTATTTAATTTCTTGTTTAGCATTTGTATTTATCCTGGTTATTTCAGAGTATTGTTGTCTATTCGCCAGATATGACTTGCTATGACAGTGTTCCATTTGATCGATTAAATCTGAACTTACATATATATATATGAATTGTTATGTGAGTTAGTACTCCTATTTTTATACAGGGTTATTGGTAAAATGCTAACAACCTCTTAGTGTTGACTGCTCAGGGTTGGCTTCAGACAAAAAAATATTGTACATGGAAAATAAATTATACTATTTGTCCTAAATTATACTACATTTGACGTCTTTGGCAGGAAATAATTTCTTTTTCAAAATTTTTTTTGATGTATCTTTTGTTTATTGTACTAGATTGCGAGAAAAGCTAGATTCAGAGAAAAGTTTTTACAATATCTAATATATTTCTGCAATACTTTTATGTAGTCGAGACAAAAATGTTTACATAAGCCTATAGGCATATCAATCAAGTTCAGGTAAGTGGACGTCGATCCCGGCTAACTCGCCAATCGGAACTTCATCCTTAGCATTGACACGACGTAACATGTTGTCAGACGGTATAAATTCTATGGAGTTATTGGATTTACTTCATTTATTTTATTTATTTATTTAGTTTATTCAAAATTAGTACCGCTACAGAGCGAGTTACACTAATGATAGTAAAAAAAACTTAAAAACTAGCACATATTACAGTCAGTCAATTGAAATAGTAATTACTATAATAAAATGTATCTTATCAAAAATTAAATGTCAAATTGAAAAAGAAAATTTAAATGACAAGTCAATTTAAAAAAATACTACATAATGTTTACAAAATTACTAAAATAAGATTGATCTGGTCAAAAAAATTAAGATGTCAAAATATTTACAACATTATTGTACTTTCGAATCCCTTGTGAATGTTATCTCACAATATCGTAAACATTCTGTCAGAAGGTTTCTCCAACAACCGTCAAATATATCAGTCTCTGGACTCGCGTCAAGAAGTGCATTGAGTGCGGCAAGGGAGCGCGGTATCGGTGACACTCTATGAGCAACAGTTCTGCATTGCGGGACAGAGAACAGTTTGTGGCCTCTGGCCCGCATGTAGTGATCAGGAACACATATACGACACAACTGCTCATTGAGATCCGGAGCATCCACCTTGCCACGTAGTATCCCACACATCATAACTATTTGGTCGTAGGATCTCCTGACTTCCAAAGAGCCATAACCCAGGCAACCAAGCAGAAAGTTTGTGGGGTAAAGGTATGGGTAATACCCATATGCGCGCTTGTATAGGTATCTGAGAAACGCCTTTTGAACCCTCTCCAGCATTAAAGTGTAGTTGTCCTCATGCGGATGCCACACACAAGCACTTGCCTCCAGCTTACTCCGAACAAGTGCTCCAAATATTAACTTAATCACGTTAATGTCACTGAAGTCTCGAGAATTCCGAAGCACAAAACCCAGTCTACGAAAAGATTCCTTAGCCACCGTCGCAATGTGGTCATTAAAAGTAAGCGTTCTATCGAATGTGACGCCCAAATCTTTAACAGCATCAGTTCGTGTAATCACTGTGTTACCTAATTTGTAGTGGAATTCGATTGGGCAGCGCAGTCGACCGAACGTCATCTCGGAACACTTTGAAACATTAAACTCCATCCCATTATCTACGCTCCACTGATAAACAGCATCCACATCCTGCTGCATCCGAAGGCAGTCTTCCACTGTTTTAATTTTTAGGAAGAGCTTCAAGTCATCAGCATATAGAAGACATTGTGAATGCTGGATAACTCTGGGAAGGTCATTCACCATGAGAATAAAAAGAAGCGGCCCAAGCACCGATCCCTGGCTGACCCCGGAGCGCGTGTGATAAGGGCGGGACTCATACAGACCAAGTCGAACATACTGCTGGCGATCTCGGAGATAGTCTGCAACAAAACGTAGAAAGCTCGGAGAGAGACCAATTGCACTGAGCTTACCCAACAGAATGTCGTTGTTAACTCTATCGAACGCCCTCCGGAAGTCAAAGTATAACACATCAACTTGCCTTCCACAATCTAAACTGGCAGAGATGTACTTAAATTGCGACGGACCCAAAGGACGTTTTTAAAAAACACAAAATTTAATTAATATTAAAGATGTATTACTTCAAAGAATGATCAGTACAGACTGGCTTAATTCTAAACACCTTAGTGCCTTCTTACTGCTACCTAAATGTCGAGTCGACATCTAGACATGGACATAGTTAGTATGCATGGGAACCAGACTGTGTGGGCGGCCAGACGCTATGCGCTGATAAGGACGGTGCTCGAGTGCATAACTCCTTCCTCCCTAAGTTCGAGATTATCTGATGGATGATCTCGAGTCTTCCTCACACAGTATGCTTTCCGAATCATATATCTGAAAGCTAAAATTATAAGAACTAATGCTAAAATTAACCAAATTACAATGTTACTTATGCTAACACTTTTATAAACACTTCCGTATCCCTCATTATCACTAAATTCATTATCACTTATAATATCACTTCCACCTTTCAATAAGTAATTGAGGAACTTGACATCATCGGCGAGATTAACTGAATTAAGGTTTATAGATTTTCTGTATAATATGCTTGATATATTAACAATTTTCGGTAATTGTATTAACGGCAATTTCTCGTAAATCAAATCTCTTCCGTTAGTTTCATGTCTTCGTAGAGCTATTTCCTTAATTTTGGTAGTACAATCATTATCCATAGTTATCAAGTACGTTCCACGAAGTGTTTCCTGGTTAATTTCATTGTCACAGTACTCGGTTAGCGTTGTTTCATGTATCGTAAAAATTATCCAGCGATTTGTCTGGACAGGATATATCTTAAGGTCATCGATGGTGACTGGAATTTGATGGCAACTCGAAATATTGGTGGTAAATTGTAAGAGTTCAGCGACGCAATCATCTCGAGCTAAAGGCGAAATATCGTTTTCGTAGCACAGGAAATGGTCTTCGTCTGCTTCAGGGCATGGCTGAGAGAGCGGTATTGTTTTCGACCCCTTCGTAAGGATGTATGGATATTTCGGTAGGATAAGGGATGTTTGTCGTTTAAGATTGTCGTGAATTGGTAACGGTATCAATTTATAATAATTGTAAATTTCGTCTGTAATAAGTGGAATGCGCATTATAAATTTTATCTGATTTTGTTTGATATAAGCTTTCATTTCTATACATTGCTCAATTTTAACAATATTTTCTAAATTAACAGGGTAGAGCAAATTACCATTTTTCTCAATTTCTTTTAACAATACTAGAAATTCATCAGTATCAACAATAGACTGATGCAACACTTTGATTTTACTTAAAGCAACTGCAGTTTCAATTTCATCTAATCTAAGGTACAGTATTTGAAAGTTATGAAGGAAATTATTGTACAAATGAATGATTTTATTTATGTTTTCGTGTATTCTTGATTCGTTTATGTAATGATCAATTTCTTGGATACTTTCTTTGATCAGAATGAAGTTGCTCATAGTAGAATCAGTGGCGTTAGCCAAGGAACCCACCATTTCGGTAATAATTGTAACTTTCTTAGAAATAGCATCTTGTTTCGACTTAAACTTATTAATCAATCTCTCATACATTAAGGCATCATTATTATCTAAATTGCCCGTAATCATTTTTACCAATGAGCCCAGAGGGTTTATTAAACCACGTTTAACTTTTACAGAAGGAATTAATTGCTTATACTTATCTAAAGTTATATTCATTTGATAGTCAGTTTGAAGTTCCGCATCATTGAAATCAGTTCCTAAAATTTTATCGTTTAAACAGCTGTGAACGTCATTCTTTATATGCACGTACCTGTTTATATTTAAATCTAATTCCTCGTAAACTAGTTTTAAATCTAATATCTTGATAACAGTCCATTTATCGTAGCTGACGGAAGCCTGACCTTCCCGGACTGGTAATAGTCCAGGATTCTTGTCAATCAGGTGCAGTTGAAGGCCCTGGCTTCGGATCGCATGGATCACCAGAAGAGTTAACCTGTGGAGGACGCTTAATGTCTTTAATAGGAACGTTGGTTTTACGCTCGCCTGAAATTATTGGTACAATATTTCTATGGGTCTCTCCAGTGACTCGCGCTTTTTGATAACGCGGTTTATCTTTACTACGCCTAATATTTACGCCTTTATAAAAAACTGTATCTCCTTCTTTAATATCAAATTTGGTTTCGCCTCCCCGTTTTTCCACTATAGATTGTTTTTTCTGAATCATTTTATCTGTCAAGTAGTCGTATAGGTGTTTAGTTCGTCTAACGTGTTCTTTAACAAGCTGTTGGGTGAACTGTTTATTAAAATCTACGGCAAATGTACTATTTGAGTCGGTGTGTCCAAAAACAACTTCAAACGGGGTCAAATCTGTAGTAGTGTGAATCGTGTGATTATAAGACATCACTGCGTAAGTCATAACAGAGGCAGCATCAGTTATTTTCTGTTCGTATTTAGCTATTCTATAAATTTCTGTGATTGTGGAATGGAATCTTTCGATTAATCCCATTGAATTCGGGTTATGTGGTGTACCAATATGCAGGTCGACCTTATAAAAAGAAAGCATTTCCTTCATTAGTGTATTGTTAAATTCCATCCCAGGATCAGAACTTATCCTGGCTGGAATACCGTATAAGGAGAAGTATTTTATTAATGCTCTAACAACTTCTGGGGTAGATCTATTGTTGATTTCTATTGCCTGGCCTAATTTACTGAAGGCGTCAATAAGGGTAAGGAATATTGTTCCTTCTATCGTAAATGTGTCGATGAATATTTCCTGAAAAGGTTTCGTTTGCGTCTGCGTTAACTGTAATTCAGGCTTCAATGGTTTACGAGCATACTTCATCCTCTTACATACTTCACACGCGTTTATAATACTTGCAACAGTCTGATCCATGTTGCTCCAAAAGAAGGTGCGCCTAAGACGTGTTAGGGTTTCTTTTATTACTCTATGAGAATTCTTACCTGTATGGTACTTAACAACAATCTCACGTTGTTCATCTTCTTCCTCCACGTAAACAATGCGTTCAGTACACTCATAGAATTTAACGGAATCTTTCCTAAAAAGTGACGCTATTATCTTTGAAAACTGGTTTCGATGAACTTCACTTTCAAAATAAAAGAAATGTTTTACCTTAGGTCTTATGTATTCCAGAAGAAATTTTTTTATTAGTTCCGGATTGTTTTCTGGCAAGTGTACTTCTAAAATGTTTTGTTTTGGTCTAGATAAGTTCTTAACAGTAAGATCGTTTTTATTCCATGTGTAAATGAGTATTTGGTTTGGCTTAGTGTCTATAGCTTCTTGTAAAATAGGCATACATTCTGAATCTAAATCACGGGCTGAATGAACGGTGTCAGTACTACTATTACTTCTTTCAGGAGCCGAATCTGTAGTGCTACCCACAGACGGAATGGAATAAGGGGATCGTCTACCTCCAGTTTCAATGCTCATAGTTTCGTCAGAATCAATTATGGCTGCTTCTGCGAGTGGTAGCCGTTTAGGTTCGTTGGTTTGTTGTTGGCACCTACCCATGGCAGCTATTTCTTCAATGACTTCCTCTAATTCTCGTTGAATTTGTTTTTCTTTCTCATCAACATTCACTTTCATAGATTCGTTATCACCGCTTAATGCATTTATTTTTATGCGGGATAACGCGTCTGCGTTACTATTTTGCTTGCCATTCTTAAAAACAACGTCATAATCAAATTCTGACAAGCGTAGCTTCCATCTCGTTATTTTACTATTTGGTTCATTCATCGTTTTTAACCAGGCTAAAGGTCGGTGGTCCGTGTATATGGTGAATTTCTTTCCATATAAATAGGGACGGAAATGCTTTACGGCCCAAATAATTGCCAACATTTCCTTCTCTATTGTGCTATAACGCGTCTCGGCCTCATTTAGAGTCCGGCTAGCATAAGCAACTGGTTTATCACTCCCAATTGGACCCTGTGAAAGTACCGCACCGATTGCAAAATTCGATGCATCTGTGGTTAAAACAAACGGCTTATCGAAATCTGGGAACTGTAATAGCGGGGCACTGGTTAATAATTCCTTACACCTTTCAAAAGCGTTTATATAATCTTTAGTGATTTCAATTTTATTTCGCTTTTTCAGACAGGAAGTTAATGGTTGAGTGACTTTAGCGAAGTCTTTGATGAACTTCCTATAGTACCCTACCAGTCCGAGAAAGCTTTTTATTTCTGTGGACGTTCGTGGGATTGGGAAATCGAGTACGGCTTGAACTTTATCATTGTTAGGCATAAGGCCATCTTTCGTGATAGTGTGCCCTAAGTACAAAACTTCCTTTCTGAGAAATTCGCATTTATCCAATGTGACTTTTAAATTGGTTTCTCTTAATCGATCGAAGATTTTGCGCAGTTTTGATATATGGTCCTGAAGACTTGCCGAATAAACAATTATATCATCCAGATAGACCATGCAGTGCAGGCCTTGGAGACCTCGTAGAATGTTATCCATGGCCCTTTGGAACGTAGCTGGCGCCGTTTTTAACCCAAAGGGCATGCGGAGAAATTCAAAATGTCCCGATTGCGTGGTAAATGCGGATTTAGCCCTGTCCGCGGGATTAATTTCTATTTGGTGGTAGCCAGAAGCGAGATCGATTGTGCTAAAATATGTGGACTTACCTAATTTATCGAAAAGGTCTGTAATATTTGGCAATGGATACTTATCATCTGTAGTAATTTCGTTTAAGCGCCGGTAATCAATGACCATTCTAAACTTTCTCTCACCTGATGCGTCAGATTTTTTGGGTACCAGATGAACTGGTGCGCTCCATGGTGAGTGAGACTCCTGTATGA
Organism: Plagodis pulveraria; assembly: GCA_963890685.1. Classification (NCBI taxonomy): domain Eukaryota; kingdom Metazoa; phylum Arthropoda; class Insecta; order Lepidoptera; family Geometridae; genus Plagodis; species Plagodis pulveraria. The sequence goes on along the minus strand of OY982950.1, from coordinate 38,298,083 downwards.
CATTGTCTTTAAGTAGTTTGTCCACTTGGTTTAGTATTTCTTCATTTTGTGAATGTGGATGTCGATATGGCCGAATGTATATAGGATTTTCATTCACCGTACGAATGTTATGCTTCACCTGATTGGTGAAGGAAAGGGGAATTTTGTCGCAGTAAAATATATCGCGATACTCATAACATAATTTGGAAATACTTTCATACTCTTCTTCATTCGTGTGTTCCAGCCTCAATTTTGACAAGTTCTCTTTCAACATAGCATCAACCTCACAGTTATCATTCACAGCATTCACCTCGCACTTAATATTATCAAACACTGTCACATCAAACGGTTTTGTAAAATTAATAGTAGCCTTGTTGTCTGAAATATTCTGTATGACTGTTGTAGCAAAGAAATTATTACATTTAACGAGGGCGGCTGGCATACGTACTCCTTCCCTAAACTCCATATAATCCAAGATGGCCTCCCCGTTTTGGTAATTGGTAGGTATCTTTACCCTTGTCTCAGATCTTGGTTCTATCGAAACCTCGTAAGGGGGGTTGTAGAGTATGGGTATCATAGCATTAGGTGTAAGTAAAACCTGATTTCCCATATCCACGTTAGCTGCTAGTTTCTTAAGCAGATCGGATCCTATAAGCCCATCATATCTACTATCGACGTTATACACAAAGAACTTGTGAGCAAGTGTACTTTTAAAAGTCTTCAATAGTGGAATACATATTACCTCGTCATGAATACTTTGTGCGTGGGTACTAATAACCGTGAAAGGTTCGTGTTGCTTATAGTCATTGAAAAATTCATTAACTTTGGTTGGGCTTATAAATGATCTACTACTACCTGTGTCGATAAGGAATTTTGAATTAATTTCTGGGATTTCTATATGAGGGAGTTTTAAAATGCTATCAGAATAATTAAGGCTTATCATTTCCCCATACTGTCGGAGGCCTGTGTCTGAAAATTTTCCGCGGGACCGTTTTGGTCGTTTGCAACATATTCCGGGTTTTCTGGAATATTGCAATCAGTATAATAGTTCTCTGGATAATCACAAGGTTCCGGCTCATAAAAATTCTCATCATAGTTATTGGGACAATTCTCGTACGGAGTCGGCTCCTCGGAATAAAACAGGTCGTTAGTGAGCATATTTTGCCTCACAAGTGCTGTGCGCATAGAAACATCGTTTTCGTATTTAAATTTAGGTGCTTGTTGATGTTGCATACCGAATTTAAATTGATTGGAATTTGGTTGTGGTTGTTGAGGGACACCAAATCTGAAACCTTGATTCTGTGGTATGCCAAACCTAAAACCACCATGCTGGAATGGCGGGCGTGGCTGCGGTATCTGACCCTGACCAAAGTTTCGCTGTTGCACATTTGGTGATATCCCAAACCGGTAACCTTGAGGAGGTGCAAATCTATTTGGCTGGACAAAATTTGGCTTAAACCCGAATGAATTTTGATTTTGTGGTATGCCAAATTTAAAATTATTTTGGTTGGGGGCTTGGTTAAACGCGGGCCTATAATCATTTAGAGGTCGCAGATTAGTTTGTGAGTTCTGTTGGGGTACTAGTGTTGGTTTCAATTTGGAATGTCTTGCATTGTACTGCTGAAGGAAGTTAACTTCCTCGGTAACTACGCTTAACGCACTTTCAAGGCTAGTGCAACCCTTCAATCTTACAATACGAATCATGTCTTCGGGAAGGTTATACAAGAATACGTTCAGAGCTGTGTTATTATAAATTATCATTTTTGCTGCTTTAATTCCTTCGTCACTGATTCTATTTACTTTTGCCATCAAAGAACTTCTAACATTTTGTATCGTATGGCAAAACTGTATGTATGATTCACTTGGTTTAATTTTCAAGCTCTCCAGCTCGATTGCAATGCACTCTTCTGACCTTGGATCACCGAAATGTTGAGTCAAAATTTCTTTTAAATCATTCCAAGTTGTTAAATTATTATGTTCGCTCAGTAAGGTGGCAGCTCTACCCGTAAGTCTACTTGTCACAGAATGGAACACGTATAAATTCTGTGTTGCATTATCTTCGGTTTCAAAGCCTCTTACTACGTAATCACCTTTGGTGATGAATAAATTCAAAAGTTTCTCATCACCATCATACATAGGAATGATACATAAAAGCTCTCGTGGAATTACTTTAATTTCTTTTTTCTCCATTTTTACTTAGTTTGAATTGATTTCGGTGATAACTAAACTTTTAAACTTATTTAAAACAATTACACAATACTAATTTAATTGATTGCGATAATCAGCTTAACTTAATTATATATACTAAGCAACTACGAATGTACGATACTTGACTCAAACAAAATCAGATAGACGTAATTACTTAGGCCGACAATTTTGGGTCGGAAATATGTAGGAGAGATAGGGTATAATGAACACAGGTGTGAAGAGGTTTACTCACAAGGTGCTCAATCCCATATCCACCCAACTCGAGTCTGTCCTGGATCGCTTCGCCTCGTTTCAGGGTTCGATGCACCAAAACGCTCACCGATTGAACTGTTTTTAGTACACTCACGTCGCGGGAGAGTAATTTATTTGATTCGAGGATACCCGACTTTCACTGCACAGTACTTGGCGCGAATAACCGATTTTTAGGTCTTATAGCGACAACCCGGCAGCAGGAGAACGGATATCCTACCGGCTGCGCCACTTAAATTGCGACGGACCCAAAGGACGTTTTTAAAAAACACAAAATTTAATTAATATTAAAGATGTATTACTTCAAAGAATGATCAGTACAGACTGGCTTAATTCTAAACACCTTAGTGCCTTCTTACTGCTACCTAAATGTCGAGTCGACATCTAGACATGGACATAGTTAGTATGCATGGGAACCAGACTGTGTGGGCGGCCAGACGCTATGCGCTGATAAGGACGGTGCTCGAGTGCATAACTATGTAGTCAACGAGTACCAACAAGTTAGTATTTACAGACCTTCTACTTCTAAACCCAAGCATCGCATTTTCGCATTCATCGCAAGAGAGTAACAGGGAGTCAGTGGAGTAAGTTGCAAGGTCAATCTTTAATTTTGCTAATTTGGTTTTTGGTAAATAAACTTTGCTAAACACTCTTTCACAATAAGCGTTTGCGTGAGGTAATATCAGGAAATCAAGAGCAAATTTTGTTATATTTTGAAAGGGATAGCTTTCAGACATATCAACCCAAGATCTTAGTAGATATTGCCGTACATACAGAAAATCCCGATATTGTAGGGTATTTAAATGTTATAAGGTTTACCAATAATAAACGTCGGTCGAACTGAAGACAAAATTATGTTATTTTCATGTAGTATAGTACATTACGATACACTGATATTATGGTTATACTACGAAATCCAACATTGCTTCTGCTATTGTCTGTTTCAAATCCCCTGAGAAACTAGGCCATTGACCTTTGAGCGGACTGCAGCGACTCTCAACTTTTTTTGGTGGGTAGGTACACTTTATATTTTAGCTTGAGGTGAATAAAAAAACATTGCATGGAAATCAGTAGGTACATTTAATCAGGATAAAAGTTTTTATAATGTATTTTTCGATACAATAGGATGGTGACAAAAAATAATGTTTGCCTTTAGGCCACGTTTCTTGAAAATATTTGTAAACGTTAATAACCATATGTTTTTCGTTTTCCGTCATTTTTTAAAGGTGATGTAAAGTTTTTAAATGGCATTGAAGAGGATGGACTCCATATCACGTTCACAATAGCGAATACAAAACCCAAATAACTGAAACGTAACAAGAAAACAGCAAAAACAAAAACAAATTAACAAATAAAACAAATTGAAAACGAAAAAGCTAATGACGAACACGGAACAACTAACACACAAGTAAACGCATTCCACAGCGGAATGACTTCTAGCTCCGTCAGGCATCCGTCCGATAGTGCAAAACTTGCCGAAATAGGTTAACCGCACCTGATTGACCTTGTCTCGGGCACTACCCTGTACCACGAAACGCCCTTAAATGCGTGAACAACATTGAAGCGATGCATAATTGTATGGAAAGCGATACTTATCGCCTTTTTCGGCGCTTACATTTTTTTTTTATGTTATTGTGACGGTACAAGCCCGAGGCCCACCTGATGTTAAGTGGACAAACCTCTGCCTATAACAGACTCATTTCGTCAACAACGAATTGCACACAGAGACGTCCAGTTGTAGGTCTCATTAACCTGCTGCACGGCAGTCGATAGCCACAATGCCACTGAGCCATCATGTCATTCATATTTGTCCAGCGTTTAATATTGTCCATCTAGGCCAGCTTCCTTCTTCCTCTACTGCTGTGTCCCTTTTTTCTTCTTTCCAGTATTTTCCTTAAAATTTATATTTATTATGGCTTATGTTTAACTTACCACCACATATAACAGACAAAAATAGTAAATGATCCCCAAAATTAAACCCGCGTTTTAATGTAAACTTCCAAAGTTTTAACATCTCGCTATCCATTCAAGCTAAGCTATATATTATATTTAAGCAAAATGACTATTTATATATTCAAATAAATCATTGTTAACCCAAAAGTAGTAAATTATCACCAAAATTAAGCTTATTTTAGTAAGTAATACGGGATAACTCACGTGAATAAGTCAGATAGCTCCGACTATAGTTTACTAATTCTTTTTTCTCTTTTTCAAGGAGAGCTCGGGACGCCCGCGTTCACGCCTCGCTTAGCACTGTACTTTATGATTAAAAAATTAAGCTTGCTATAATTCTTCATCGTCGGCCACTGCCGCGGCACGATCGCTTCGCTCGCTCGGCACGCGCGTTGCTGTGGTAACAAGTATCCTAACGGTCCTCCTCGCTTCGCTCGTCATCGCACCTAAATATGACTTTGGGATTTAGTGATAATTTACTACATTTGGTGTTCGATTACAATTCTTGGTAAGAGAACTAAGGGTATCACCGCATTTTATGGTAGTTTATTATATTATATTTTAATCTCATTTAATATTAAGGTATATATGTCCAAAATATTAAATTTTACTTTTCTTCACTGTTTCCAAAAGTTCTAAATTTTTCTTAATTCTTTGTAAAACTTCTATATAAGTTATTCGGCCTCTTCATTATATTTTTTGCATTCTTCTTTATAGCCACATTTCAAATGCGTTAATTTTTGCCTCTATCGTTCTGTTTATGGTCCGGCTTTTGGCGCCGGACATGAACTCAGATAACACGTAACACTTAGCCATTCTCCATCTGAGTTATTCTTATTCTTATTCTATTTGGGGGCGATACGTCCTGCACTGACGTCCCGCTTGGGGTGTATTGTGCATTTCCCCCGCCAGCTTCTACCCAAGCCATCCCAACTCCTTAACGTAGCGGAGAAGGACCTTGGGTCGCTGGCATAGCTGCTCCAGTGACTTGTGTGATGGTGGTGAGGATGTCGTCGATGAGAATGACTCTTGTAGTCCGATTGTAAATCGTATCTGTTCCGTGGCTTCGCAGTGCGACAGTACATGCTCTACGGTCTCATCTTTTAGCATACAGCCTCTACATAGAGGACTGTCTGTTGCTCCAGTTTTATGCAGAAAGTAATTCAGGTTACAATGACCTGTGATAAGGCCTGCTACAATGCGTAGTTCCTCACGCTTTAGTTTCAGCAGGTTGTTTGTCAGCTTCTTATTTAGAGTTGGGAACATGGCCTTTGTTTGTTTACAATCCTCTGTCTTATTCCACAGGTTTTGTTGTTCTCTCTCGGTGTGACGACGTAGTAGTTCCCGTACTTCCATTGCTGATGGCTTGCAGAGGCTCCTTACGTCATCACAAACTTGTTTTTTTGCTCCTTTCTTTGCCAGAGTATCTGCCATGGCGTTACCCGGGCATGCACTATGTCCCTTTGTCCATGTTATCATTATTCTGTAGTTTTTTGATAGCCTTTGTAAGGCAGAATGACACTCAGCTATGACTCTAGACCTGGTTACTGGTCTTCTGAGTGCATATATTACAGCCGCACTGTCTGTAGTAAAAAGAAGGAGCTTGTCCTCACGCTCACTTTCTAAACTAGGTGTTATGTCTAGATGTGATATTGCCCTCGCAGCTAGCAGTAAGCCCATTGCCTCTGCTTGCATTACAGTGGTGGTCTTATTTAGCCCTTTTGCGTCTGAGATTCCAAGTTCCGGTGAGTAGTAACCGCAACCGGCACCAGTCTTGTTTTTTGCGCCATCTGTGTAGATATTGTATGTCGGCACTAGATCTGCCAGTGCACTGTTCTCAGTAGCTAGTTTGTACTTCTTATTGTCAAGGTGAGTACTGGCTACTTTCTATCTGAGTTTCAGGTTTTTGTATTTGTTGGTGAATAGCTTGTTCATTTTCATGAATGTACTTCTTGCTATTTTATCCTTGTACGTATTTCCTTCTGTGGGTCCCATTTTTCATTAAGAGAGCTTACTAAATACTTATACTGTTTAACTCTTTCAAGTAGGTTGCCGTTGATAGACAGCGTGCTCGCTTATTATTATTATTACGCTGTCTAACAACGGCAACGCGGTAGTCCGCGTTCTTGCTCATTATCATATACTTGGTTTTCGATATGTTAATTCTTAGGCCGTAGTCTTCCACGACTATATTTAAGTGGTTTAAGAGTTGTTGGAGATCTCGCAGAGAGTGAATTACGTTAACGGTATCATCGGCATAGCGGAAGTTTTTTTATGTTATTGTGGCGGAACAAGCTCAAGGCCCACCTGATGTTAAGCGGACTAACCTCTGCCTATAACAGATGCATTTAGTCACAAGTCACAATTTGCACTGCACCCGTCACCTTGTACCTCTAATTTCACTGGCTCCTAAGGACTGCTGCCGGAACACACCGTTGGGTGCTTGGCGACAGATTTTCTACGTGAGGGTGGTCACTAGGTGGGCATTCGCAAAATGCCCTTCTAACATGCGGAGAAGCTCAAGCCCGCGGCGTGATTCGAACCATGGACCTGTTGCGCGGAAGTCCATAGCCAATGCCACTGAGACATCACTGCTTCAAAGGTTATTTATTATTGTACCATTCACTCTGATACCAGTTTTAACGCCATCAAAAGCTTCTTGAAATATAGTTTCAGAATAAAGATTTAAACAATAATGTTGATAGGATACAATAATTTTATTTTTCATAACATGACATAGATCTGTATATTTTAATTTTTGTATTATGTATTTTGCCTCCTGTATTCATTTGCATGCTAATTATAGCAAGGATGTATATGGCACTTTTTAATATTATAAATGTTACGACATGTATTACCTACATCTTGCAAATAAAAATCTTTGACTTTGACTTTGATACATCCTTGTTTCACTCCTTTACGAATCTGAATATCATCAGTGTCATATGTGCCGACTTTAATGCATGCTGACTGCTTCCAGTACAGGTTTCTGATAATTCTTTGATCATTGCTGTCTACTTCGGTCATACTCAGTATGTTATGCATTTATTTGTCAATATTTTACATTGGCAAATGCTTTCTCAAAATCAATGAAACATCCATATACATCATTATTGAATTATAAGCTATTTTGCACTAAAACTTGAATTGCTACTAGCGCGTTACGTGTTCCTAAACCATTTCTGAATCTAAATTTGGTATCTGATATGGTAAGTATAATCTATTTAAGTATAAATTCTCACGTGAACTACCTTTAGAAATACTTTCAGGGCGTGACTCATCAGGCTGATAAGCCTGTGTTTATTGCATGTATTTGCGTTTGCTTTCTTAAGGAGCATGTGGATTATAGCCAGTCTTCTGGTAATGTCCCTTTATCATAAATCTCATTAGACATTTTAACTAATAATTTCAAGTTGTCGTCATTTAACCCTTTAAAGCTCAGCCAGTTTTTTTTTATATCATAGTGGTTTTACGTGAAATAATTGTTTCAATAGGCTATAAGGACACCTAAAAAAATAAAAATAAAATGACGAAGCTTTTATTTTTGTATTTATGACATGTAACATATGTGTTACAACGCGTCATCCTGAGAAGATTTGTTAAAAGAAACTATGTATCGTATTTGTTACTTTGAGGTAAGAGGGCAGTAATGAAACAAAATAATATTCTAGCAATTTACATATTTATTACAATTAAATCAATGGTTTATATGGTAATTCAGTTATGGTTTTAGGTGGTAATTATTAAAACAGTTTCTTTTTGGTACAAAGCAAAGTCTCTGATCACATTTGACACAATGCTCATTTGTCAAGCCTGTTTTGCAATATTTACATCTCCCTCTTGTGATGAAATCTGGGAAATGCCCAGTACTATCATATCGAACAGCTTCAGCTGGCCTTGGAGCAAACGGACGCCTAATTTTATTTTCTTTTGGCACATCGTTGCTCGTTGATAGATCCCGAACTCGGTGTTTCTTTAGCAGCTCTTCAGCAATTCGCACTCTGAACGTTTTCAGCGGAATAATGTTTTTGTTTGCAGTATTGTGCCTACGATATAACAACCAGGCGTTATTTACACATATGTCCAGCATCTGTATGAAGAGAGCCATGTACCATCTTTTGGTTTTGAAATGTGTGCGGTACAACGCGACCAACATATCCGCAAGATCAACTCCCCCCATATGTGCGTTATATTGTTTGACAATTTGCGGACAATCGATGTCTATTCTAGACTTAGCATCTTTAGACCAGCGTTTTATTTTTTCCATTGGATGAGAATCCACAAAAGAGCTGGCTAAAGTGACAGCCTTATTGTCACCTTTTTTTCATTGCAAACCACTTGCTTACTGGAACCTCTGCCCATTTTTGATAGTGCCTTATCTGTAGGCAAAATATCTTTGCAGTCTTTCAGCCGGTTTGGATTGATAGTTCCAAGACTGAAAATTCCGTATTCTTCACGCAAGTAATGTACCAATTCCAAAGTTGTGAAAAAATTATCAAAATACACAACGGCTGGTCTCTTTACTATTGTTTTCGATAGCGCCAATACTACCTTAGCTCCAAGCCCAAGACTTTCTTCATATTCACTGAAACGTATATTTCGAAAAGTGTCGTCACCCCCATACGGAAGAAAATCATAGACTAATCCCGAAACGCCAGCCCGAACGAATATCTTGAATCCCCATTTCTTTGGTTTTTTTGGTAAATATTGTCTTCTATTGCCAGCTCTGGTACCTTTGTAAGGCACCATCATTTCGTCTACACTGTATCTATCTTCTTCTTCAAGGAGCAAGCAGTTTTTTCTAATTTTTTCCAATAAAGGTCGGACTTTGAAATATCTGTCATCGTTTGTATCCAAATTGTCGGCGAAGTGTAAATATTGCCTTATTTGTTCGTATTTTTTGAGGGACATAATATCTGCAATTATTGGACATCTCAATTCTCTGCTCCAATAGTCTCTATATGAAGGCATTTTGATAATACCCATTTTAATTGTGATAGCAAGAAAGTCTCGCATGTCATCACTGGTGATATTGATGTTTTTACCAGACTTGCCTTGAACGGAGTATAAGTTTGTGTGTTCAGTAATGTATTCAATTATATCTTCAGAAAAGAATCTGAAGAAATAATCTATGGGTGATATGAATTTGTCTATATCAGAGAGGTTAAAAACTGGTTCTTCAAGGACCGCTGGATATTTAAATTTTGTGGGTTTCCATTTGAATTGCAAAGCTGGTCTTTTGTATTTTTTTGCTTTTTTGGTAAGAAATCGTGGTCCTGTGTTTGCTTTTCTTTTAGAGGATCTAGTTTTCTGACTTGGTGGAGTTTGAAGTGGTGACAAAACAGATGATATTGAATCCAAAATGGGTAATGGGGCTTGTTGTATATCAGCTGGAAACATTTCATTCATGACAGGAGTCAATGGTACTGTATCAACAGAAAGGGCAGTGTCCTGCCCTTCCAGTTCTTCTTCATCCGAGCTGAGAAAATGGAGATTTTCAAATGACGAGGGCAAAGATCTAGGTTCTGAACTAAAATTAGTATCTTCATCGCTGCTATGACGGCGTCTGGTGAAATTTTGAACAATAACTTCGTCTTCTGTGCCTGAAGTGTCCGTCGATGATGCACGTTCTGGTGGTACGAGAGCCAATATTCTATTTGCTCTATCCCATTTGAGGCTTTTTTGTCCCTGATGACAAAAAAAAAACGATCCATGCAACATTCACCCAACACCAAGCTCAAAAGTAATCAATAACATTGTTATTATACAGGTAGTAATGGAGTAGTAGCATTTTGTTACATTCGTTATTGTTAGATATTGTTTGGTGTTAGTAGTCGCTGTGTTAAACACCATCCACGCAATCCATTTTTTTTTTTATGCCTGATAAGTTAGCCTTTGACCACTATCTCACCTGATGGTAAGTGATGATGTGGTCGAAGATGTTGTACAGGCTAACCTAGAAGTACTGGCTCTCAAGGACCGCTGCCGGAACACACCGTTAGGTGCTTGGCGACAGATTTTCTACTTGAGGGTGGTAGCTAGCCAGGCGGGCATTCGCAAAATACCCTACCACCATGCTATAACGACTGCCATCCTAAGACAACAACCGGGACCGACGGCTTAACGTCCCCTCCGAAGCACGGAAGCGCTCAGTAGTAATGTCACTAACGGTCACCCATCCAACTCATGACCGCGAGCGACGTTGCTTAACTTTGCTGATCGTTTAAGAACAGCTAAGTGAACTTCGCTACGAGCGCTTCAAAATCCATGCCCCCATCACCCCCCATGCATCCATCCATCTTCCATGCCCCCCATAAAACACACAAACAATGATATTTCAGAGTTTCGCAATGTTACACATTTGATACTAATCAAACAAACAATACTTAGTTCAGGGTTTCGTAATGTTACAAATATGATACTAATCAAACAAACATCAATTAGTGCATAGTTTCGCAATGTTACAAATACGTAACGTCGACAATCTGAACCAAATATTTCAATATTTGATTAGAATTACATATTTATTTTATGGTGTATAAAACAAGTCATGCATAAGAAATAATTGAGAAACAAAATACTAGCGATAAGTGCGAAATAAACATCAAAATTGAAACAAAACTTACCGTGCGTCCACGCAAAGTCTGTCGACCCGGCGCCATTTCGACACAGACTGACAGTGAAGCGTTGTGGAAGAGCTTACTATTTTTTCACTAGATGGCGATAGTAGTACAAACTATGTACGCAGATAAATTTACAAAATATATTTACTATTAAGCCTACATGTTTTTTTATTTTGGACGTAACACCGGTGTAACGCTGTCCTTTAAAGGGTTAATAGTTTTAGCATATCTATATGTATCCCATAGGGGCCATCAGCTGTTCCGTCCATCATAGATCTTATTGCCTTTTCAATTTATGTTCATCGTTCACCGTTTCCATCCCAATTGCATTGGGTTTCAACAATTTTGTATATAAATTTTCTCTGTCATCCACGAACAGTTGCACAATGTACAGTTACCATGTTTTACTTTGTTTTTCGTTATTGATTACTAGTTTGTTTTGTTAGTCTTTAAGTTTACCTGTTATTTGTTTTCTATGAGTTTTAGTAAATTTCTTTATCTTCTTGTGTAAATTAAATTTTCTGCTGTTGTCTTTTTTCTGCTGTAGTTTTCTATTTCTTCACAGTCTTCACTTAAGCATTTATCTCTAGTTTCTCTGATTTTTGTTCAGAGCATATTATCTATTTCTTTGTATTTATTTTCTAAAAACAGCTTAACATCGTGTATATACTCATACCTAATGACCTAACTGTAACGGCACACAAGCACAACTTTAGAGAGTTATACAAGTTGATGAAGATGAGCGGTGATATTGGCTCCTCATGTTTGATTATGAAAATCAAGGTTCCATGTGTGAATAAGGAAACCTTTGAGCTCGATAAAGTCATAAGGCTTCCTCAATAGGCTTAACTACATACTGGAATTCATCGCACCATACATTACATTCAATATGCAAAAAGATTTGCTCCTCACTCTAACAGAACTAGATATTCAGAATTGTATCCACCCACAAGCAAACAAATTATTGTGCTCTATAGACAAACCGATTTATGAGTTAAAAATTACATAATCAATATGTAACTCGACCATTCAAAACAAAACAGTGTAATAAAAGCTCCGTGTCACGAACGGTGGATCAAGTTACATTGCGATAACCAGGGGCTATTCTCTTGTTGTGGGAGCTGCACAGTGCGCATATGATGCATCGACACTGGAATTACATTGAAGTTAGTGACCGGAAATGGCCTATTATAAATAGATCAAGGGTGTTCTATGAAGAGTAACACATTTTCATACTTGGTCACAACAACTACTTAAGTCAGGTCAAAGTCTAACAAGACATCCATAACTTTAGATACTTTAGTTCTAAATACCATATTAAACTCATCAAGCTTTGAGACATTTATCCCCGAAAACCATGAAGATAACTAGCGCCATATGAAGACTCAAGTTACGAATCTTAACGAACAAGGAAATACGTCACTCACCGTTCATGACGTACACCAGTACTCGGTTATGTGCACAAAACTAGGACTGATAATTGCTACGTGATGCGCCTACGTGGTTATTGGCACATGTGCCTTGCTACCTACTCAACCACCGAAAAACTCCAGAATATAAGTATTTGCAAAGATAAGAGTCCAGAAGATAAGAATGCATCTGCTCCGGCACTGCGGGAAGAGCAGCTCCTTCGCCCTTGCGTAACAAAGCGCAGGTACACAAGTTCTCCTTCGTTACGGCGGGCGGGGGCTGGGCTGCTACTACAATTCGACGAAGTATTGAACTTCGGGTCAGAAAGTAAGGTATCTTTTCTCTTTATAATATTAGTATAGAGATAGATACAGAAGTATAGGTATCTTCCCAGGTTATATGAAGATTTTAACATCAAAAAGCACTTAAACGAGTGCAGAATTTGAAAGATGCAGAATTTAACAACTATGGACATTGTTAGCGACGCGCTCATTGTTTTTTATTTCAATACAAGACAGGTAGTTAAGAACTCGTACCCACATTATTTTGTATAAAGTATCTGATATACGACCGCGGCTATCGCGGGCAGTCCGTACAAAAAAGCGAGCGAGTGCACTGCGCTGCGCCACAATTTTTTGAATAACCTGTCTTAATCTTGTGCCTTTGTGATAATATACATTGAAAAGTTCAAGTGAAGTTGTTATTTATCGGCTCACACCATCAGTTCATCTACAAAGTGGTCTTCGAGCCAGATACTACATGTATCATACGCCACCAGCGACAACAAAAATGGTGCGCACGCGAAGTATGGCGCGACACGAAGCTGAGCCACAACTTGAACAACAAAAGAAGTTATCTACGGAAGAATGTGCGTCAGTAGTGAGTGCAGCATTGCCTACACCTCAAAATGTTATCTTCAAAACACCTGCAGTTACGCCGAGCGTTAAAAGTGAAGCGGCCCCAAGGTCAAAAGGTCGCACGCAAGCTTCGTCATCGACAAAGGCTAGAAAGGCGCACCTGGCGTTAAACGCTGCAAAACAAAAGGCACAGATTCAAATGGAATTGATAGACAGACAACTGGAAGCGGACTTAGCTGATTTGGAAGAAGAAAGCAAAGATAATTACAGTCCACACGAAGATCGCACTCAGGAAGTAGAAAAATGGCTCCAGCATAGCCACCATGAACGGATGCAGTCGGCCCCCGAGTATGGTAATCCTTCGGGCATATTGTATCCACCAGTGCAACAAACAGTTGAAGCTGCAAACGCCGTCACTACGTCGGTGGCACCTAAAGTTCCACCTATGCAAGCTATATCGCTACCTCAGCCGTCACCTACAACTTTTCATCTGCCGATGGAGTCGCAGCCACATATGCCACACGCATCGCCACCACCAGCGGATGCTTCCGGCATCAATGCGACTATTCAGATGCTAGCTAGTGCGTTGAAGGATTTGGCTTCTACGAGTGCACCAAATACAAACCTTATGTCTCGGTTATGCACGCCGAAGGATTTACCGGATTTCCATGGAGAACCCCTTGAATGGTTGCAGTTTAAGCAAGCCTACAATGAGTCAACCGAATTATGTAAATTTTCACCAGAAGAAAATCTGTGGAGGTTGAGAAAGTGTCTCCGGGGAGCAGCCAAGGATGCTGTCGCGGCGTTGCTCATCACCGCGAGTCCTCCTTGCAAAATTATGTCAACATTGGAATTACGTTTTGGCAATCCCGATCATATAATATCAAAGATTTTACAAGATATGAAAAAGTTAAATCCCATGCCACAAGATTATCATAAAGACATTGTGCAGTTTTCAGTGAAAGTTCAAAATCTGATAGAAGCAGTTCGAGCCGTTAAACGCGAAGAATACTTACAAGGTACGAGCATAGTTAATATTATACTGTCAAAACTACCTACTATTCTATTATCTAAATGGTCCGACTATAGTTTCCCACTAATTACAGAAGGACATAAATCACGCATGGTTATTTTATCAGATTTCTTGCACAATGAAGCCGTAAAAATATCTACAACATCACATATGTATTTTACGAGCCAACGCAATGATCAACAAAAATATAATAAGACTTATGACAGTACCAATAATCGCACACAAATGATATTAGTTAATTCTGAACAAGAAGAGAATAAGTGCCTATATTGCCGTGCATCGAAACATAAACTTACTGATTGTAAATAATTCAAGAAAGCATTACGTAAAACGCGATGGCAATTTGTAAAACGTAACGGGATTTGCTTCAAATGCTTAATATCACGGCACAAGCGAGAAACCTGTTCTGCACCCGTTTGCGATAAGAACAGCTGTGGTCAGGCACATCATAGCCTACTTCATTATGATGTAAACAAACTCGAACCCGCCGCTGCCTCCAGACTATGCCAGCAGAACCCAGTGTCGCCGACGTCACAGACGTCGGCGCCTACTACGACACCCTCCGCCAGCATCAGTGAAACAGTGACGCATATAAATAACGCGAGTGATTGTAAAGTTCTACTTAAAGTTGTACCTATACGAATTCACAGTAATAACGGCGTAATAAATACTAGTGCATTGATAGACGACGGGTCAACTGTTTCGATGATTAGCTCAGGTTTAGCGAAGCGCGCCGGTCTGGTAGGCCGTTCTGAGACAATGCGTATCCGCGGCGCGTGGTCAGATAACGAACTCGTGTGTGAAACAATGGTTGCAAATATGAACTTATCGGGTATGAACAATAAGGTGCATAATATTAAAGTGCGTTGTGTTGACAAGTTGAATTTACCGGTTCAGCAATTTTCTATGGTAGATTGTAAAAATTATAGTCATTTAATTAGCTTGGAAAGTTATTTGTGTACAAATGATGTTAAGCCAGAGATACTTATAGGCCAAGATAATTATCATTTACTGTTACCGCTTGAAGTAAGATTAGGTAAACGTAATGAGCCGTCTGCTACATTGACTCCCCTAGGCTGGTGTATTCATGGTATGTTTCACCCACCGCGCACTGGATACGCGCGGTCTGCTGGCGCATTCCAGGCGACGCTGTTTTTAAACTCGTGCGATGCCAGCGCGCCACCCACCGCCACCAGCCACGATGCGCGCGACGAGCAGCTGTTGTTACGGGAGCTCCACGAGGAGGTAAGGCGCTCATTTGCTATTGACTCACTTGGTGTGGCAGGTAAGCCTCGTCAAAACGTTAATGACTTACACGCGGTAGCTCAGTTAGAAAACTCTGCTGAATTAATTCATGGACGGTGGTGCATAGGTCTGCCATGGAAGGATGCCACCTGTAGCCTGCCAAACTCCTATCCTAATGCCTTACAAAGGTTAAAGGGGATAGAACGAAAAATGGGACGTGACCATATTTTCGCTGATAGATATAAGGAGCGCATTAATCATTTATTGAAAAATGATTATGCAAAGAAACTTGACGATGTTACTCCTGTAACCAAAACATGGTATTTGCCTCATTTTGGGGTTGATAACCCCAACAAGAAAAATTTAAGGTTGGTATTCGACGCTGCGGATTCTGTAAGTTGTAAAAGCCTGAATGATTATTTTTTGACAGGACCAGACTTGTTGTCATCTCTGTTTGGTATAATGCTGCGCTTTAGGGAAAACGTAATTGCAGTAACAGGTGACATCAAGGATATGTTTCTTAGGGTCAAAATCCGCCCCGAAGATCAACATGCTTTAAGATTTCTTTGGCGAGAGAACTCGAACGAGCCTGTCTCAACGTATGTAAGTACGAGTCTCGTTTTTGGTTTAAATTGTGCGCCTTTCACGGCTTTATTTATTAAAAATATGAATGCGCGTCGATTCGAGTCGACATTGCCGGCAGCTGTTGAAGCCGTATATAAATCGCACTACATGGATGATTACATTGATAGTCTGCCGGATGAAGCTACAGCAATAGAAATGGTAAGGAATGTAACGGACATTCACAAAAGTGGTGGCTTTCATATCCGGAACTGGACGAGTAACAGTGGCGCTGTATTAGACAGCGTGCCCAAGGAAACCTTAGGTCCTGCCGCCGTTAATTTCAAGGTCCATCAGCAGTATCAAGGTGAGCGGACTTTAGGACTCATGTGGAATCCGTCTGAGGATAAACTTGGGTTCGATTTATCTTTAAAACGAATACCACAAAATGTAATTCAAGACAGGCCTACAAAAAGAATTATTCTTAGAGTAGTCATGTCGATATTCGACGTGTTTGGGTTTTTGGCACCATTTACTATTCAAGGGAAAATAATGCTGCAGGAAACATGGCGTCTCAAAGTTGGCTGGGATGATGCCGTCCCTGATGACATTTACACCAAATGGTGCAAATGGGTGGAATTATTGAAAGATTTAAGTCGAATACGGATACCTAGGTGTTATCATACTCAAATCATTACAACAAACGTCGTGCGCCAGAGCAATGGGAACCAGAAACCGATCGGTGCGTGTGAGGTAAGCCCAGGGCTCACTCCCCTCGCACCGCGTGCGACCCATGCCGCCGCCGCGCCAGCCAGCAGCGATGACTCAGCCTCAGTAATCTGCAACGAAGGGCGTAGCTTGCCTACGGTGAGTGCTACGGTGTTGCCAAGTGCTTCGAGTACCAGTAATAGTTACACCAGCTTGGAGCTGCATACGCTATGTGATGCATCTCTTAAAGCAATGTGTACGACTTCGTTCTGGCGATGGAAGGCAAACGGTAAGGTACGCGTCGCGTTTATAGCTAGTAAATGCCGCGTGATACCCGTTAAGCCGATAACTATTCCCCGAGCTGAACTACAAGCTGCTGTCATGGCAGCGCGATTGGCCGATACTATTGTTAAAGAGCATAGAATGGTACCACAACGACGCTATTTTTGGTGCGATTCTACTACCGTTCTTCAGTGGATAAGAAATAACACACGTAAGTATAAAACCTTTGAAGCTAATCGATTAGGAGAAATCGACGAACTTACTCGTGTTTCGGAATGGAGATATATAAAATCTGAACTGAACGTAGCGGACATCGGAACCCGGGAGGAATTCGATTATACAATATTTAAAAAACGATGGTTCAAAGGGCCTGATTTCCTCTATAGCGACGAATCATCGTGGCCCGAGGATATTGTACAAGGTAAAAATACAAATATAGAATGTATAGCGATGGTGCAAGAGTCTGCGACTGACTTACCCGTTCCAGACCCACAGCGCTTCTCTTGCTGGCTTCGTTTGAAGCGCACTATGGCTGTCGTACTGAAATTCATTGATAAATGTAAGGGACTCACAGGTGAAGTAGACTGCGGTTCAATGGCTCAAGCTGAGGTTTTACTGCTAAGAAAAGCGCAGTTAGATTCGTTTGCTGTTGAAATATCTGCAATAAAAAAGGGTAAGCAAATATCGCGAGATAGCAAACTACGTACCTTGTCTCCTTATCTCGACGAAACGACGGGCTTACTCAGACTCGGTGGGCGTATTGATGCGGCATCAGACGTGGACCTGGAAGTAAAAAGACCAATTATTTTAGATGGTAAACATTTAATCACGCGTCTTCTTGTTAGACATTCTCACCTTACAGCTGCACACGGGAACCAGGAGACAGTAATAAATACCCTTAAACAGAAATATTGGATTATAAGAATAAGACCAACGGTTAAAACTGTAGTTTCAAGTTGCATGCTTTGTCGTATTAGAAAATGTAAACCTCAAGTACCGAGAATGGGTGACTTACCCCACGCTCGCGTAGCTCATCATCAGCGGCCATTCACCTTCTGTGGTCTGGACCTATTCGGTCCCATGGAAGTGACGGTAGGCAGAGGCAGACAGAAGAGGTATGGTGTTTTATTTACTTGCCTCACAGTGCGCTCTATTCACTTGGAGATTGTAGCGTCACTTACCACAGACTCCCTCATTATGGCACTGCGACGTATGGCAGCCCGCCGAGGTTGGCCAAGCTATCTCTATTCGGATAATGGAACTAACTTAAGAGGCGCTGAAAAGGAGCTAAAACAATCCATACAGGGACTGGATAGAGACGCGCTCAAGGCCATCGGCGTGAATAATGATATGCAATGGATTTTTGTACCACCAAAAAGTCCACACTGGGCTGGAGCATGGGAGAGGCTTATTCGTAGCGTTAAGTCATCACTCAGGGTCATATTACACGAGCGTGCCCCAAGAGAAGAAGTGCTGGTTACTCTGATGGCGGAAGTTGAGAACATGGTCAACAGCCGTCCACTGTCGCACGTCTCAGTTGACCCTGAAAGTTTGGAGTCTCTGACTCCAAACCATTTTCTTTTAGGCTCATCTTCAAATATGCCTATAATAGGAAACTTTGATGGCGATATGAACTTGCGGAAACAATGGCGTAAGTCTCAAATTTTAGCAGACATGTTTTGGCGTAGATGGGTGAAGGAAGTTTTGCCTGATCTGCTACCTAGGAAAAAATGGACTGAAGAGGTGAAACCTCTACAGGTGGGTGACCTAGTTTTAGTAGTCGATCCTGATAGTCCTCGGAACACCTGGCCTAAAGGTGTGATCCAGCAGTTACATCCAGGTAAAGATGGTCGCGTAAGGCTCGTTGAAGTCAAAACTAAGACTGGTGTGTGGAAGAGACCGGCAGCTCGCGTCGCACGAATTCCATTGGATGATGAGTGCTGAAACTGCAGAGTCAGCACTAGGGTGGGGAATGTTAGCGACGCGCTCATTGTTTTTTATTTCAATACAAGACAGGTAGTTAAGAACTCGTACCCACATTATTTTGTATAAAGTATCTGATATATAACCGCGGCTATCGCGGGCAGTCCGTACAAAAAAGCGAGCGAGTGCACTGCGCTGCGCCACAATTTTTTGAATAACCTGTCTTAATCTTGTGCCTTTGTGATAATATACATTGAAAAGTTCAAGTGAAGTTGTTATTTATCGGCTCACACCATCAGTTCATCTACAGACATTAACTTGGAATACTTATAGTAGGATACTGAAATAATTGTGATCTATTCCGAAATATTAGAATAATTTATCATAAACGCGGGCAAAGCCGTGATTAAAGGCTAGTTTAGTTTAATAATACAATATATGCATGAATCCGGCGCATTAGGATAATTTAAATCTGGAATAGATGCATTAGGGTTGTATAATTATGACGATAGTGGGAATGGTATATTGGTATTTTTTAATTATTCAGAATTAGTGGACCGAGTGAGCATGAAGTACGAGCGAAGCGTCTCTGCTTCAGCTTGCGTTTTAGGATTTTTTTCAAAATTATGGAGACGAGAAGCTCAAAAACCTTTTTAAAAAACCGTATAATTTTCAAAAATGGTCAAGTCAAAATCTAGGTCAAAATAATTTATTCAATTTGGGCGTCTATGACACTATTATGTATTATAAATATTAATATTGAAATATTCTACATTATACTGCCACGTTCAGCAAAAAAATGTATAGAGCCACTGCAAGGTGACCGGGCAAGAAACTCGGGGTCATTCTGTTAAACATCTTTTAACAATGGGTTACATACTATATAATAAAATTATTTGCAATATTTGTTTAAATTACATTGGTGACAGGCGATAGCTTGGCAGAGGCGGAAATGTCCTAGCATTTTTGTCGTTTAAGTAATTACGAACTATGTAGTAGGATTTCATAATCAAAATGTTTTTCACGAGCAACTACAGTCTATAGAGACTGGGTAATGTTAAAATATCAATTTCTTTAAAAAGATCCCGCAGAGATTCCCTAGGCATAGAACAAAATACACCAGAAGAAGTGATACTCGAGTATCACTTCTCACACCATAATACATACACACCTACATACATAATACACCAGAGCTACATTCACATACACATAATACACCAGAAGAATGTGAAAAAGTGAGTCACTTCTTCTGCACAGCACAGTGTGCAGTTCAGCACACTGTGCTCGTAAAAGCGCTCGTGGCTATGTGTGTGTGTGACAGAAGGTGCGGGTGGTGCGCGGGCCGCGCGGTGTTTTGGTAGGCCACCCATAGATTATGAGTGGCCGACCGGCCGACTATGGGCCATGGTGGTGCCTCTAATTCAGGGAGTTCACTCGCTCATTCTCATCTAGGCTAGGCTGGTTTGAGGCTTTGTCACAATGCCAGGCGTAAATATTGTTGGGTTTACTGTTGTTGCCGTAACACAAGGAAAGGAATGAAAGAACATTATTTTCACCAACTAAGTATTATTATAGGCTTAAGTTATTGTTGTACCTCAAGTGGAAACACAATCATTCTCGAGTTACAAAACTACAGTTACCACTGGTGAAAACTAGTACATAGTAGGTGTTCGCTAAATAAAGGTAAATAATGCAGTCTGTTTCTGAGCGCGCGCGGACGCGAATTGCTTGTGTTATATGCGATGGATTTGTATGTGTGCCATAGGCCGAGCGGGGGCGCCGGCGTCACCGCATTCCGTGGTTTGAAATTGGCCGAGGCGACCGCCGAGTCTTTTTGGAATTCAGGCCGCGGGCGGCTCACACGTTTTTCGGGTGTGCGTGAGGCAGGTTGAGGTTGCGGCGACCTAGTGGTAAAGCAACGGTTTGCTAGTTATATTTTAGTGACGATAAGCATTGGTGCTGTGTGTGACAAAGTGAGGGATTGTTGTTTGTGACGCCGGGCGTTCGGTTGGTGGAAGCCACGGATTGCTGTTCGGGGGAGATCAAGAACAAGGGAAGTATCCTAATAGAAATCCGTATTGTTAGCTGATCAATTATCTAGCTTTAGGGTGTTTAGCGATAATCCCCTTTCGATGGAGCGACTAGCACGTAGTCTGAAGGTAGGTCGTTCCGGCCGTTTTATACACACGTGCCTAGTAGCACATATATCGGCTGGTGTCTTCCTGTGACATTCCAGGAGCCCAGTCGAATACGCCACGACACAATGGTAAAGTGTGGGACTACGGAGATTAAGAAGGGCCCCTGTCCATACAGTAGGTACTAAATTATTTATTAACATCAGAATTTAAGCAACGTCCGACATATATATGACTTTAATCAGCAAAGTTAAGCAACGTCCGACGCAGTGCCGGGCGTAAATATTGTTGGGTTTACTGTTGTTGCCGTAACACAAGGAAAGGAATGAAAGAACATTATTTTCACCAACTAAGTATTATTATAGGCTTAAGTTATTGTTGTACCTCAAGTGGAAACACAATCATTCTCGAGTTACAAAACTACAGTTACCACTGGTGAAAACTAGTACATAGTAGGTGTTCGCTAAATAAAGGTAAACAATGCAGTCTGTTTCTGAGCGCGCGCGGACGCGAATTGCTTGTGTTATATGCGATGGATTTGTATGTGTGCCATAGGCCGAGCGGGGGCCGAGTCCTAGTATTTTTGTCGTTTAAGTAATTACGAACTATGTAGTAGGATTTCATAATCAAAATGTTTTTCACGAGCAACTACAGTCTATAGAGACTGGGTAATGTTAAAATATCAATTTCTTTAAAAAGATCCCGCAGAGATTCCCTAGGCATAGAACAAAATACACCAGAAGAAGTGATACTCGAGTATCACTTCTCACACCATAATACATACACACCTACATACATAATACACCAGAGCTACATTCACATACACATAATACACCAGAAGAATGTGAAAAAGTGAGTCACTTCTTCTGCACAGCACAGTGTGCAGTTCAGCACACTGTGCTCGTAAAAGCGCTCGTGGCTATGTGTGTGTGTGACAGAAGGTGCGGGTGGTGCGCGGGCCGCGCGGTGTTTTGGTAGGCCACCCATAGATTATGAGTGGCCGACCGGCCGACTATGGGCCATGGTGGTGCCTCTAATTCAGGGAGTTCACTCGCTCATTCTCATCTAGGCTAGGCTGGTTTGAGGCTTTGTCACAATGCCAGGCGTAAATATTGTTGGGTTTACTGTTGTTGCCGTAACACAAGGAAAGGAATGAAAGAACATTATTTTCACCAACTAAGTATTATTATAGGCTTAAGTTATTGTTGTACCTCAAGTGGAAACACAATCATTCTCGAGTTACAAAACTACAGTTACCACTGGTGAAAACTAGTACATAGTAGGTGTTCGCTAAATAAAGGTAAACAATGCAGTCTGTTTCTGAGCGCGCGCGGACGCGAATTGCTTGTGTTATATGCGATGGATTTGTATGTGTGCCATAGGCCGAGCGGGGGCGCCGGCGTCACCGCATTCCGTGGTTTGAAATTGGCCGAGGCGACCGCCGAGTCTTTTTGGAATTCAGGCCGCGGGCGGCTCACACGTTTTTCGGGTGTGCGTGAGGCAGGTTGAGGTTGCGGCGACCTAGTGGTAAAGCAACGGTTTGCTAGTTATATTTTAGTGACGATAAGCATTGGTGCTGTGTGTGACAAAGTGAGGGATTGTTGTTTGTGACGCCGGGCGTTCGGTTGGTGGAAGCCACGGATTGCTGTTCGGGGGAGATCAAGAACAAGGGAAGTATCCTAATAGAAATCCGTATTGTTAGCTGATCAATTATCTAGCTTTAGGGTGTTTAGCGATAATCCCCTTTCGATGGAGCGACTAGCACGTAGTCTGAAGGTAGGTCGTTCCGGCCGTTTTATACACACGTGCCTAGTAGCACATATATCGGCTGGTGTCTTCCTGTGACATTCCAGGAGCCCAGTCGAATACGCCACGACACAATGGTAAAGTGTGGGACTACGGAGATTAAGAAGGGCCCCTGTCCATACAGTAGGTACTAAATTATTTATTAACATCAGAATTTAAGCAACGTCCGACATATATATGACTTTAATCAGCAAAGTTAAGCAACGTCCGACGCAGTGCCGGGCGTAAATATTGTTGGGTTTACTGTTGTTGCCGTAACACAAGGAAAGGAATGAAAGAACATTATTTTCACCAACTAAGTATTATTATAGGCTTAAGTTATTGTTCTACCTCAAGTGGAAACACAATCATTCTCGAGTTACAAAACTACAGTTACCACTGGTGAAAACTAGTACATAGTAGGTGTTCGCTAAATAAAGGTAAACAATGCAGTCTGTTTCTGAGCGCGCGCGGACGCGAATTGCTTGTGTTATATGCGATGGATTTGTATGTGTGCCATAGGCCGAGCGGGGGCCGAGTCCTAGTATTTTTGTCGTTTAAGTAATTACGAACTATGTAGTAGGATTTCATAATCAAAATGTTTTTCACGAGCAACTACAGTCTATAGAGACTGGGTAATGTTAAAATATCAATTTCTTTAAAAAGATCCCGCAGAGATTCCCTAGGCATAGAACAAAATACACCAGAAGAAGTGATACTCGAGTATCACTTCTCACACCATAATACATACACACCTACATACATAATACACCAGAGCTACATTCACATACACATAATACACCAGAAGAATGTGAAAAAGTGAGTCACTTCTTCTGCACAGCACAGTGTGCAGTTCAGCACACTGTGCTCGTAAAAGCGCTCGTGGCTATGTGTGTGTGTGACAGAAGGTGGGGGTGGTGCGCGGGCCGCGCGGTGTTTTGGTAGGCCACCCATAGATTATGAGTGGCCGACCGGCCGACTATGGGCCATGGTGGTGCCTCTAATTCAGGGAGTTCACTCGCTCATTCTCATCTAGGCTAGGCTGGTTTGAGGCTTTGTCACAATGCCAGGCGTAAATATTGTTGGGTTTACTGTTGTTGCCGTAACACAAGGAAAGGAATGAAAGAACATTATTTTCACCAACTAAGTATTATTATAGGCTTAAGTTATTGTTGTACCTCAAGTGGAAACACAATCATTCTCGAGTTACAAAACTACAGTTACCACTGGTGAAAACTAGTACATAGTAGGTGTTCGCTAAATAAAGGTAAACAATGCAGTCTGTTTCTGAGCGCGCGCGGACGCGAATTGCTTGTGTTATATGCGATGGATTTGTATGTGTGCCATAGGCCGAGCGGGGGCGCCGGCGTCACCGCATTCCGTGGTTTGAAATTGGCCGAGGCGACCGCCGAGTCTTTTTGGAATTCAGGCCGCGGGCGGCTCACACGTTTTTCGGGTGTGCGTGAGGCAGGTTGAGGTTGCGGCGACCTAGTGGTAAAGCAACGGTTTGCTAGTTATATTTTAGTGACGATAAGCATTGGTGCTGTGTGTGACAAAGTGAGGGATTGTTGTTTGTGACGCCGGGCGTTCGGTTGGTGGAAGCCACGGATTGCTGTTCGGGGGAGATCAAGAACAAGGGAAGTATCCTAATAGAAATCCGTATTGTTAGCTGATCAATTATCTAGCTTTAGGGTGTTTAGCGATAATCCCCTTTCGATGGAGCGACTAGCACGTAGTCTGAAGGTAGGTCGTTCCGGCCGTTTTATACACACGTGCCTAGTAGCACATATATCGGCTGGTGTCTTCCTGTGACATTCCAGGAGCCCAGTCGAATACGCCACGACACAATGGTAAAGTGTGGGACTACGGGGATTAAGAAGGGCCCCTGTCCATACAGTAGGTACTAAATTATTTATTAACATCAGAATTTAAGCAACGTCCGACATATATATGACTTTAATCAGCAAAGTTAAGCAACGTCCGACGCAGTGCCGGGCGTAAATATTGTTGTGTTTACGGTTGTAGCCGTAACACAAGGAAAGGAATGAAAGAACATTATTTTCGCCAACTAAGTATTGTTATAGGCTTAAGCTATTGTTATACCTCAAGTGGAAACACAATCATTCTCGAGTTACAAAACTACAGTTACCACTGATGAAAACTAGTACATAGTAGGTACTAAATTATTGGTTTACATCAGAATTTAAGCAACGTCCGACATATATATGACTTTAATCAGCAAAGTTAAGCAACGTCCGACGCAGTCATGAGTTGGATGGGTGACCGCTAGTGACAATACTACTTAGCGTTTCCGTGCTTAGGAGGGCATGTTAAGCCGTTGGTCCTGGTTGTTATAGTACAATGACGGTCGGTACAGCATGGTGGTAGGGCATTTTGCGAATGCCCGCCTGGCTAGCTACCACACGCTAGAAAATCTGTCGCCAAGCACAGTGTCTCGGCAGCTGTCCTTGAGAGCCAGCAATTCTAGGTAAGCCTGAACAACATCTTCGATCACATCATTACTTACCATCAGGTGAGATAGTGTCTAATAGTGGTCAAAGGCAAAAGAAAAAAAAAATGGTCAAAGATATTTCCTATGTCATATCAAATCACAAGGAAAGTTCATCAGCAGGGCGATCATGTATCTTCTGTAGCAATGAACTGCTGATTGCAACAATCAAAAATGAGAGTTTAGACCGATTTTGACAAAAGTCAAAAGACAGATAGGTAACAGACCTTCATGCGCCCAAACGTTAGTCACTGACAGTTTTTTTTTCTTTTATACCTGAGACAATAACTGGCATATACTTTGATCGAATCAAAAATTTCGTACCATCCATTCTACTAAAGAGTTTGCATTAACATAGTATATATACAGGTTGTACTCCCATGGTCAGTATTTCCTTTTATTTCATATTATTATTATTCTAAAATCTAATTAAAACAAAATTTAAGATTTTTGGCATTTATTTTAAAATACAAGTAGTAATTTCTTCTTCCTCCCTTAACACAAATTAGCCCAATATATATCTTCCGCCACTCCGCTTTAATTATAGTATGTAATGGCCAATGGGTATCTACACTTTGGATACTACAACACGATTTATACGCTTGATTGTAAAATAAAACCAAATGTCATAAAAAATATCTGTAAAGCGACTATGATATTTTTAATATTTTTATGTTTTGCAATAACCCATGCTATGCGGATAAAATCAAAAAAATGATTTTATCCGCAGAGCGTTGTAGCATGCGCTATTAAAATTGAAACGGAGTGGAGGAAGATATATTTTGGACTAATTTGTGTTAAGTGAGGAAGAAGAAATTGTATTTTAAAATAAATGCCAACAGAAACTTAAATTTTGCTTTAATTAGATTTTAGAATAATAATAATATGAAATATAAGGAAATACTGACCATGGGAGTACAACCTGTATAAACACTATGTTATTACAAATGCTAGTTATCGTCTTAGGTATAAAAGAAAACAAACAGTCGGCGACTAACGATTGGGCGCATGAAGGTCTGTTACCTATCTGTCTTTTGACTTTTCATTTCATTGCCACAAACTGTCATTTTTGATTGTTGCAATTAGCAATTCATTGCTACAGAAGATACGTGATCGCCCCGCTGGTATAAAAGAAAAAAACGGTCGGCGACTAACGTTTGGGCGCATGAAGGTCTGTTACCTATTTGTCTTTTAACTTTTGATTTCATTGCTACAAAATCTGTCAAAACTGTCATTTTTGATTGTTGCAATCAGCAGTTCATTGCTACAGATATACGTGATCGCCCTGCAGGTTTTGAATAGGTGTGGTTTTGTTTTTCGTTAACTATAGAAGAAAAGTTACTGGTAAATACTATAAACCACTGAGCAAGTAATATATAAACCAATATCCAATATCATTAGCTATACCTACCATGCCCATTACGAACCCATGCCCAAGAAGCTTTTTTTTCTCTTTAAAACGTCAGGTACTTGATATAGCAAGCAATAATCTGATTTATACGAATAAATAAAAATAGGTAAACAAATAAATATTATACACTCCTTGGTTGTTGGCCATAATATATCTGATAAGTTTTGGGAAACACGATGAGCTCCCGGTCATCACGGACTTAACATCGCTGACATCAAACGGCTCCAATATGTAACCACAACCGAGGTTAGCTTAAATGCACGTCCACGGCCTGTTCCATTAACCGCTAAGAACGTAAATTTCGATAATTTTGATCACATTCTGCGTCTGTGGTTATGATCACGTGATCGTTTGTAACTGTCATCCCCGTTCCATTTTTGGATAAGAACGCTAAGAATGCCACTAAAACTTGCAACTTCTGTCACTTTTGACATTAGATGTAGCGTTTAAGGCGAAAATAACGCCATGACCCATGTGGAAAACTTTTTGGGAGTGTGATCGTTTTTAGCGTTTTTAGCGAATCTCACTCAAATGAAACGCACCCTTACTCTTATCGGCATTCGTACGATTGTGTAAATGCGGCTTTATACCAAAAATCATCAATAAAAGTCATTGTCAAAATGACAGTTGATATAATTGACAGCGAGAGGATGTTGTTGTGTGTGTAGTATTTTTCTTTCATTCTTTCTAGAATGCAGTGGAAATTTCAGAAAGCATACTTGGTTTTATAGTATTATCAATTACTTAGGTCTTGAAAATATGTCTAATGTATTCGGGTTGATAGTATCCGGTCGCCTGGTGAGTGGTGGTGCAAGCGCGCTTGTCGATCCCCGGGGCGCCGCTGTGCCGGTTTGAATGCAGAGCTAAGACTAATGTTTTACACAGGTGCAGACGGACTTCTCGCCGCTTTCTGAAACGGGGTTCCTGGTGACTATCCCGGAGGCAGACTCCATCAACCACGCGGTGGTGTTCTTGACGGGGGTGGCGCCGCTGCCACCTGGCACAGTGGGCATGGTCTACTGGAGCTGGCCCGACCCCTCAGCGCCACCTAACTGGCAGCTGCTGGGACACATCTCCAACTCTAAACCCTCTGCCATATTTAAGATTTCCAACTTGAAAAAGCTTCATGAACTTACTAGTGAGCTATCCTTAAACCTTACATTTTGACTGTGGTAGCAGTTATTTTATTACTTAAGTGTAGTTGACTAGGTACCTATGTTATACTATATAATTTTGCTGTTTTCAGGTGACAATAAATTTGGCAGTGCATTTGGTCAGCAGCAAATTTGCAACAATGCTCAGATTGGGATCTCAATTGAACCAGAAGCCAATGTTCAGTTATTGGCTTCTTCAGTTGTAAGTTTTCTCACATAGTGTATATTTATTGATTCTGATTAGGTTTGTATGTTATCATCATTATATGTTATTTTCAGGCACACCAGACTAACTCCTATGTAACATTTGCTCAGAAAATGTTAGAAAACTTAGTAAACTTTGTGGCTTCATTCTCTGTGACTCAGGACCAGATGACACCGACCCCAGGGGTATCCTACATCCCTCTCAACACTTTGCACACATGGTACCAGAACTTTGAGCGACGACTGCAACAAAACCCAAACTTTTGGAAAAATGTATAGCCTTAATAATATGCTACTTGAAATACCTAGATGTAAGCTAACTTATTTAAAGTGTATTGTCTAAATCATGCTTTAGGTTTCTAACAAAACAGAGAAGGCAATGTCACAGAATAAGTTCCTTTTTATTTGCGCATCTGTACTTTGTGTTGATATAATATTTCCTATGGAAAAAAAACTATCAGAAGACTTATCTGAGTGTTGGTGTTTAGCCAGCTTTATTGTGAATATGATGAATAGTTGCAGCTGTGCTTGTCGCAATTTGTACAGTTGATAAAAAGACTGCTTTAATATTGAATCATTTTATAATAAATTTAATTTTAAAATTTATTTGTGTTTTATTACATAATAATAGTTTTGTGCTTAATAGCTTTAATGACATACTTCTCAGGATATTCATAATGGGGGGACGTCAACCATAGTGAGAATTAACTTAGCATTCCATGGATTCACGGTGTGGGTCCATAGCGTTGCAGAGGAAGAGCCTTTGTTCGGTGTAGGACAGATTCGGCCCCAATCAAGGTGTCTGGGACTTGCAACCCAGTGAGTAAGGTTAAGGGGCCCCTTTATGATGCATCAATGCTCCCTTTCACCGCTCCAGCCTACTCCCCTGTCTAACCAAATTAGGTATATCCATGTGTAAATTAAATGTTCAATCTACTTTTCTACCGACTTCAAAAAAGGAGGAGGTACTCAATTCGTCTGTTTTTTTTTTTTTTTTTTTTTTTTTTATGTTTGTTACCTCATATCTTCTGACTGGGTAAACTGATTTTAATAATTCTTTTTTTATTTGATAGCTGATGCTTGCCGTGTGGTCCCATTTAAATTTCATCAAAATTGATTTAGCCGTTTTTGAGTTACACTCCAAAAACTGAAAAAGTGTTTTCCTGTCCTGATATTATAACAATGTTTGTTACCTTAGAACTTTTGACTGGGTGAACCGATTTTGATAACCTTGTTTTTATTATTTAAAAGCTGATGCTTGCCGTGTAGTCCCATTTAAATTTCATCAAAATCGGACAAGCCGTTTTGATAATTTAAGTCTGTTATATGTTACTATATCTGGTGGTAAGTTAAACATAAGCCCATAAGTAGCAAGGGTCACTAAAAAGGGCGAAATAAAAATTTTTACCAAAAAAATAGAACCGACTTCAACACTCAAATGTGTGAAATAACTTGTCGAAGTCGGTACCATGCGCACAATATTGTGATGATAGGTACTTTTGAACCGTCATGGTACCGACTTCAACAAGTTATTTCACACATTTGAGTGTTGAAGTCGGTTCTATTTTTTTGGTAAAATTTTTTATCTATTTTGTATACCATTTGATAGAAGTATAGAACGTATTTACCTAGTGGCTCTCCGAGCTGTAGACCTCGCGAGTCTGCCCTCGCTTAGCTTACTATTGAATAAAGGTTCACTGCGCTAATGGGAGAATGGGTCAACAAATACAAAAATCTAGTTATGTAATGCAAATTTATAATAAATGATTTTCTTGGAGTTATGTCTAAGAAAATCAATGACAAGCGGGCCCCATCGAAGGCTTGTTGTATCAGAAATAGGTAGGTAAGTAGTAAATATATAATAATTTTACATACTTGGTAATGTATTTATCTCGTATTAATATACTTGTTACAAAAACAATGAAAATAAATAATTGTTTATACGAGAGAGATAAAGAGAGCCTATCACTTTTAGGCAACTGACTGCGCAGGACATTGTCATTAAATTAAGCGCAGGCGTCCATACTTTATCTTCGTCTTATCATGTATATCTCCGTCATTTTGAAAATTTTCCAAAAACTGAATCAACAATAAAATTTTATGGACTTATCAAACCTGCTCACAAAATTTCGTGATAATCGGTTTAGAAATGCGACCTGTAGAGGAGAACAACCGGACATACCAAAGCATTTTCGTCTAAGTTGAAGCAGAGACGCTTCGCTCGAACTAAGTTCTCGCTCGGTCAATGAAATGCACAGTTTATTAAAATATAACTTTAATGAGGTTGTAAACATTTGAGGTAACAACACTTCTGAACACAAGCATCAAGTAAGGCACTTGTAGTAGGTACATTATCATACATAAAATTAAACATTTGTCACTTAGCACTGCTCAACAGAATAACATAAAATACTGCAGATGTGAACTTCTTCCTTTGAGTCGGATCCCAGAAATACAAGTGCTTCAGGAATTTGTGTTAAGCAATTAATATTTGTCATGTTGTACAAATAGTCACTGTCAACAAGAGATCAGAACCAAAAGAGCGTGTCTAAATGTTCACAGAAAATTGGCTAACATATTCAATTCATGTCTATTTGCAAAAGTATATGAGTGTGTAAATTAATCTACTTTGTACTTGATAAATTTCTTAGTTTACTCTGAGATCCCCATTTAAAAACTAATCAACAATAATATTAAAAACAAACCGCTACTGAGTAACTTTGTTCTGAAGACAATTTAAAGGTCAGAAGAATTTGAAACGATTGGAGCAAATATGCCTTTAACTGGGGCTCGTTCGGTACCTACGTTAGCTTGCAGTGCAACTATCCAAACGTGTGCCTTAGTTTATAGCGCACCGCAGCTTATAAAACTTTTAATGATAAACCAAAAAAACATGCAGGAGCTAGATGTTACAATACAAATGTCGTTATTCGAATTGTTAAAACAAATGTAAAAAAAACTACACTGAGGTACCGGACGCTGCCATGTTATAGGACAAAATATGGCCGAGTAGATCAACATTTTTCACAGCTATACATGTAGTCGAGTGTTGCTGTGTTGATCCACTCGAGCGCACCTCGCAGCATCAGGCGGCCAAACCCAAAAGCCTTGTGTACCTGTACGATGTGTGGTATACAGTAAAAAATTTAAAATACAATGCTTCTAAATATTTCTAACCAATACTTAGTACATATTTCATAGTCTTGGTTTCTGTTTAAAGTTTTAGGCACCATAACTCTCTAAATAGATAATAGTTTAAAATACTAACTTAGTAAGATGTTTACAGGTAACAAGCCACCATTACAATAAATACAAACAAAGGCACAGCGCGCGTGAGTACACCACTCACACCGCGAACAATGGAAGCTCAATATTACACTACTAATACTAAATAATGTTTTACAATCAGCGCAAATAGGACTTTGGAGACAAACAGCTTCTGAGGAGCAACATGGGTGTAAGGACTGTCGCCACAGAATGTTCTCTCAGGTAGTCGAGCTAGACCATTCGATAATATCTTTAATGGAGGTAGAGCATGTACGCGGTATTTCTGTACGATACAAAGCTCTCTATCATACATAAAATATGTATAACAGAAAACGCTTTTTGGTTTAACACTCACTCAGTAAGAAAAGAATATTTCTCTTTTGCTATTCATTTTCCAAAGGACATTTCACGCTGATTGTACAGCCAGCACAAAAGTGAGCTGAAACTTAACCTATTGACAAAGTACTTCCGTCACAATAACTCAACAAGTATTCAGCACCCTGTACAGGCACGCTGCCATCGTCGTTACAAATAGAAAACAATTTGTATATAAGTAAAAAGACTTACAACTGTATTATTAAAAAATAATTATACAATCGAAACAACACCTCATACATGAGAAACGTTGTTCACAGCCGATTTTGGCTTATTCATTGTAAAATATGTGAATAATGCATCAACTGCTTCACAACAAAATACAAGTTAGTAGAACAATCCGTACAGACAAGTTGTCGATGTTGCGTGTGCGATGTGATTATATTAGTGCCACAACAACAACTTACAAATGTAGTACACTTGGTTACATAAGTAATACACCCATTTTGGATTTCTATGACATAAAACTGACCTTGAAGCTGATATACACAGTTGGCAATCACGAGTTCCGATCGTTGGCCTCGGCGGGCGGCTAGTTGCTCACCACCATCGAACTATTAACCACACAGTTGCCCACCACAGTGGATGTCCAACTCCCGCACAGAAAACAAGCACCGTACAAAAGCTAAGGTAACACGATATTGTTCCTTGCTTTTTAAAATGTCTTTCTTTCAGAAAATATGTCATAAATAAACAAACCAAAAAAAAAAACCGGTACATACAGACAGACACTATAAGGATTCCTTAACGGATCCCTATAAACATTACGAGAATGATCAAAATTAACACAAGCTAAAATTAGTGTGTGTGTACAATACAGAATATATGTTTTATCTCAATAAATTAGGAGCCTTCTAAAGTATTTTGACATAATAATTTGATATAACCTAAACACACGCGAACGAAACCGCGGGCGTATAGTTACTAGATAACAGGTAACACTAGACTTAGAATAAATCTTTACTCAGATAAAAGAATGAATGCACTAATATAAATTGACATGCATAAATATCGTTGATATCCTTTATTTCATTAACATTCAAATGCAAAACTATGTAGTGCTACTGTACTGTATCAGCCGGATTGTCCACAGCCTTCTCCACTATGGACGGGTTTGCCATAATCCCAAGGCTTGGCAGGCGTTTGGGGATCGCAGTGTGGGATATCAGTTCCTCAGAAAGCGCTGCTGCCCACCGTCTGGTGTATTGTGTTACCGTTAGTCGCCTCATACGACATCCACGGGTAGAGATGGAGGGGTGTCATTCTAGCCCGGCACCCCTCAGGTTGGCCCTTGGTGTAATAAAATCGATAATTTACTTAATAATTGAATTAAGGGTTATCTAAGGCCCAGCGACAGAACAATTCACCTTATTGTTATCAAAAACGGTCTGAGAAGGGCATAATATATCTACTATTTATAAAATTTAAAATCAAATAATGATGTTCTTTATTTGAGAATAGCACAGAATAAAAAGGACCAGAAGGATCACTCCGCAAAGCAATACCAAAATATAGGCGATTCTATACTATATACTATGAAGCAATATAATGCACTTCAGCTCGCAAAGCACGGAGTACCTACCTAATATTTATATTCACCTACAAGGCGTCTCTCTTTTTATCGCATGTGCACGCATAGCTCTGATCTCTTCTGCCGCGGCACGCACGTACAATAGTCCCGTCCGGACGGATACCCAGATGTACATAAGGTGCGGAGTGAGCCACGGCCCTCAACCAACATACCGTATATGCCAAACCGCCTAACTCTGCCTTTAATTACTCTAATGTGAGATAGTAACACTTAGTGTACTTGCCCTCCTAACTGGACAATAAAATCCAATGAATTAATTATGGAGATAGTAAAATCTTATGAATTCATTTATAGGAAAAAATATAGTACAATTATGTCAGAACTTCACTTATACTATATTTTGTGCATCTTTATTGTCTATCTACGGATTTCATATTGTTGTGATAGACAGTTAAAGACATTTAAATTATTCATTCGTTTACATTCATTACTTCATTTTATCTTTCTCATTTCTTTACGAATCTGTAAGATACCGCGGCATACAATAAAACTGTGACACCAATAGTTAAGTCGTTATCTTTCTTTGCAGCTTTCTGAGACTTTTTCGCTACAGAACTCGACAGGAAAATAAACACTTTAACCAATAGAATGGTATATGTAATACTATTTTTCGGTTGGGTGCAGTGCAGTGCAGTAGCTACCCGGCTAGGAAGGGATGTTTGAGCGCTTCGTCGGCGGTAGGCCTCCGCGCGGGGTCGGGCTGCAGCAGGCTGGCGGCGAGGGCGAAGGCGCTGTCGGGGAACCCGCACACAGTCACCGTGGGAGAGAACTGCGTAGCCTGATAAACAAACATGATACGTTTAATTTACTTCTCAATTGTACAAAATTAGATGTAGCGTTAAATATAAAATGAGGCTAGTATTAAATTTGGCGCATAATAATTTATTGAATGCTTACTGTTGTTGTTACCAATCATTATATTGTGAAGTATATTGATGAATATACTAATGTCTAAATCGCACGAATGTAGGTTTGCCCACATTGCGCGGCATCAACCTAGTTTACCTTCAAAATAATTCAGGATTGATCTTATTTGCATAAACGACGCTTGAATCGAGAGCATGTATGTCTATGCAGCCTACAACCACCCTATGGACACCCCGTATCTAGCAGAAAACTTATTAGAAATATTTCGGTAAGAGTGGTAGGTTTGCTATCCTTTCCAAGGGCACATATCTATTTTCAGA
This sequence comes from Plagodis pulveraria, assembly GCA_963890685.1. Classification (NCBI taxonomy): domain Eukaryota; kingdom Metazoa; phylum Arthropoda; class Insecta; order Lepidoptera; family Geometridae; genus Plagodis; species Plagodis pulveraria. Next base: position 38,263,434 of record OY982950.1, on the reverse strand, counting down.
GTAATTGCTAAAATGAATCGAATTTTGAAATTACACGAGAGTAACATTTTTGTATACAAAATATAAACTATTTTAGCAAGTAAGTTTTTTGAAATGTTATGTGTAAAATGAGAATGTGAGGAGTTTTAGACAAGTGTATGGTATATATAAAATCGTGAATTGCACAGTAGAGTATTGCACTTCACCTTACATCCTCTTCCATTTTCATTATATATGAGGGTGTACATACACCCTCATATATAATGAAAATGGATGTAAGAGATTTAATTAATAATAATCAATCTATTGATTAAAAGTATTATTTAGGTTAAGGATTTAATATGCCGGCAAGAGGTAAAATGGTGGACAGTTGGAGGCGCCGGGATTCGGCAGATCTTTCTAGGTTAGGTAGTTGTAAAATGTATTTATTTGATGTTGTGATTATACTACAGCTTATAATTACACGAGCTCAAATAAATAAAATTTGCCATGCTGCAAATCTCTGGTTCTTTTGCGACTCAATAATTAGACGTCGCAGGGTCTATTGGATGCAGTACAGTTCGATATGGAGACGAAATGCATCTGTTATAGGTAGATCTTCCCTTTTAACATAGGGAGGGTCCTGTGCGTGTTCCGTCGGTATTAAGTGTACAGTCATTAGGTTGTGGCGTGCAGCGCAGCGGGACGTACCTTGTGCGCGTCCTCGTCGGAGAGGCAGAGGCAGGCGGCGCGCGGCATGCGGCACCGCGCGCACTGAGCGGCGGCGGGACCGGCTGTGGCAGCGGCGGTGGCGGGGGAGTGCCGCAGGCGGCGCGCGAGCTTGCGGAGACAGAGCGGGCGGCGCGGCGCGGAGACGAGCAGGTCGCGCGCGAGGCTGGCGGCGGCGGCGGCGAGCGCGCGCGTGCCGAGCAGGTCGGCGAGCTCGGCGAGCGCGGAGAGGTCGTCGGGCGCGCGCAGGAAGGGGTACCGGGCGGTGAGCGCGCTGCAGAGCACGACGCCGCACGCCCACAGGTCGACGGGCGTGCCCTGCGCGACCACCTTCAGCAGCACCTCGGGCGGCCGGTAGCCCTGCGTGCCCGCGCGCGCCGCCCGCGCCCCGCCCAGCGCGCCGCACCACGCGCACACCGCGCCCACGCCCACGCACATGCACGCGCCCACTCCTCGCCGCCCGACCCGCCCGACCGCGCCGCTCTACGAGGTGCATTACGACTCCAGTCAATATTACTGCCGTACATGTTCGAGGACATACAATTTGTATATGCAACAGGTGCCCATTTAAGATGAGCGTCCTGTTGTGTTCCGCTTAATAGTAACTCTCTTAGTGCAGCACGCAAATGATCAGAACCGTTTCTGCAATTTTGGCATCTCCAACGCTTTGATCGAGGCTAATTCTGACATTTTCCTATTTTAAGATTCGACAGCCACATTCATTGAACTTGAACAAAGAGTTTCTACCCGAATAACTATAAAACGCGGCATAGAAAATGAAACTCGACTAACATCCTATTCTCTAAACTTTACACTATTATTCATCATCATCAGCCGGAAGACGTCCACTGTTGAACAAAGCCTCTCCCATAGAGCGCCACAAAGGACGGCTATTAGCCGCTTGTAACCATTGGCTACCCGTAACTTTCACGATGTCGTCAGTCCACCTAGTGGTAACAAAAGTGGTGATAAAATAATTAAAATAATATGTTAAAAAACTGTTATAATCTCGTATTCCTTATCAAATTGTATTAGAAACCTGTTCACTATTTAAGGTAAGCCCATCCGCAATGCGCATATGTATGAGTAGGGCTCGTTTGTTTGTCAACTACGTCTTAGTGTAGATGTAAATGCTAATGGTACGGTGAAACAATAAAATGTGATCGATAGGCAGACTTTGAACTACCCTAAAAAAATATTTACGAGGACGTCTTTCCTCTTAAAAGAGTAGAAACAAAAAATATATAGGAGCTTCTCTTTGCAGAGCTCTAGATGTATTTAATAAGAAATAAACACTTACCTTTGGCAATAGTACGCGTGGCGGTGGCTGCAGCGCGGGGTAGGCGGCGGGGGCGGCGGCGGGGGCGGGGGAGGGTGCGGGGGGATCGTGCGCGCGCGTGCGGGTCGACACGCTCAGGTCTAAGGCGGCGCGTTTCGCGTCCGGCGGTGATAGATCCTACAACAAACAAGTATAGTTCCTTTTATTGAAAGTAAGCCCGCGTTTCAGAGTCCAAATTATATTCTATTTATTTTCGACCTATTTTGAAGGTCTGAACAAGAAAAAGGTATGGTCCAAGACTTCAAAATAGGCCGAAATCACCGAATTAACTTCATCATCGTCAGTAAACTGATGAATTGACTGATGAATCGTCAGTAGACTGATGACATTTTCGGGAACAAATAATAATCTGCCGGGGACAAACGTGGACTGTTATTTAAAGTTCCGAAGTTGGAAAGTTTAGGATCCTCGTAGCGATGGTCGCCCTACACAAGGGTTTGTGTAGGGCGACCATCGCAAAGTGGCTCCTAAGTGCGAGGTTTTAGATTAGCAAAGACAAATAAAATCGCTGCTTCGTGGTCGCCTGGATTTGATAAATTATTTTCACTTTGATTAGCGCATTATCGTGCAATAGCAACACACCTCGAATCCATCTTCCCCTTATTTATTCGTTGACGTCATTTCTTGCTTATAGAGTAAGCTGGCCTATTATATTCCGGTGATGTTGACAGTTTTTCTGTAATCGAGTAAAAAAATACAGAATCCCAAAAAATCGCAGCTTTTATCTCTCCGACCCATAGTGACACTTTTAAGTCCTTATGTGAGGGTGTTCTTATGCCACTGCATTGACTCCTGTTTTGATCCAGGTTCATAGTAGATGAACCCACGTTTCGTCCCCAGCAACAATGCGGTTCATAAACTAATCTCAGTTTTCGCTACAGAGTTCCAAAACGCACTGTTGCTTTTGAAGCGGTGTAAGTATTCTCGGCACCCATCTTACGCTGACCTAAGACATGACATCATGATCTTGGAGAATATGTTTAAAATAGTAGTAGATGGTACTACAACCATTTTTGCTAGTTGCTTTTTCTTCAAGCGTTCATTTCATTTTCAAGAACAAGTTTTTTTTACTCATTTTGTTAATGGTTTTTTTATGTCTTATATGTTATCCTTTAACCACTATCTCACCTGATGGTAAAGATAAAGATAATTTTATTTGCATAAACATGGATAAATACACAGTAATGCATTATTGATGTTCAATAAAAGTAAAAGATCCACACGTTTTGCCTCAAAAGGCGTACAAACATTTGAGATACAAAGTCATGCAGGTAGATTTAACAAGCATACATAATTTGAAGAAAAATATAATTCACATAGATAAATAATAATACAGTGTCATCTTTAGGTAATGTCAGTGGTTAAACAACATTTTTAATAAAAATTTATTTCATTAAATTACAAGGGATATATTTACATTAGAGATAATTATGGTAAGTGATGATGTGGTCGAAGATGTTGTTCAGGGTAACCTAGAAGTACTGGCTCTCAAGGACAGCTGCCAGAACACACCGTTAGGTGCTTGGCGACAGATTTTCTACTTGAGGGTGGTAGCTAGCTAGGCGGGCATTCGCAAAATGCCCAACCACTATGCTATAACGACTTCATCCTAAGACGACAACCGGAACCGACGGCTTAACGTGCCCTCCGAAGCAAGTGCACGCTCAGTAGTAATGTCACTAGCGGTCACCCATCCAACTCATGACCGCAGCAGACGTTGTTTAACTTTGCTGATCGGTTAAGAACAGCTAAATAAACTTCACTAGGAGCGCTTCAAATAATTAATGTCTGAAATAATAGTTTCAATCGGCCGACCTGGGCGGTCATCTTGTTCACGTGTCTCTCTGCCTTGCTAGAATAGGCGCTGCCATTTGTGACCATGGATTTCCGAGGTGAAGAATCCTTTCATGACGGCGGTCTTTTTCCCAGCTTTGTGGGGAACTTTCTACAGCGTTACAGTTACTTCTGACAGCGCGAAACTTAATTTACCGTATATTAGAAATTATTTTCCCCATTGATTTGACTTGGCGCTCACTCGAACTAGAGTGACCACATATAGCCAAAACTTTGTATCCATAGTGAAATTGAGTCAACATTAAAATTTGTCCAAGGTATACGACAAAATCCTTTCTCTTTCTAACTCCTTCATTCCGCGAACTTTTTGACCCACTTTCATACTTTCAAACACGTTACGAAAGTATTTAAATATTATAATTTACATTTTATTGGTATAAAACAACGTACTGTACTGTACCAGCCGGATTGTCCACTGCTGAACAGAGCCTCCCCCTTTAAGAGGGGATTTGCCATAATCCCCACGCTTGGCAGGCGTCTTGGGGACCGCAGTTTAAGATATCATAAGATATTATAGTTCCTCAGAAAGCGCTGCTGCCCACATTCCGGTATATTACCTTTAGTCGCCTTGTACGACACCCACAGGTAGAAATGGGGGGGGGGGGGGGTAACATTCTAACCCGGCACCCCACGGGGTTGTAAAACAACGTACACAATAAAAAATGTTGTAAATTAGAGCTTAGAGGAGACATAGACTTAAATCCATTAAGTATAGACTTAATGGATTTGGGACAGCTTAGAGGAGACATAGGTCTCCTCTAAGCATGACATGAAGTGAGATAGAGCATGTAGGTAGGTTTACAAATAATGAGAGATAACGCACCTCCTCTCGCGGCCTCTTTCTGAGATTGGTGGAGTGTGCGGGGGGAGGCGCGGGCAGCGCGGGGGGAGGGGGAGGGAGACGGGGAGGGGGAGGGGCCTCCTCCGGCGGGACCAGCCTCTGCGCCAGCCCGAAGTCTACCAACAGGTACCTGCGCGGACAATACTTCTCTTTATTATACTTATTAATTAATTTTTATTAATTTTTAAGGTAAGCCCACTTGATGTTAAGTGGACTAACCTCTGCCTATAACAGATTGCACTGTGCCCGTCATACAGAGACAAACAGTTGTTAGGTCTCATGTGCCTGTAATTTTACTGGCTCTCAAGGACTGCTGCCGGAACACACTGTTAGGTGCTTGGCGACAGATTTTCTACTTGAGGTGGTCGCTAGCCAGGCGGGCATTCACAAAATGCCCTTCCACCATGCGGTGAATCTCAAGACCGCGGCGGAATTCGAACCATGGACCTGCTGCGCATCAGTCCATAGCCAATGCCACTGAGCCATAACTGCTTTAAAACTGCTTCTGCTACATTTGCTAACGTATATCGATACGTGAGTCCGTCATTTAGGTAACACGACAAGTCGTGATTTAACGCTTTTTGTCGCTCACTTCTTTTTGTTATGATATGACAAGACAAATTGCCCGTCTATCTATTACTGATACAGTGTCACCATCCTTGTTTTGCGTGACAGTGCACTGCGATCATCACGCCGAGACGTTCTTATGTCTCGTTTGCCCAGTGTTTAGCTTGCTACAGTGCCCTTCACACACAGCGCCATGATTGCACACTACTGCTTTGACGCAGAATATCTGACACTGCGGTGGTACTCAATATTCTAGTTTTTTCTAATAAGCTAGCTTTTTGCTGGTAAGTGTGGTCGAAGGTGGTAAACAGGCTTAACCTAGAATAAGAACTGGCTCTTAAGGCCGGCCCGTTCTCCATAAAAACGTCGTAGGGTGATCACTCCTTTACTTATTCGAGGATTTAGGTCCAAAATAAAGCAAAATACCGATTGATCTCGTCATTATCTAGTCTTGTATGATGCCGAAATTTTAATAAAATAATTAACTTGAGAATTATGAGCCTCGAAACATTATCATATAAAGTTTTCTAGGCTCATAACTTAAAAATTAATTAACTTTTTAAATTTTAGCATCATCTTGTATGATAGATAATGACGATATCAATCGGTATTATGCTTATGTCTGGACCTAAAATCTCAAATAAGGGAGTGATGGCTGCTACGACGCTTGTATGGAGAAGTGACCGGCCAGTTCAACCTTAAAGACAGTAGCCGGAACATACCGTTAGGTGGTTGAGGGTGGTAGTTAAGGAGCCTGCACAAGTTACCTCCTGTTGTCGCGGTCGTAGAGGAAGTTGCTCGGCTTGACGTCCCGATGTATAACCCCGAAGGAGTGGACGTGCCGCAGAGCCGTCAGCAACGCGACCATGTACCGACGGACTTCCTCCGCATCCATCTCGCCTACGTACTCCTGCAACACATGTCTTACTATTACAATACAACATGCCTTCTTCACTTCACAACAAACATTATTTTTTTGTATATTGTATAAAGTTTATTGTGCAACGAATCGCATATCAATTAATTCAGTATTTTTTAATTTAACCAATTTTTTTATTAGCTTATCTATTATTTAATTACTAAATCACGTTTTAAGTCAGTAGTTAAATTTGAAGCAATGATGGCCGAGTGGTAATAGCTATGGACTACCGTGCTGCATGTCCCTGGTTCGATCCCCACCGCCGGCATGAGTTTCACCGCATAATGGAAGGGCATTTTGTGAATGCTCGCCTAGGCTAGCTACCACCCTCAAGTAGATAATATGTCGCCAATCACTTAACAGCCTGTTCCAGCAGCAGTTGTTGAGAGCCAGTAAAATTACAAACACATGAGACTTATCAACTGTATGTCTCAAAGTGACGGGGGCAGTGCTATTCGTCATGAAGCTAAGCCGGCGGTGGTTATCGAACCATGGTACTCCGGCACGGCAGTCCGTAGTTATTACCGCTTGGCTATCATTGCATCTTACTTTTGTCGATTCGAATTTGCTTGTAGTTTTTATTCCCATCTGTTCTAAACCATTTGCGAACACAACTAGCTGACCTTTGTAGTTGTCAAATTTGTTTTGATTTGTCGTCGTGGTTGATTTTGCTATCTTGGTTGTTTCTGAAAATAACTTGTTCTCTCCGTAATTGGAATAATGTTTTTTTTTATGTTTGATACGTTAGCCTTTGACTACTATCTCACCTGATGGTAATTGACGATGTGGTCGAAGGTGTTGTTCAGGCTAATCTAGAATTACTGGCTCTCAAGGACGGCTGCCGGAACACTCCGTTAGGTGCTTGGCGACAGATTAATATATTATCGCTGTGTGACCGGCCTATGGGACTATGGTGTGCTTGTGGTGTGTATACGACTAAATTCCTTACCCATTCCCCGACTGACTAAATATTGAGTACATGATTTTGATTTTGACCCTTAACTACTCGTACCTCGGATTCCGAAGAATGCATCGCCGGAGAACAAATTGTAAGTGCTGAATTATCATTGGTTAGGTTAGTTTTGAGCTTATGGTTAGCTCCGCGAAAAAAATATAGCAATACTATTGCTGTATTTTAGTTTAGACCGAAAATTGTAAATAATAAAGTTATGTGTACCTGAGATAAAAATACTTACAGAAAACTTTCTATGAGGTATGTACGGCATTATAAAAACGATTGTGTCCAAATTGCGAAGGCACAGATCCACACCAATCACATGATTTTTGCCTCTGAAAAATAATAATTATCATCACTTAGTAGACTTCCCAAAGTGTCAGAAGTCAGAATGACACAGTAAAAATATTAGGCTAAAGCAGTAGTTTGACTCGGCTGTGCCCTTGAATTCAATGCCAATTGATGATCAGAGCGGTAGGATTATTTAACCCATTGGCATCGGCGATAATGATAACAATAGAAATTCATTCATAAATTGGCCATAGTGGTCCTGGACAATGCCAACTTATTAAGTTTTAATGATGTACTTGCTATACCACAGACTTAAATAACGCTTTTGACAGTTTCTATGAAGATTATTGTTTGTACAATAGCCTTTGTTTTCCTAAACTTAGGTACAGAGTCACACAAAAACGACGGAACCTAAAATGTGTGACCAAGGGGCTACGTAGGAGTTTTCAAACTAAAAGGACACTGCACTGTTATTTCTATCGCAACCAAACAAAACAGGCAAAGAGATGTTATGTAAACTACTCAAAATTCAAAATACATGTAAAGCGGCATGGAGTGTAATAAATTATGACGCAGATAGATATATACAAAATAATTTTATTGAAACCATTAAAGAAGATAATAAATTTCTAAAATCACTGCAAGAAATAGTAAATGCATTCAATTGGCACTTCATTGCACAAACAAATCAAAATCTAAATTCTTGTAAGAATACTGATAAAACCAGCTTAAACAGTAGCGTATTTCTAAAACCGTTCAGCTATATAGAAGTGTATAATATTGTAATGTCCTTAAATAACACACATTCTATAGGATATGATGAAATAAGGACTGACATTTTAAAGAAATGTATATATTTAATTGTTCCTGTACTGACACACTTAATAAATCTATTATTCAATAATTTAGTATTTCCAAATGTGTTCAAAAAACCAATTATTAAACCACTTTATAAAAAAGGGGATAGGACAGACATAAGTAATTATAGACCAATTACTTTGACACAATATAAAAAAAAAAAACGAAAAGCGCTGTATATAACGTTTGTCTTTGAGCCTAATCTGCCTAATATCTATGCCAGTTTTAAGTTTTATTATTTATTTTATGTATAAATGTACAACTAGGAATATACATAAATTTAGGGAAAACTAGCAAACTGAGAGCATAGATATTAGGCTCAAAGGATATGCATGAAAAATTTCACTAAGTTTAAAAACTTTGTATTTAAAACATGAAGAAATGGAAAGCGCTACGTGAACACTAACCTTAAATAGAAAATTTTGAAGCGCTCGTAGCGAAGTTTACTTAGCTGTTCTCAACCGATCAGCAATGTTAAGCAACGTCGCCCGCTGTCATGAGTTGGATGGGTGACCGCTAGTGACATTACTACTGAGCGCTTCCGTGCTTCGGAGGGCACGTTAAGCCGTCGGTCCCGGTTGTTGTCTTAGGATGGCAGTCGTTATAGCATGGTGGTAGGGCATTTTGCGAATGCACGCCTGGTTAGCTACCACCCTCAAGTAGAAAATCTGTCGCCAAGCACCTAACGGTGTGTTCCGGCAGCAGTCCTTGAGAGCCTGTACTTCTACGTTAGCCTGAACAACATCTTCGACCACATCATCACTTACCATCAGGTGAGATAGTGGTCAATAGTTAACCTATCCGGCAAAAAAAAAAAACTTTGCCAAGCCAAGCACATAACAGTATGTTCCGACAGCTGTTCTTGACCCAGTTCCTATTTTAGTAAGCCTGAAACCTTGTCTACACCATCACTTACCAAATCTACTAAGCCCACGAGCAAAGCCAGCTGTGGGTACAGTTGACCATGGAACTAATGGCAATTTTTAATGAGGTTCTCAATCAAATCAAATTTAAGTGAGATCTGAAGAGTAGTATTTGAGTTATCTCTAACAAAACGTATTTTAAGTTTGAAGTCGGTGTCAGTCCAATTATACATTATGGCAAAAGTGGATTCAGCCAGAAAAACTATATAGACCAAAGAGTCATGTTCACAAAATTACCATGTGTAATTAAAAATATTAAATATAAACAAACCCCATGTCTTGCAGACATCGTAGCTCATGCTCCACACGGGCGGGGTGCGCCGTGGGCACGAGATGCTTAATGGCAAACCACCTCTTCTCGGAACTAGGCAGAGCAGCATGCTGTCGCAGCGAGCCCAGGTACACTGAACTGAATGTGCCCTCTCCAATTTTACGGTGTACCTCAAATATTTTATCCAACTTGGGGAGCTTATACAGCAGTTCACTAATTTGGTTTCCTGAAATAGCGTAAGGTCATTTAATATGCTAGCTTAGTGCGCTGCTTAGTACAGATACACCCAATAAGTAACTTTAAAAAAACTTGGATGCTTTACAACTACACTCAACATCATGTCTAACTGAGCCCTTCCTAGTATAAAGCATCAGTAAAACTATTCGATTAAAACTAGACTTAAATGGCATAAAGACATTGAAGTAATATATTTATTTATTAAATTAGTACGCACAAGCACAAAGTACACTAATGATACGAAATTAAATTATACAATTTTAATAAATGGCCAGCTGGGACTTAACGGCAGATTGTCTATTTCATTTATGTGCTGGATAGACTTAGAGAACGCGTTTGGTTCTGTGCAGCACAAACAGTTATTTGCAAGGAAATGGTATTCAGTTATAGATTAATTTAATTAAGGTATATAAAATTTATGTATATATAACTAGCTGCACCTGCGACTTCGTTCGCGATTGCCGTACCAAAGTCAAAGTCAAAGTCAAAATCATTTATTCAATTTAGGCGTCTATGACGCTCTTATGAAGGTCAATTACAAATTTTAGTATTGAAATATTCTACATTGTACTGCCACGTTCAGCAAATAAAGTGTATAGAGCCACTGCGAGAAGAACGGGCAAGAAACTCGGGGCCATTCTTTTAAACATCTTTTAACAATGTGTTACATACATACTATATAATAGAGTTATTACAATATTTGTTTAAATTATGTAGGTGACAGGCAATAGCTTGGCGGAGGCGGAATTGTCCAGGCATTTTTGTCGTTTATGTAAGGATTTTTTAATCAATATGTTTTTCACATGCAACTTGAATTTCCCTTCTGTGAGCGTTGTAATATGTTTAGGAACTTTATTATAAAACCGCACACAATTACCTAAGAAGGACCTTTTATTTGTCTTTGCTAATCTAAAACCTGGCACCGCTATTTTATCTTTATTCCTAGTATTGTAATCGTGATTGTCACTGTTTAATTTAAATTTACTCAAATTTTTACGAACATACATAATATTTTCAAATATATACAGACTTGGTAAAGTTAAAATATCAATTTCTTTAAAAAGAGCCCTCACAGATTCCCTAGGACCCATTTTATATATGGCTCGAATTGCACGCTTTTGTATGATAAAGATTGTCTCTATCTCAGCAGCAGTTCCCCACAGCAATACGCCATACGACATAATACTGTGGAAGTACGCGAAATAAACTAGGCGAGCAGTAGCTACGTCGGTACGACTTTCCATTGACGTCCGTCGAATCCAGGGGGTAGAGGGGGTGGGGAGAGGGGGGAGGGGTACCACTCCCCCCTCTTCAAAGGAAAAGTCCCGCACCCCCCCCCTTTTTTACTTATATTAAATTTTCCTCATTTACTGGATTAAAATTAAAATAATAATTTTAAAATCGATTGCCATTAAGGAGGGCAGTGGAAGGGGAGGGTCATCCCTTCCCTTTCCCACCACTTTTATTACAAGGTAATGCATAGTTTTCGAGTTTTGCATATATTTGTAAAATCATCACCTCACTTTTTGTAACACTTCACTGATCAAATTTATTGTTTTGTTTGATGTGTAACAGATTTTTTAGCGCTTCGCCGGCCGCTGCCGCGGCACGCTCGCTACGCTCGCTCGGCTCGCGCGTTGTGTTGTCGCAGTTTCAACCTAACCTAACCTGTTTTTTTAATATAAAACGTTACCGAACGTATTCCACTTGACGCCAATTATTATCGCCGTTATTTTCGATTATTTTTACCACATTTTGTATCTATGGTTCATATTAAATGTGGAACCATAGACGCAAAATTATCGACAATATCGAAATTAGCGTCAAGTGGAATACGCCTTTAACCGTTCGTAAAGCGAAACGTTCATTGGCGAGAATTCTATATAATCTATGCTACCACATATTTGTCAATCCCTATGGATTGGCATTAATATTGCAAAATAATTAATTTTCAATATTTTTTTTCTCAAAAACTACGCATTTTCTGATTTTGAAACTTTGCGTGTGTGCTTATAATAATGTAACCTTTCTGTGAAAAAAATATCAACCCTCAACCCGACGTCAGGCAATGGAAAACTGAGCCAAGCTTTATGTTTGGTTCAACATAAGGAACATTTGGTAAAGAAAACTTTAAACATTTCGTCTTTTTTGAATTTAGGAGAAGATTATTAGCGGCGAACCATTTACAAATCTTAGATAATACATTATTTACATGCGTCAGTTCACTGTCTTTCCTGTCTACTTTAAAAATCAGAGAGGTATCATCTGCGAATAAAACAATATCACAGAAATCTTTGACCATGTAAGGCAGATCATTAATATATGTTAGAAACAGAAAAGGTCCCAAAATTGATCCCTGTGGTACTCCCATTTTTACCAATGACCCGGAAGAAGTATTGCCACTTATTCCAACCCTCTGTAGCCTGTCTGACAGATATGACTCTATAAGATTCAGAGCTTTTCCACGAATACCATAGTGGTAAGGTTTACGAATCAGAGTGCAGTGCTCTACACAGTCGAATGCCTTGGAAAGATCACAAAATACGCCAATAGCATTATGTGAACTCTCCCAGGCTTCCAGTATATGCGACATCAATTGAACACCTGCATCTGTTGTGGATTTGCTCTTGGTGAAACCAAACTGATTCTCATTTAATAAATTATGCTTGTTAAAATGGGATAGTATTTGTTTGAGCATAATTTTTTCGAATACTTTACTCAGAACAGGTAAGATGGAAATAGGTCTATAATTGCAAGGGTCAGATGTAGACCCCGACTTTAAAATTGGAGTGATTTTACTTTGTTTCATTAAATCGGGGAAGTTTCCACTATCGACACACAGATTGAATATTGTTTCTAAATATGGTGCAATAATGTAAATTATAGACTCTACCACTTTTACTGACATACCCCACAAGTCTTCAGTACTCTTTATGTTTAAACTTTGAAATGTTTTTATAATTTCAAATCTTGTGGTGTGTCTGAAAGAAAAGTCCGGTGATTTGCTTGGAAAATTATGTTTTAACAGAGTTTCTGCTACATTGGGACAAGAATCCAATGACTTAGTGGCTTCTAGGGGCAAGGTAGAGAAAAAAATTTCAAATATATTCGCCACCTGTATTGAATCAGAGATTTGATTATTATCAATAGTTAAGACATAAGTTGAATCTCTAGGTTTATTTTTACCAGTTTCACTATTTATAGTCTTCCAAATGGTTTTTATTTTATTTTTAGACTTGCTAATTTTGTATCTAATAAAAAGAGATTTAGCACACAAGCAAACAGACTTGAACATTTTTGAATACTTCCTAACATAATCATGAAACTGTTTGCAAGATGTGAAATTTTTCCTGCGATAGAGATCAAACAAGTAATCTCTACTTTTTCGAATACCTGTTGTGGCCCAATCCCCGAACTTCAACTTTCCATCTATTTGTTTTTTTATTTTTGGACATACTTTTTGAAACTCAGTGTTTACTAAAGAAAATAAGCTATTATAAATGTCATTTGGGTCACTATGAGAAAAACTTGTAATGCCAAGCTTAGCTTCTATGTTGGTACTGAGTATTTCCAGCCTACTAGTTGTTAATGGTCTATGTTCAATTTCATACCTTTCTGTTTTTCTGATTCCATCAAATTTTATCACTAGGCCCTCATGATCAGATCTAACACCCTTCATTATTGACTTTTCTTTAGTCTTACAGTTTGAGTATATATTGTCTATACAGGTAGCTGAAGTGTCTGATATCCTAGTGGGCTCACAGAATAGAAATTTCAAATTAAATGACTTAAACAATGAAATAAGATCAGTCTTATTTTTAGTATTCAATAAAATATCTATATTAAAATCACCACATACAAATATGGGTTTTTTGCATTTTGAAATTTTCTGTAGTATATTTTCCAAAGTGGATAAAAATTCTGTAAAATTTTGAGCACGACCTTCATCTGTTGGTGGTCGATATACGCACAACACGAGATGCCTGTCCACCTCCACACAAGCAACCTCACAGACCTACACAAGTACCTGCAGACTAATAATTAATATTTGAGCAATGTTTATCTTGCAACACTGTGGTCTGCGGTGAATCACTCTTAGTAAAGCATAGCTCAGAAAAGAGCTTTTTACTTTGGATTTGAAAACTCCGATGCTCTCCTTGTTTAGCAGTAGAACGAAGATATATTAGATTGTGCACTTCCATTGCGCAGTCTCCGAAATGTACCCGGCAAAAGATAGATAGTTTATATACAATTGATTGTGGCGAATGTTTCAGATTTTAGAGTTTTATCTTAGCCACTTTGCAAAACTAAATAAGGGTGCCGGGGTGCCCGTGGGGTGCCGGCGTGCCCTTGGGTGCCGGGCTGCCCGTGGGGTTCCGGGCTGCCCTTGGGGTGCCGGGTTGATCTTGGGGTGCCGGGCTGCCGCTAGTGACGACAAGTGATGTAGTTTCTAACCAAAAAGTAATGATTAAAATTGGACTACGCGTTAATAAATTACAACTAAGTGTACATTTTGACTTTTAACCCCTTTCCCGAGGAAGACTTGCTGAATTTCAGGATAAAAAAATACAAAGTACTTCTTTGTAGTATGAACTGCAATCATGCTATATGACAGACAGACAGACAGACAAAAAAACAGTTTTAGCATAAGTATCAGCTACAGAGTGCTCTCAAATATATTTTTTTTCAAATTATCTTCAATGTACAGAATTGGACATGTAACAGTTTTATTATGAGTATATATAATTAAGGTCATCCACTTTCGAAAGAGCCTTCTACTTTATCTAGGGATCTAACTAATTTTGGGATGAAATAAAAGAAACCATCGGACCTCAGAGTAATCAAAATGCACGTCTTATTAGGATCTCAAGACAATATAGTCGTATCGCATCTCTCCCAAAACACAAAAGTGCCTTTACAATCGCCACAAACAATTTATGAAACGTGCACAGTCCAGCAAACTGGGTATTGGGTCGAAAAAGAAAATTGAGGATAAAGAGATTGTAAAATCTTTTCTACAACAAGACGAAAATGATAGCAATGAAGTGCATAACAATGAGCTTGGAAATACAAAACAAATGGCTAACCATAGGAGAATTTTGTATCCTTGGCGTTAAAGTGGCGCACCTTGATATACGATTGGTCACCTGCCTTTTTAAAATTCTATCTCAACGCCTTTCAGATGACCCTCCAAGACCAAAGTAATTTAGTAAGATGCGGGAAAGCCACCGAAAAGTCTTGCGGTATTTGTCGGCAGGCCATAGGTACAGCAAGGTACCTTATGTTAGGATGCAAGGTGCTCTTTAATAGGGGTCATTATTCACATCTTCATGATAGAGTCCTCGAAATCATACGCGAAGTAGTGAGTCTCTCGGTAGCTAGAGCAAAAAAAGGGTTGACCACGAACAAACGACAGGTTGCTTTTGTAAAAGAAGGGTCATCTACAAAATCGAAATCAAAGCCTTACTCCATCTTAGGCGCAACTCCCGATTGGACTCTTTGATGGACATGTATGAAAAACATTACAAATATTCCTGAGGATGTTGGTGTTTCGTCATCCAGACCAGACATATTTCTATACTCAAAAAATCTAAAACGCATAGTGCTTATAGAAGTTACTGTGCAGTGGGAAACAAACATACCTAAAGACCACACAATTATGACTTAACAAATGAATTAATCAAAAACGGTTATGTTATTATGCTATGTGGTTAAATTATAAGCTATAGAAGTCGGAGCAAGGGGTATACCAGCGAAATCCCTATATAACCTACTAAAAGACCTTGGCCTGTCAAGAACAACCGTAACTTCCATCCTAGAATGTGTATCCAAGGCGGCATTAGTAGGATCTTACCAAATTTGGTTGGGCAGGGTAGGAGGCTTGAGCGGTGAAAGGGAGCATTAATGCATTATAAAGGGGCCCCTTAACCTTACTCACTGGTTTCAAGTCCCAGGCACCTTGACTTGGGCCTCTTCCTCTGCAACGCTATGGACCCGGCATCCATGGAATGCTAAGTAAATTCATCTCTAACTACAAGATCTGCAACTATGTCAGGGTGGGTTTAAATGACTCACACCGCCATCACATAAAATCTGGATCGCAAAGATAATTGCCCACCCGTTCACCTGGGAGCAAATACCTTACCACATAGTGACTCGGTCAAATATCTAGGAATGCATCTGGATCATAGATTGACATGGAGAACTCACCTACAGAAAAAAAGGGATGAACTTAACTTCCGGTACCGAAACCTTTTGTGGTTCATAGGTAGAAACTCAGTCCTAAGTACAGACAACAAGCTATTAATATATAAAGTCATACTAAAGCCCATCTGGAGTTATGGCATTCAGCCTGCAATACAAATATATCAATAGTACAAAGAGCTCAGAATAATATCCTAAGAAACATATCAAATGCTCCATGGCTCCTAGCGAAATCAAAACAGTCAAGGATGAAATAAGACATTTTTCAGCTCATTACAAAAAGCGACTGACTATGCACCCAAACTCTTAGCCACACAGCTAACTGCCATCAGCTATCCAAAGAGGCTACGCAGACAACACATCATAGAATTGGGCGGAAGTGATGACTAAAAACCCAGAATGGACCACATTTGAGCAACGAGCATTTGATAAAATCAATTATTTGTACGGTATAACCCAATGCAATTTTTTTTATGGTAAGTGAAGATGTGGTTGAATGTGTTAACAGGCTTACCCTAGAATTACTGGCTCTCAGTAACAATTATAAGAAATAAAATATCGTTGTGATTAACAACCCTTTCAACAGTTAGAATATGTGCTATGACTAATTGTAGTAAAACTTGATAAATGACTAAAATGCAGTAACCTATTCAAATATTTGGAAATAATTAGTTTATGTTCAATAATGCCAGCATGATGAGTGCAAAGGCAGAGCAGCAACTAGATTGAGTTTTGTGGGCTACCACTGTTCAACATATTGATACATTCTCCATGTCATCCATATAATTTAGATTAGGATGTCCTGATTTGATTGATATATGAATATTCCAAATATTTTTTGTCAATTACCTTCAAATAGTGCTTAGAAAAATTTATTATTATATATTCATAGCCAAATTTATAGGTTAAAAATAACAGTGAATGAAAATTATAGAATTGTTATTCTTTGGTTTTACCAATTTGGATTTTAGCATAAACAGAATAAGAACTTTCATATTTGACTAATTATTTTATAGTTATTATATTATATACATAACTCCATAAAGTCAATGATCAAGGTGCTTCATTTAGAGCTGAGTCCCTGGCACCCACAATGTCGTCACGTCAAAACAGCTGGGTTAGTGACTACTGAGCATTTTTTCTGTGTATTTATGTGACATGAGTGGTTTTCAGAAAGAAATACCAATAGTCAGGGTATAACAGTTAATTACTCAGCTTATTATAAAATAAGCTGAGTAATTAACTGTAGGTTAGTAGTTAATTTTAGAAATATGAACAAACTGAGAGCTGACTATTGCGCATTTTTATACCAAATAGTTTCCACATTTGTTTTGTTTTGAACCAACTTCCAAAACAGGGAGAGGATTTAGAGGCTATTGAGAAGGAGTTGGGATTATGTACTCCTATTTTCGTATTTCTATAGTGAGTGTCCCGCAGGGTCAGAACTCGAATTTAGCTATAATACCCAACACATTATGCAAACACAGAGAGCAATATACTACTTTACATAACCTACAATATCTGCCATGTTCAGCAATTCAACACGAAGGCAAATTTGGATAAGCGGTATTTATATGATAAAATGAATAGAACGAGTGAAACACTTACTTTCAACGTCGTCTTTGGAGTCAGATGACTGTTCTTCGTTCTTCTTTTTGAGAATTTCGTTGAGGCCATATTTCCGCGTCTGCAAAATTTCTTTTTGCACTTTAACTTCAATTCCTCTTATCCTAGACATTGCTTACCACCTTATTCATAATTCCTGTGACGAAGAGCTTTTCAAGAAAAAATAAAAATTAAAACAAAACAAAACAAAAAAGCAAAACAGGGAAATGAAAAAAAACGAGCAGACTCAACTAGGGTAGGGTAGGGATCAGGATTGGATTCAGACCCTCAAAAAAATATACTACATGGAAAATAAAATCATGCTAATTATCCAAAATTATACTATATACGTTACTTGCCGTTTCAAGTTTTTTTATATTGTATGGCGTTTCGTTTCATGGCATTTATGTTTTGAATTAAGGCGAAAATTAATAGACCAGTGGAGAAGCCTTTGAAAATGGTAAAAAGTGAAAAATATAATGGTATGATGAAACTCGTTGAAAATGGAAGAGATTATAACAAAAGTGAAAGGAAAAAAATATTTATGGTTGATCTGAGGTCGGGAAATGGAAGGGGGTGGTTATTTTCTTCATAAATCTTTTAAACAAACAAGAAGCCCACCTATATTTTACAAAAAGCTGATATTTTGACGCGAGTATTTTCGATTGAAAATTAGGGTGTATTTTCGATATTAAGTCAACTTCAACTTTTTCTTTATGTGGCTTCTGCGGGCTTGCCACAATTTCGCCAATGTCGCGTGGATAGAGAAAAAACAAACGAAACAGAGAATGATCGGTGGCAGGCTTTTGTACAACTCAACATGTGGGTCAATTTAGTATCCGGGTAAAGTTAATCTGAAAGAGGACAACACAAAACGTATACAGTACAACACAAGTAATATGTCTACTACAGCTATCTACAAAAACAAAACATCATATCAAATTTGTATAATAAGTATATAAATAAATAATATTATAATACAATACATTCAAAGCCTGATCTTATTAATTTGAATAAATTTACTTAATATATAAATATAAGGATTGGAAGCATATGTTAGAACATTGCCAAAGTTAGTGGGACGGGGAATATCTGCAGGTAGCAAGTCGTACAAAGAACAGTTGAGATTTGTACAGCTAAAGAAGATGTGTTCCGTAGTACCTTCGTCAAGGCCACACTCACAAAGCGAGTGGTCTCGAACTCTGATTTTCGCTAAGAATACTGGTGTGCATGAGTGACCCAGCCGCAGGCGACAGATTGTGGAAGTAACTACTTTGCAAATCTTTTTGAATTTGAAGAACCATGGTCTTGTAGGAATTGTGGGTTGTACAGAGGCATAGAATTTTCCTTTAATAGTTTTAGATTTTTGCCATAATCTGTCCCATGACTGACGCATTTGAAGCATACAAGTAGAAGTAAGGTCATGGGAGTAAATCACATACTGATCCTTGTTACCTATAGAAGAGGCTTGCTTGGCACATCCATCAACGGATTCATTTCCAGGAATTCCCACATGACCAGGTATCCACGCCAAAGCTACTTTTATATCAAGCTGGTGGCAATTATAAAGGGCTTCTTTGATTTTCAAAATAATAGGAAATTTAGATTTTGCCTTGAATTGGTTAGCTACTACTGCTTGGAGACAACTTTTTGAGTCAGTAAATATGATCGCTTTGTCAATGCAATGGGACTTTACATACATGATTGCTTCTAGGATGGCGGTTGCTTCACCAGTAAAAACTGAAGATATGGGTGGACATTTATTGCTGAGGATAATTCTGTATTTTGGAATCCACACAGCCGCTCCAACATCTTTATTTTCAGACTTTGAGGCATCTGTATATATAGCGAGCCAGTTTGTCCATTTAGTAACAAGTATCTCAGAAAACTTTCGAACGGGTTCAATTGTTTCTTTGTCAATACCGAAATTGAGTATGACATATGGCTGAAAAATTAAAGCTTCATAGCTTATAGAGAATAGAGGATTGATGGAACACTGAGCGATTGGACAAGGGAGTTGGCAGTATTTCATATAACTGCGGAGGATGCAAGGGAGTTTTTCATCAGCACTGGTATAGCCCTAGGATCGATATACCTCATAAAGGTTTTTAATTTTAGGTAGAAGAGAATGGTTAGAATTTTGAACCAGCTTAAAAATAAACCTATCAGAAAGGTACTGTCGGCGTAGAAGTAGGGGGGGGTCCACACACTCAACCTGCATTGCATTTATTGGTGATGACTTCATTGCCCCTAATATGATGCGCAGGCATTTTGCCTGGATTTTGGAAAGCTTATCAAGAGCAGCTTTATTGCCAGGGTCTAAAAGGAATGTTCCATAATCTAAGTTGCTGCGTATGATGGCATTGTATAATAGCTTTTGACAGAAAGGGTGGGATCCCCACCACACTCCAGAAAGTGCTCTAATTATATTTATATTTTTTTCGCATTTTGAGATAACATGGTTGAAGTGAGGTATACCAGTCAGTCTAGTATCCAGCCAAACACCGAGGAATTTGACTGAACTATGTTGAGGGATGAGTTCATTATCAAGGGATAAATTCAAGTCAGGGATAAGTCTTTTCCTAGTGAAGACTATAGAGCAACTTTTGCTAGGTGAGATGGAGAGGCCATGGTCAGATAGCCAATCTCCTAATGAATGCAAGGCAGAGTTGAGTCGTGATTCAGCCTGTAATATGTTCCCAGAAGGAAGGTATAATGCAAGGTCATCGGCATATTGTAATATTTCACAGAGAGAGTGGACTGAGAGTTCTAAATCATGGGTGTATATACTGTAAAGGATGGGGCTTAAAACTGATCCCTGGGGGAGACCCTTCCAGACTTTTCTGGGTTCAGTATATGAAGTCTGTGTTCTGACTAGGATGGATCTTTCCATTAGGAAGCAGCTGATAAAACGAACCAACCTCTCAGGTATACTCAGCTGTAACATCTTGTTTCTGAGTAGTGGAAGTAGGACATTATCATAAGCTGAAGAAACATCTAAGAACACCCCTACAAGTTTTTTTTTTTTTTTGTATGATGAAAGAATTTCTGTGGTTAGTATGCTAAGACTGTCGTATGTGCTCATTCCTTTACGGAAACCAAACTGAGACTTAGGGACGAGAAGATGTGTTATTAATCGGTTTTTTTTTGGGGATGTGGAGATCTGCAGCAGAAAGTAATAAATTGACAAATGATGAATAAAAAGATGGTGTGTTGACATTATTAAGGGAGGGTAGTGAATCTAAATACTGATCAAGGGTAGAAGAATATGAATCCCAATTAGCTGCTGTGAGTCTGTATTTAATAAGGGGATTTGTGGAAACCTGAGGCAAAACTCTTAGATGAAGTCTAAGTAAGATGGGATAGTGGTCGCTACCATAGGAAACAGGTAGAATTTCCCATGAAATACATGTTGAGAGGGCTGGAGAACATATAGTAAGATCTACAGCACTATGTGGATTTTGCGATGGGAGTACTCTACGTGTGGGTGAGCCATCATTAATAACACATAGGTTAGCTTCGTCTAAAATTTCAAGTAGAGAATATCCATATGAATCACAGCTAGCGGATCCCCAGGAAGTATGGTGAGCGTTAAAATCACCCATCAATATAACAGGAGCAGGGACGGAAGAAATTAACATTAAAATATCAGGGGTTAATGATGAATGAGGGTTTGAGATATATATGGATATAAATGTTATATCCATAGCTCGAACAGCCACTGCATTAATATGAGGGCTGTGAGCAGGTAATAAAATTTGTGAAAATGTTAAGCATCGCTTAACTAATAGTGCACATCCGGCATACCCATCCTGGCGGTCATCCCTAAGACAGGTGTACCCAGATACTCGAAAATGAGATCCGGGGACAAACCAGGTCTCCGAGATGGCCACCAGGATGGGTGAATATTTTCTAATCAGGGAATGTAATTCATATTTCTTCAGTCGAAGACTGTGGGCATTCCACTGAAGGGCTAGGTACTGGTCCATTATGGCTTATTAGGCCTGTGAGTTGATTTATAATTTGGGCAACGTTGGACGGTAGGTTCAGAGAGTTCTGAGAGATGATGTTAATAATGATTGTTAGTAATTGAACTAACAATTGCTCCTGTGAATTATTACTTTGCTGGGGTGGTTGAGACATCTGCAGAGCGTATCCATTAGGTAGAGAAGATGGTTCAGTGGCTACTATAGACCGATGGGCCTCAAGGTCATATGACTTGCCCCTGTAGGTCTGGGGGCGTGGATTACGTGTCTCTATTTTTCTATAAGATATAGTTTGCGGGCTTGACGGCATATTTGTGCTACGTGTTTCTGAGACAGGAGGAGCAGACATGGATATTGTTGGTTCTTTGACAACCTGGTTAACGGATCTACCAATTTTTGGGCTAAGGGCACTAGCTTCCTGGTAAGATATACCATCTCGGGACATTGTTACCTTAATATTTTTCTGCCTTTCTTGTTCTGGACAGGTCCTGCTGGTACTGAAATGGTGAGCAGAGCAATAGAGGCAGGTAGAGTTCTCCTCTTGAACACTACAGTCATCACCCTTGTGGGGTTGACTGCATCGGTAGCATCGGGGTTGGGAGCGGCATTGAGTTTTTATGTGACCGAATCGACAACAATTCAAACATTGAATTGTTGGGTACTGGTAAGTTTCCACAAGAAGAGAAAAGTAGTAAGAAAATATACGCTGTGGTAATTCTTGACCCCTGAAGGTCAGGACTACAGTTTGTGTGGGTTCCCATACTATATTACCATCTACTTTATTTTTGCGATTCAGTCGTCTCGCTTTCAAGATTTGAGTGCAGCAACCTGGTACTTGCACTGAGTTAACAAAGTCATCCATAGACCAGTCAACTGGAACTCCACGGACTATTCCCATCCTTGTGACATTAAAAGTGGGTATGAAAGCCTCATATTTATATATTTTTAAAACAGGATTATTTAGGAAGTTGTTGGCTCCTAAGGCAGTCCTAAATTGAATGGAGATTTTGTTTCTTCCTACTTTCTTAACTCCATCACGACAAACTTGTTCAATTTTATTCGAGAACAGGAATTGTCCGAATTTAATGGGCTTTATAGTCTTACCTGCGGTGGGGTCAGCTTCGATTCTAGACACATGAACAATAAACGGACCAGTGTCCGTTGCCTCATATTACCGAATGCCTAGCACTGTCATTGACGGGTGCGTATATACTGTTTGTACAGTATATACGCACCCGTCGTAGGGATCAGGGTTGGATTCGGAACCTCAAAAAAATATACTACATGGAAAATAAAATATACCTATATGATATTTTGACGCGAGTATTTTCGATTGAAAATTAGGGTGTATTTTCGATATTAAGTCAAGAAATAAATATATTAAATAAAAAAAAATACAGTGTTTTTGGGGTATAAAAAGTTTTCATTAAATTCTGTATAATTAAAGTTTTTTTGGTATAAGATAAAAATAAAAAAAAAACAAAAACTTTTATATTTGGATTCTTCTCATAAATTTTGCAGCTAAGTGAAAAAAGTTCTAATGCTAAAGTTGTAGATCTTTTTACTACCTACAACTTTGCCATATTTTTTTCCATAGGACTTGTAGTTTAGCCGGAAATCGAAATAAACCGTTTTTTATCCTTAAAAACTCACCACTCTATATTTCTCAATCTCAGATGGTCCGTAAATTATTTTTCCTTTAATTTTTGTTATATTTTCTTTCCCTTTTCAACGGGTTTCATTTTACAACGAAAAAAAGAATGAATTCATGGTATTTTCACCTAAAGGAACACGGTTAAATCAAGTTAAATCACTTTTATCTTAATGAGACTGCTTTGAAACGGGTGAGTCACTTTAAATACTTAGGACACATTATAAGTGAAAATTTAAATGACGAGTTAGACTTGGAAAGGGAGCGGAGAGCGTTGAGGGTGAGAGCAAATATGTTGGTCCGTAGGTTTGCTCGTTGTTCAACGAGAGTAAAAATCACTCTGTTCAAGTCATACTGCCAGACTTTCTATACGAGTAGCCTATGGACTACGTGCACTAAAAAATCCGTTAACACCCTTCGTGTCCAGTATAATAATGCATTTAGGATGATGTTGGGACTCCCGCGGTTCTGCAGTGCATCTCACATGTTTGCCGAAGCACGCGTTGACGGGTTCCATGCTTGCATGCGTAAAAAAGTAGCATCACTGTTATGTCGGCTATCCTCGAGTACCAACACCATCCTAAGTACAATTGCTAGCAGGTGGAATGGCCCCATTTTCAGGCATTGCGCTCGTGTACTGGTGGAGTAGGTATTTATACCTACTACCCGGGGCCGAATACATATCCATCATTTATTAGTATTTCTTATATTTATAATGTAACTAACACATAGCCTAAGTTTACTAACAATGTATGGATCTTAGTTATCTGAAGTAAAAACATTATTATTATTATTATTTACTATTTCTTTTGTTTCAGATATTATCTACCCTGGTCTATGAGCCTTTAATAGGAAATAAAATAATATTGTTTTTTATTTTTTTTGATAAATCCTTTCTATATTGTACTATATCGCGTGAATCTTAGATACAGAGAGAAGATTTTTCAATATCTAATACATTTCTGCAATACTTATTGCATATACAATTACTACATAATATATACCATTTGTAATGAGAAAACGTATATTTTAAAATATTTGTCAGCATTGGTGCCAATAACTGTTCTAGATTAGATAAGACGAGCAATCCTAAAAACTTGCGAATACCATAATCGCGTAGAATGATTCGAAACCTAGATAAAAGTGTGAAAAATCTGTAATTTTATTTGATTACTTACCTGATACAGATGTGTTTCCAACAAAAAAAATGCATTCGTAATTCCTAAATAATAGTCAATGGAACGAGTTGCAGGTCATTCTTACATTTGGATTTTGTTAAATTAACTTTGCTGAACATTCTTTTACAATCAGCGTTTGCGTGAGGTAAAATCAGGAAATCAAGAGCAAATTTTGTAATATTTTGAAAGGGATAGTTTTCAATCTAATCAACCCAAGACCTTAGTAAATGTTGCCGTACATACAAAATCCCGGTATTGTAGGGTAAACATTTTAAATGAATAGAGATTACCAAAAATAAAAGTCGGTCGACATGAAGACAAAATTATGGTATTTTCGCGTAGTATAGTGACATTACGATACTACATACTACACACAATGAAATTATGGTACAAATAGTATAATTATACTACGAAATCCAACACAGGGGTGCGTTCCGAACCTTGGTTAGAGCGCACTCGGAGTGCAACTTTTCACTCTAACGTCGTTCACAGCCTTCGAGTAGAGCGTTCGGTTGTCACAACTGGACCGTTCCAAACCTTTGAAGGTTGCAACTTTTTAACCATAAAACGCGCGACATGAAATGACTTTGACGTTTATATCGTATTCTATCTGATGCGCTCACCCATAAATCTCAAAAAATACAAATACTAATATCATTTCTTAAAATATAAAACTTAAATAAAAATGGAAAGCTAATTTGTAACAGTATTAAATAGCAATTATTATTACGATAATGATGTAAGTCTGTCAATGTCACAATTTGTTTGAGGTTATAAAACAACCGGTCGTTCCATACCTCAGGGTAAGTTGCAATACAACCGAACAACCAAACAACTACACTCTGAGGCTCGGAACGCACCCCTGGTAGGGATGGTCGATGTTGACAATTGACATTTCGGCTCAATATCGATGTTTTTAACATGGTTTAGTTCCAATTTTTTTTTAATGGTATATTTATAGTTGTACTATAATATATATGATATACCTGTAGAACTTAATTGCTTTTATACACATTTTTTCATGTAACATCGATGTTAAGCCATGACATCGATAAGATATTTCTGATGTTATATTACTTGCTACCCCCTTGGACCCCAAACTAGGCACGAGGCCTGTATCTTGGGGCCCGAGTGCAATTTCATCTATAGCTTAGCTTTCGACACGACTACATACTAAAATGACTTAAAATTTACATTTAATGGTTAGAAGATAACAGTTTTCATGTTCAATGAGTGAATTTTACGTATGTGTAAGCGGTGCGTACCATTTGAGTGAGATTCGCTAAAAACGCTAACAACGATCACACTCCCAAAAAGTTGTTCCACATGAGTCTTGGCGGTATTTTCGCCATAAACGCTACATCTAATGTTAAAAGTGACAGAAGTGACTCATTTTTGTGGCATTCTTAGCGTTCTTATCCTAAATGGAACAGGGGATGACAGTTACAAACGATCAGGACGGCGATTCTCGTGCAGTGATATGAATATCATAGTAGATAAATATCGAGAAAACATGGCGAATATCAAGTCGTGTAGTTTTGTGTTATTCTCGCAATATCACAATCGATAAATATCAAGCCCTAGCGATCGACACGCAACATTGCGAAATCGGGATTATCATTATACTTTCTATACACATAAACACAAGTTCATCTGTGGACATATTTTTATATCTACCACTCGCGAGAATAGCATTTTTGTAAAAAGTCGATATTTTTGGGATATTAATAGTCTATAGGTGACACGGGATAAATATCGAGAATCGATAAATTTATCCCAATTTTGAGAATTGCCCCCCAGTGATCACAACCATAGACGCAATTGTGATCAAAATTATCGAAAATAACGTTCTTAGCGACAAATGGAGTATACCCTTACATACCAACACAGTGATCACAACCATAGACGCAATGTGGTCAAAATTATCGAAAATAACGAAATTGGCTAGAAACTAGAAATGGAATACGCCCTCAGTGTATTGGACATTGGACGAAAATTACGAGATAGTAAAATTGAGTAAAACCAGAATTTAAGCTCGTAGAATATAAATATACTATCAACTATGTTTGCTAGCAGTTTAAATAAAAGAATTAGTCTATATCATACAGTAGGTGCCAGTTATAATCTAGATTAATAAGAACTAGTAGGTAGTTAGGTACATCATTATTTATTTAAATCAATGTTTGCAGGCAAAATACGTTACTAAAGTGCCTAAACCGGAGATCCCAAAGAATCCCTTAGAAAATGTATACTCGGCGCCAAATCAAAAAGACAACGGAGTTGTTTATGATAGAAAACCCTTCAAGATGACCCTTGAAGCAGG
Source organism: Plagodis pulveraria (assembly GCA_963890685.1). Classification (NCBI taxonomy): domain Eukaryota; kingdom Metazoa; phylum Arthropoda; class Insecta; order Lepidoptera; family Geometridae; genus Plagodis; species Plagodis pulveraria. The sequence goes on along the minus strand of OY982950.1, from coordinate 38,236,745 downwards.
GAAGACGTATCACTGGTGTCTATGCGGCCGATCCAAGTCGCAGCCGCTGTGTGATGGGACACACAAGGACATATTTCTAAAAATTACACAAAGGTTATCCTTTTATACCAGAAAATTAATATGGGACTTCATTTTTGGTGTTTTTATCATCAATGTCCACCTTTGAATAAGGTCTCCCCATTAAAAGGGGATATGCCATAATCCCCACGGCCCTTAGTTACCTCCTACGAGTTTATGACACCCATGGGTAGAATCGGATGTGAGAAATTCTAACCCATCGGGGAATATTTGAATAGTAGTTGCTAATTGCATGAAATTTATGATCATGTCATTGTGAATTATTGATTTTGGGTTTGTGTGCCCATGCATGGCATAATACAGCGAGCAATCTTTTCTAATTAAATAACCACAATCAATAATAAAATACTTAATGTAGTACTAAAAAGAGGTCAAATATTTTTTTTGACCATTGTTTTATCTTAGCAATTTCTAAATCATTTGTTGTCCAGTGACACTTTGGAGCACCACATGTTGACAGTATATCCACTAGTCACTACTATTACATGAAACATATTTTAAAATTTTGGGATGTGTCATAATCTGTGCACTTAATATAATACTTAGCCACTTTTACTAGTGTTAGTGCCACCCTGTAGACCTTATAGGGTTACAGTCGAATGGGTTGGCATGACCTGTGGCAGCAGTTTCTAGAGATATTACTTCAGGATGGTACCAGTTGTGAGAGCTCTGGAGCATCCTTCTATGGGTGTCTTCCTCCAGACCCTGTACATGAAGGTGCCATGCATATCCTGGAAGGAGCACAAGCATTTTTAATTATTTTACTCGCTGCTTGGTGCAAATGAGGCAAGAGGCTTAAGTATCCATAACCACGCTTAACATGAACTTTTATACCATAAGTCCTTGATTACAACAGACACAAAACTAGTTAAGTTTTTTTTTTATTGATCTAAATATATGGAATTGTGTTTTTGGATCAGGTGAAGTATTTGCCATATCACTAAGAATATATATTATATATTTATATAGATAGGCTTCCCACTAGGAGACCCTGTTTTGGGAAGTCTTATTTTTTTTTTTATGCCTGAAAGGTTAGCCTTTGACCACTATCTCACCTGATGGTAAGTGACGATGTGGTCAAAGATGTTGTTCAGGCTAACCTAGAAGTACTGGCTCTCAAGGACAGCTGCCGGAACACACCGTTAGGTGCTTGGCGACAGATTTTCTACTTGAGGGTGGTAGCTAGCCAGGCAGGCATTCCCAAAAATGCCCTACCACCATGCTATAACGACTGCCATCCTAAGACAACAACCGGGACCGACGGCTTAATGTGCCCTCCGAAACACGGAAACGCTCAGTAGTAATGTCACTAGCGGTCACCCATCCAACTCATGACCGCGCGCGACATTGCTTTACTTTGCTGATCGGTTGAGAACAGCTAAGTAAACTTCGCTACGAGCGCTTCAAAATTTACTTCCTAATGTACAAATTCACATTATTAGAGTAAGCTTGAAAATATACAAGACAAAAATTCAAATAAAATCGCCTTGAATCATTTCATACTTTTGATTACATTATCCATAACAATTTTATGAAAATAATTTTAAAAAATATGTAATTAACATTTCAAAATATTAATATAAAAATATTGACTAGAATTATATATTTGTGTGTGATGATTTGAGAGGGTGTTTTGATTGTGATGTATGGGGGTGTGGGAGGATGTTTAATGTATGTTTGTGTTTAATAGCATTTATATAATATGTTGCATTCGTTTTTTTGTTTCTAAATAGCTATAATTTCGTCACCAATTGCTAAGTTTTATTCTGCATTAATATCTAGGTAATTAAATTGATTGATCAATGTTTTGTGGAATATGGTAATTTACCACAAACAATAGTCATAACACTAGTAGAAACTGGCTTTCAGCGTATAGGGCATTAGTAGAAAAGCGGAAGGCTTTCTGTATGCCACCTTTAAGCATGCTTTACCACTCATACTAAAAAACTTTTTGAAATTTGTCTTTACCTTATGAATTGTTGTACAATAAACTGAACAATTTTGAGTGCTATACCGAAAATGCATAAATATGCTGTGGTATGCTGATATGTGTTAATGTTTGTGTTTCAGGCCTATCAGATTTACTGTAGAGAAGACCAAAGAGTACTGGCTCTGCAACTGTAAACAGACAAAGTTGAGACCGTTCTGTGATGGAACGCACAAACAGAAAGAAGTCAAGGAGACCACTGTGAGGGTTTAAAGAAACAGTTGTTTAAGTGTAGATAATATAATTAGTTTATGTAGAAAAAATCTATTAAAATATAAAAGAAAATGCTATATTATACTCTATTTTATTTAACTGTTACCAATCTAATATTTGTACACTTCATGGTAACTAATATGCTTGAAATTTCCTTTCCGGTTAAAGCAGAAACAAACATATACGGGGAAAAAAAATGAAAGTTTTTTTAGCTTTTGTAGCATAAATTGGTAATTTTTAAACATGAGCATTGTATTCGCGGTATTCAAAAAAGTACTTCTAAATACGATTACAAGTATGTACTATCGCTACCGCGTGCTGATCGAAAATCACATTCACAAATGTTTAAAGCACATTTTTTTTAATTCGGATAGGATCGAACCTTCTTCGATTTTGCGCTGGACGCATAAACCACTCGGCCACCGGAACCATACTCATTGGAACCGAAACTAAAAAAAATATTTTATATTTGGTCTGAGTAAAATGAGACTGTCTTTCGGCGGCATCGAGAAACTCGCCTATAACAGATGAATTTCGTCACAAGTCACGAATTGCACTGCGCCCGTCACCTTGAGACATAGTTGTAAAGTATCATGTGCCTGTAATTTCACTGGCTCTCAAGGACTGCTGCCCGAACACACAGTTAAGTGCTTGGCGACAGATTTTCAACTTGAGGGTGGTCACTAGCCAGGCGGGCATTCGCAAAATGCCCTTCCACCATGCGGTGAAGCTCAAGCCCGCGGCGGGATTTGAACCTGCTGCGCGGCAGTCCATAGCCAATGCCAGTGGAATTGGCTATGGACTGCCGCCATCATTGCTTCAAAAAGTTGACTTTTTTGAGTTGGAAGCGACGATCATCCAGATGGATGATAGTTTGCCGGAAAATCATTTTGATGTCGGCCACAAAGACGACCTGATCTCGCCGAAAACTGGTAATGACGTCACAAAGGTCCTTGACTTATTTTGGACCAGAATGCGAACATTGGTTCAATGATACACCGGTCAAAGTCTGTGCAGAACCATCAAATACCGTACGCAGCTTGCCAGTTGATGACTTCAATACTGTGTGGTGAGGAAGAAAGTAGTGGTCCACCGAATGCCATTCCAAATTTGCAACGGACATGTGTATAACTAACTCGTCATACTCCCTCATGAAGTCGAACTTTGACCACTATCTCACCTGATGGTAAGTGATGATGTGGTCGAAGATGTTGTTCAGGCTAACCTAGAAGTACTGGCTCTCAAGGACAGCTGCCGGAACACACCGTTAAGTGCTTGGCGACAGATTTTCTACTTGAGGGTGGTAGCTAGCCAGGCGGGCATTCGCAAAATGCCCTACCACCATGCTATAACGACTGCCATCCTAAGACGACAACCGGGACCGACGGCTTAACGTGCCCTCCGGAGCACGGAAACGCTCAGTAGTAATGTCACTAGCGGTCACCCATCCAACTCATGACCGCGCGCGACGTTGCTTAACTTTGCTGATCGGTTGAGAAAAAATATCGCTTTTCAGCAATGGGTGGGGATTGACCAAGAGGAGGGGCAATTTAGTAATGATCCGGCCAGAACGGAGTCGACCAGTGTTGTTCTGGAAGAACAACTCGTACTCCTCATGTTCCGGATCCAAACGTACTGCATGAGGGGTCCCTCCACTTCCCAAAATCTCTGAACTGCATCAGATAGAGCGAAGCCCACAGTCAACAAGCAGTCAGGTTCGGGTGGAGAGGGGACCCTTAAGACTGGTCCTATCAACACAAAACCAAATACGGTCGGGATGGCAACTAAACCACCTGGCTGTGTGACCCGGTTATATTACCCATAAATTTTGGTCGGACATCGGAGCCAATCAACAAATCAATTTGTCCCGGTGTATCAAATTTGGGGTCAGCTAGGTTCAAGCGTGATGTCAAACTAACCGTAGAAGTGGACCATTGTTTATGTGGGTGCCTACCCAAAATATTACCTATCCATAACAAGAGCCGAAGGACCTATTCTCGGGGTTGGAGATTCAACAGGGGTGAACAAAACGTAAACTTGCCCCTCAACAGTAGATACAGCAGCCTAACCTACACCCATAGACCTAGGATTTTTTCGCTACGTACATCCTAAGCCTATGCCTACACCTCGGATAACGTCAGAATATTTTCGAAAATTTAGGCCTACCTGACTTACCAACCAAGTAGAAATAATGCAACATAATGTTCAAAGCGTGAGCGGAGGTCAGTAAGCAGTTTTTTCAAAATAATATGAACCAACAAATAAGACTAATGGTCCACGGGCAACTCCAAACGTTTCAATGCATTAGTTGCCGCCAACAGCGGGTTCAATAGCTGACTGCGTAAGCTAGACACTCGGGTGACCTCAAAATGTAGTTGATATGTGCATAGGCCAAACCACGTTTATAGTGATACCTCCTGGAGATCGGGTCGCGCGCGGTCAAATAATGGTCATCATCAACAGGCAGGTATGCGACCAGACCGCTTGGGTCAGCTTCTAACACCGACAGCAAATATGCCAATTTTTGCGAAGTTCGAAGGTCAGTTCTGGCTTCACCAAGGCTATCAAACAGATTCATGAAGGAGATGTAATTCTCTATCCGACCATCAAAGTGTGGCAAGTATAATGTTGGAACTCGGCTCAACAAACTAGATGGTAACCATCCCCAAATTGAAGCCGGCCGGCTTCAATTTGGGGATGGTTACCCCGTTTCTCAAATCAGTAATTTCTACTGCCTTTGGGCGATCAGATCACTAAAATCGGTGATCTGATTTAAGTCACCAGTTACCCTGTCCGGCTGAATACATCAAGAGGGATGTCTGTAACAATAGTGTCATACTGAATGTACAATTTCTAAACCATTTTTTTAGATTTTTACTCTTGATATGGAAAGTGATTATGTGTTCAGGATGGAAGATGTTGTTCAGGATAACCTAGAATTACTGGCTCTCAAGGACAGCTGCTGTGCACTCTTGCTTGCTCCTGCTTGGCGACAGATTTTTTACTTGAGTCCTTTGGCTATAGCCAGACGGACATCCGCAAAATGCCCTACAACTTCTAAAAAATGGCTATAGCCAGACGGGCATTCGCAAAATGCCCTACCACCATGCTATAACGACTGCCATCAAAAGACGACAACCGGGACCGACGGCTTAATGTGCCCTCCGAAGCACGGAAGCGCTGAATAGTAGGTAGGTAATGTCACTAGCGGTCACCCATAACAGTTAAGAAAAGCTGAGCAAACTTCGCTACGAGCGCTTCAAAACGGTCAGTCATGGTCCGAACCATCAAAGCATCAATTCGGTCTTCGCGACTTCTACCAAGACAGCTGCTAAAGAAATCCACCGGAGCTGAGCAGCGATGGCTTTTACAATTGAACGCAATTCATTTACCATTTCAAACCAATATACGAACAATAATACAAAAAAGAAGACAAGTAAATTCACTTGTCAATTTTAACAAGTAAGTAAACTTGTTGTCTTACTAATTAAGGCCGCTGAACCTACAAAATTATTACAAATATTCAAATACATAGGGTGGTGAATAAGTTTACAAGTAGAACACAAATAGATTTTAGAAGTGTCAGCAACAAACAATATATACAGGGTTATTGGTAAAATGCTGACAACCTCTTAGGGTTGACTTCTGCTAGTCCTAAGAAACATTTTGTGAAGAATTTTTTTTGATTTAAAAAAAAAAAAACTTTATTTTTTACTTTTCTTTTGTGTTTTTTTTATATGTTTTAGACTGAATAAGCACGAGGACCACCTGATGTCAAAAGTCTCTTGTGCCTGTAATGTATTATTTCATATTTTTTATTACTTTGCTCTATGTAAATATTCAAAACTCTATTCAAAGGGACCACTGCGCGGTTCAGTGCTGCCGCGGCGGGCGCTCTTAGTTCGGAGTAGTCATTAAATTAAAACACAAAAAAAATATATTTAATTTTATTTTAAACAAAGAAAAAAGTTATCTCAAAATGTTTCTTAGGACTAGCAGAAGTCAACCCTAAGAGGTTGTTAGCATTTTACCAATAACCCTGTATATATATTAAATGTAGGTACTGGACCGTTCAAACTGATGTACTCAACCCTAATTTAAGTAACAGTTTCCAATATTATAATCTGAGTATTATTGACAACAGTAATAGCGGCTTTACTCAAGTTAACACATAAGTTTATAATCATGTACTTATAGTATTTACGTACGAATCCAAATTTAAAAATAAGGTATTGTGAATTCTATATTTTGCAATGATTTGATTGGAATAGGTACGAATATAAGGTAAATTGGAATAGCGAATCGTGGAGGAAAAACGATTTAACAGACTGGTGGACCAAACGACTCGAGATTGTTGACCAAGTGAGCGCGAAGTGTCTCCGTTTCAGCTTGGACGAAAATGCTTTCCTGTGTCTATCCAGGTATTTTCCCCTAAAGGTCGCCATTCTAAACTTAATCTCGTGAAATTTTGTGAGTGGGTTAGAGAATTATTGATTAGTTTGAAAAATCCCAATTAAGATACGAAAACTGCAACATTAACTGTCACTTTGACAACTGTCACATCTAAGGCCTTGCTTCAGAGTTAATCCAATAGCAAAAGTGATATGTATGCTTTTCATGGGAATTATTCCTTTATATTAATTTAACTAGCAGCACGCCCTGGCTTCGCACGGGAATGTAAAAAACATATATATATACACACATAAACCCTAAAGAAAATAATAAAGAATGTTTGAATATAATTATTTTAATGAACTTTTATTCACTTATATATATTTTTGTGTTTATGATATATTTTATCGTACAAAATCATTAACCTCTTTTTGCGCAGTTGGATAAAAACTATCCTATGTCCTTCCCCATGTCTCAAACCATTTCGATACCAAATTTCATCTTTTGAGTAGATCGGTTATCGCACAAAATCATTAACCTCCTTTTGCGGAGCTTGATATGGTTCTTCGATTCACCCTTCATCGAATGATATGCTTCATCGAAACCATGCTTAAACGATTGTCGCTTTACCGAAAAAACTATTCGTCGAACGAACGTTTCACCGAAACCACTCCTTGACGACGATTGGTTTTACGATAGAATCCTTCTCCATTCAAAGGTACGCCGAAAACACTCCTTGCCGACAGATCGTTCTACGAAAGAAGCAGTTGGTAAAAACTATCCTATGTCCTCCCCCGTGTCTCAAACCATTTTCATACCAAATTTCATCCTAATTGGTCCAGTAGATCGGTTATCGCGCAAAATCATTAACCTCTTTTTGCACAGTTGGATAAAAACTATCCTATGTCCTTCCCCATGACTCAAACTATTTCCATACCAAATTTCATCCTAATCGGTCCAGTAGATCGTTTATCGCGCAAAACCATTAGTTAACCTCTTTTTGCGCAGTTGGATAAAAACTATCCTATGTCCTTCCCCATGACTCAAACCATTTCCATATCAAATTTCATCCTAATCGGTCCAGTAGATCGGTTATCGCGCAAAAGCATTAACTTTCTCTCTTTTTGCGTAGTCGGATAAAAACTATCCTATGTCCTTCCTCGTGTCTCAAACTATTTCCATACCAAATTTCATCCTAAACGGTCCAGTAGTTTCAGAGCCTATTCAATGCAAACAAACAATCTATCAAATCTTTCCTCTTTATTATATTAGTTTAGATTATTATTTGTAATATCGATGAAGCAAATTATTTTGTTTCTAGTGGGTGGAGGGGGAAACTTAAATTCTTAAGAAACTTTAAACTAGGTTTAAATCACGTATATTTCTCATTATTTTTGTCCCGACGTTTCAAACACTTTGTAGTGATCGTGGTCACGGGGAGACTAATTGGTTTTATTTATCACTTAAGTTATTAAGAAATTATTTGTACTACCGTCAGAAATTTTAATATTAATCATAACGTTCCCTGTTCACGCAGTATTCGCTCACTGTGTCTTGCAGATATGTGTCGGCCATGGGATTTAATTAATTTGATTACAGTATCCCAAGCAGGTGGTATTTGCCAACCATCATCTCTATTGAAATTTTGGTAAGTACTTTGTAATTTCAATAGCCTCGCGTAATATTCTTGGCATAAACCGGTGTCTCTCTGGCGAGGATTTGTGGATTGTCGAACCGAATGTAGTGGTTGGGTTTGTCCTGGGCATGTTCACAAACCGCAGACTTGGTCATATATAATGATAAATATACGCGAATTAAACGTTTAAAGTTCTTTAATTACTATGTGTAATATTTGCGTAAACCTAAGACAACATTCCCCGTCTAAGTTCAGTGTAGTAAGTATCTAAATGCTTTTGTTGTAGTAGCTGTAGTGTTGTATATAGTTCGTAGTAAGGCATACCGCCGGTAGTATAATATTATCCATCGATAGTGGTTTACTATTATCCTTTAACCAAATGAACCTTATTACATTCCTGTCTTCATGCGTGGTAGGTAAGGTACGCATAACCTATGAAACCTAATAAATCATAATAACCGCATCAAAATATTGTTAGGTAGATAAGTACAACAATTATTCATACGATGACAACATTAGACTTCACGCACACATTTACGCGTGTACAAAAACAACATTTGTGTAGTGTCTGTGTAATAGGTAGTTAGAACGCGGCTTTTGTATAGAGTCTTCACTAGAATGAAGACAGGAATGTAATAAGGTTCATTTGGTTAAAGGATAATAGTAAACCACTATCGATGGATAATATTATACTACCGGCGGTATGCCTTACTACGAACTATATACAACACTACAGCTACTACAACAAAAGCATTTAGATACTTACTACACTGAACTTAGACGGGGAATGTTGTCTTAGAATCTTCAGAAACATTTCAAGCACAACAATCCAACTTCATGTACGACGTAGGAATATGCAACACACAACAGAGTCGGTAACATTACTTCACATTTCACTCCATTACAATAATAGATACCTACACTATACAAAAAGTATTATTCTAAGTTCACATTTTATACAAGTAATAATAATAATTACAATCACAATAATAGGTAATTTATGTGCTTCTCGTATCATAAAAAATCATTATTCACAACAAACAATACATTTCTCATTTAGTTGATAAGCAACCGTAAACAGCACAAGGGTAACATTCTCAACTTTTAAAATTCTCGTAAAATCGTCACGCTTCGTCGTCACATCATCGCGCACGAGTTGCGCGTCCCGTACTCATGGTCAGCCCAGCGACAGCTCAGAATCGGTGGCGGGGTGAGGAAGACTAGTTTTGGTGGGGGGAGAGGAGTGTCCATTCTATACGTAGTATTATTATATGTTCTATGCTTCTAGCTAATCAAAAGTTCGGAAACTTTGTTGTCGTTGGATCCCTAATGAAGGTGACCGACCCGCGGTACAACTGCGATGTCCAACTGGTTGTACTACGGAGAAGTAAAGTTACGCATGGTTCAACTCTTTTTTTATATGGTTCAACTGGTTGTTCTATGGGGAAATATCTTTACCAATGATTCAACTCGAGTGAGTTATTCTTTCCTTGGTTCAAATAGTTGTACTACTGGGAATTGAACTTATCTATGGACTAGTTATTTATTTATCTATAGTATAGGGCAAAGTCATATTTAGGTGCGACGACGAGCGAAGCGAGGAGGAGCGTTAGGTTACTTGTGATTACAACATAGCGCCACATAAATTTTATTTCATATACTACTTTTGGTGATCATTTACTACTTTATCCCCTTAGTCCAACCAGTTGGACAGTTGTACCATGGATCATAATCATAAATAAAAAAAAGAGTTGAACCATGGGTAACTTTACTTCTCCGTAGAACAACCAGTTGGACATCGCAGTTGTACCACGGGTCGGTAATGCTAATGAACTGACAGCGGAGCAGAAGCGGGCTCGCGTGGAATGGTGCTCACAGATGCTACTGAAATACGACCACGGACATTCTAATGCTGTTTATGACATTGTCACAGGAGACGAAACGTGGATTTATTGTTTTGAACCCGAAAAAAAACAGCAGTCTTGTGAATGGGTGTTTGAAAATGAGAACAGGTCAATAAAAGAGAGGCAGGCGGAAACATAGGTAAAAAAACTGTCGCCATTTGATTACCAAGGGGTTTTTTTTTATACTTATTATAACTAACGGGATATTTACCGTGTTTTTGATTGGTTATGAGCTCTGCTGATAGGTTAGCCTTTGACCACTATCTCACCCGATGGTAAGTGATGATGTGGTCGAAGATTCGACAGTCTTCCTGGGAATAAAAATGGATTCCACTTTGCAGTGGGATCCACATATACAAGATCTCTCCGGAAGACTTAGTTCTGCTGCATATGCAGTTCTAAGGATAAGACAGTTAACAGACGTAGCTACTGCTCGCCTAGGTTATGTTGCGTACTTCCACAGTATTTAGTCGTATTGTGTATTGCTGTGGGGAACTGCTGCTGAGATAGAGACAATCTTTATCGAACAAAAGCGTGCAATTCGAGCCATATATAAAATGGGTCCCAGGGAATCTCTGAGGGATCTTTTTAAAGAATAAGATATTTTAACTTTACCAAGTCTGTATATATCTGAAAATATTAAGTATGTTCGTAAAAATTTGAGTAAATTTAAATTAAACAGTGCCAATCACGATTACAATACTAGGAATAAAGATAAAATAGATTTTAGATTAGAAAAGACAAATAAAAGTTCCTTCTTAGGTAATTGTGTACGGTTTTATAATACAGTTCCCAAACATTTTCACAGAAGGGAAATTCAAGTTGCACGTGAAAAACATATTGATTAAAAAATCCTACTACACAGTTTCTGATTACTTAAACGCCAAAAATGCCTGGACAATTCCGCTTCTGCCAAGCTATTGCCTGTCACCTACATAATTTAAACAAATTCTTCTCGCAGTGGCTCTATACAATTTATTTGCTGAACGTGGCAGTACAATGTATAATATTTCAATACTAAGATTTGTAATTGACCTTCATAAGAGCGTCGTAGACGCCTAAATTGAATAAATGATTTTGACTTTTTTGACTTTGACTTCAATAAACAAGTATAAGAAATCAAGAAACCTTCACAAACAATGTTATAAAAAAAGGATCGCCTTTGTTCTCAGGCAATACCTAACGAGAAATTTCCAAAGCTTGCTACATGCAAAGCTGCACCGAAAGGCACAAGAATTGTATGTCATCTTGATCGCCGTGTAAGGTACAATAGCTTTTGTGAGTACTAGACCTTCAGTTCTATTCAGTTTGAAAAAAAATGGATTTTTCCATACAAAAAAATATTAAAAAAAACTCACGCATGGAGTTACTAATACCCTTAATACTATATTAGTAAAACAAAGGGAGGTATACTAAACGCAATACATATTTTTATTTATTAATTTCTGACATTAAGTTTCTAGGAGTATGGAGCTTGATTTTCAGACTACTGTGCACCGCTTTCAAGACCTAGAGCACACATATTGACTGACATTTTTTATTTATTTGACATTGGCAGCAATTCTGTTGTACGATCACTTCTAAAAAGTTCTAATTTTAGTTTTAGGATTTCTAATAGTCATTCTGCTGTTACCTCGGACTAAATTTTAAACAGCAAATAATCAATACTTAATTGAATTCACTTTACCGCTATTCTACGCTAGATGGCGCACATTTGAAGTTGTTTTGCAAAAATTTTTAGTATTTGATTACCTCTTTACCTATGGACCCTTTGTTTATGTTCGAAACTATCGAAACCTGTGATAAAGTCCAAAAATAATAATTTTGCCACGGTGCTTGACAGAGCAGCTTACAGGTCGCTTCGCAATCTCGAAAGCCTAGGTTCAGTAACAGGATCAACTGGTGATTTAATTTAAAAAAAAAAGCATATAGCTGTCCGAAGTCTATCTAATAAAACTGGGTATTACACTGAGTAAACTGGGTAAACACATCTGCCACACCTCTGGGTATTACAGGTGTGCAAAGATTTTATAAATCCAAGTTTGCTTACAAGATTTTTTCTCTAGTTATGCTTTAGAATTACCGAAAAAATTCAATCCTTTCCGGGCAACCTACAAGTCTAGCAACCACATAGCTACATGCTTCATTGATTATCCGACTAAGAAAGCCGTGATTATTATAAAATCCGCAAAAATATATTAATTGAAGAACATTACAGCTTTAGTCAACACCAATTTACATGTTGATTAATTTTAGGTTAAATTATCTATGATTCCACCTAATCTGACTAAATTATGGTACAATTGAATAGCAAATATGCAAATTTTACTAAGTTTAGTAACTAATAATTTTAGAGTGTATTAACTAAACTATGGCACCAACAGAATAAGGAATGTTCATTTGACATTTCTAAATCTAATTTTAGTTACTTTTACTTTTTTAAAGACAAAGGTCTTTTATTTTCTCGCCAGCCGTAAGTAGTACTTATTACTTCCATGCTCCAGCCAGCCTTAGAGAAATGTTTATTCTATTTAGTGCTGCCACCTAAAAACTTATAAAACGCATAGCTCTTCTAGAAAATCGCGCCTTTTCCGACATTAGCATCGACTGTAAATAAAGAGGAGCAAAAGCTCAACTCGTTGTACACAGGAGAAAATTATAGGAAAACGCACGGACTGAAAAACCCATAAACGTAGGATTTTTTCGCTACGCTCCCTAAGCCTATGGAAAAAAAAACCTAAGTCTATGGAAAAACTTAAAAATATTAGCCGTCAAAACCACTACAAACAAACGTTTACTCATTTTCTTTCTATCTTTAATATTTTTCGATGTTGTCCTCTTTCAGATTAACTTTACCCGGATACTAAATTGACCCACATGTTGAGTTGTACAAAAGCATGCCACCGATCATTCTCTGTTTCGTTTGTTTTTTCTCTATCCACGCGACATTGGCGAAATTGTGGCAAGCCCGCAGCCACTTAGGGTGCATACCATTTGAAGTTAGATTCGCTAAAAACGCTAAAAACGATCACACTCCCAAAAAGTTGTTCCACATGGGTCTTGGCGTTATTTTCGCCATAATCGCTATGAGGCTACTGGAACAGTTTGAATTCCCTACATCTGATGTCAAAAGTGACAGAAGTGGCAAATTTTAGTGGCATTCTTAGCGTTCTTATCCTAAATGGAACAGGGGATGACAGTTACAAACGATCACAGTGATCACAACCACAGACGCAGAATGTGATCAAAATTATCGAAATTAACGTTCTTAGCGACTATGGAACACGCCCTTAAAGAAGAAGTATTTTTCGACAGTGACAGCCAATTTTGACAACTATACAACATTGACTTTGACTTCTTTTCTACTCGAGGTTATTTTCTATATGTTGGCTAGACTGCGTATACAAAGGGTGCTTACCATTTGAAGTTAGATTCGCTAAAAACGATCACACTCCCAAAAAGTTGTTCCACATGGATCTTGGCGTTATTTTCGCCAAAGACGCTACTTCTAATGTCAAAAGTGACAGAAGTGGCAAATTTTAGTGGCATTCTTAGCGTTCTTATACTAAATGGAACAGGAGAGAACAGTTACAAACGTTCACAGTGATCACAACCATAGACGCAGCATGTGATCATAATTGGCGAAAATAACGTTATTCGCGTCAAATGGAATATACCCTAAATCCCTACATCACTAACTCACAATTTTTTTTATTTTATTTATTGTACAGTTTCGCTCGACTGGTGTAGTGTTATATTTGTGGTTAGTGCGCGATTTAGTTTAGTAAATTAGTATATCTAATTAATAATAGTTTTGTATAATTTATCTGGTTCTTCTACTAATAAAAGTAAATTTTGAACAAGTCAAAACTGGCACGACTTATACAAGTACTACCGTACCGTGTGACCCCTATAAGTGCCGTGTAATCACTCGGTCAGCACCACGGCACGGAATACTAACTATTATTCAGATAAGAATAGTCGCCCGTCTGGTTAACGCTTGTCGTGCGAGGACATTCATCAGTGATTTCACAAGCTATACTTGTCTGAAGATGGAGCAGCAGCCCCAGAGCGAGCCTGTAAAGCTTTTCACCCGCGAGGAGTTGAAGACCCGCTGCAAGCGAGAAGATGCTGTGCTCATCATCCACAATGCAGTGTACGACGTCACATCGTTCCTTGTCGAGGTGAGATTACCAAATATTTATCACATATAGTTAGTCGATCCTTTCGCGGACACAGTTCAAACAATGAGTATTATACTTATCTCTGAACTATATTATTCAAAAATTGTCGCATTCATTCATTTAATGATTATAAGAAATGCCTACTTAGTTGTTCAAAAACTGTGTTCAGTGATTTACACTTTGATTTGAAAACACAAGTAGTTTTTGTTTGGTGCCATTGAACTTTCTTCCACTTTAATAAAACTGTAAATTGCCTACTGGAGTAGCTCAATTGGTAGCCACTTTGAGTGGGTTCAATATTTGTACAATCATCAGAAAGTATTTTCATACCATCATAAGTCAAATTCAAAATAATTTATTCAATGTAGGTGTCTAAGACACTCATAGAAGATATTATAAACTGATTTAGAGATTCACTAGAATTAATTTCATATAACACTAGCGGCCCTGCCCTGGCTTTGCACGGTTATTTAACAAAACTAGTTAAATTGGAACACATTAAAAGTAGATCTAAGATTTTATATCTGCATTTTGTTTTATCTTAGGACTGTTATCACAATGAAATGGATGACTGAGATGAGTGGATCGTTATATGTGAGAGTGAAAGAAATAACAGCGTAATGGTGATCTGAACTATTCAGAATTATTACACAATAATTGATATATTAATTTACTTCTTTTTAACAAGAGGTATGACATAACATTTGAACATTCTTTCCTTGTCATTAAAATATGTATATACATGTGCATAGGCACAAAAATGTTGCACGAGGTAAATGTTTGGACTGCAGACAATCAATAGTTGCAAACCAAAATTTAAAGAACACAGAATCCTTACACTTCTGTCACTCTATTTATATAGGTATATGAAGTTGCACATTTGTAGTATCTAACAGACATCAATTTCCTCTATTATCTGGCACAACTGACCGTAGCAGACGGGATAAGTATATGCTACGAGCTCACTCAGCAAGAAAGACTTTCATGAGTAATAGCATTTTCTTACATACAATTAAAACCAGATCACTGTCGTTGGTTGACAGTGATCTGGTTTTAATTGTTAACGATTTAGAATTCACAGAAAAGTGGGTGGTGGCTCAGGTGGGCAATAAAACTGTAATTATTCATTTTACTAGAGTAACTAAAGAAAGAATAATTAGGGTCGTATTTTTTGAATTCAAAAATTTTTCTTCTATTGGGATTGTATATATTGTGATGAAACACACATAAGGCCCCACCTGATGTTTAGCGGTAACCTCTGCCTTTAACTTAATTTTGCACATGTGCCAAACTGCACTGCACCCAGCACCCTAAAAAATACTGCTGTTAAGTCACCTTATTTGGTGCTGGGCGATAGGTGCATATCTATTTTATACTGTTTAAGTTTAGTTTATATTGTATTTAGGTTATTTACAGCTAGCCAGGTTTGGCGTTTTTTAGGTAACCTTAAATCCACCATTTTTAAATGTCTTCCAAAAATCAGGTTTGTCTTAATTTGACCCTATGTCTTTTTTTATATATGTTATGCAAATACTTCCCCAATTATTCATTGATTTTTTGATGATTCTGTTTTTGTGTGGTAGCTGGTGTCATTTTAGCCTCATTAAAAGTTTTTAAGTTACACTGAAATAACTGAAAAAGTATTTGCCAGTAAGCCTATACTTTAATGATATGGTAATTGCAGCTCTAGTTGTTGATGACTAGTATTGTTGGTGATTGACAATCAATCTTGTAAGCAGTATGAATCAGTTAAAGTAGAACTGGTCGGTCGACGTTTATATTGAGAAGTCTCCATATAAACGTCGAAGGTCAATCACTTCCTTATTTGTAGTTATAGGTCCAGATTAAGGTATGATATTGCTATTTGTAATTTAAGCTTATAGTGTAACAAATCTGTTAAAAATATAACATCTGAAATGATTATTATTTTTATTTTTTATGTACATACATAATATTTTCAAATATACATCCTTGATAAAGTTAAAATATCAATTTCTTTCAAAAGATCCCTCAGAGATTCCCTAGGATCCGTTTTATATATGACCCATATGTCCAAATAGCTTTTGGGACCACTTTGTAGATAAGAAATTTGTTGTCAGTGCTCAGAATGGAGTTTCTTCCAAGCAACCAATGTAATCCTCTGTACCTGAGGTTGAGTTCTTCTCTTTTTGTGCAGGTTTCTTTCAAGTTAGCTTTTAGTTCATGCGCATACCCAGATACTTCACAGAGTCGTTGTGTGTTACTGTGGTAGCAAACATAAACATCTTTATGCTCTTGTGCTTAGAAGCAGGCTTTTAAGAACTTGAGTATAAAAAGCCATTCTAGTCCGCTTACACCGGGCATAAACAAGAACTTTACAAGCATGAAAAGTGAAAAAAAAATTGTTTACTACTTTCTCTTGTATTTGTGCATCAATCAAAATCAAATTAAAGAAATCAAAATCAAAAACATTTTGTTTCGGGCATGGTAAAATGTTAGTAAGTTTTGACACAAAATTATAAATTAGCAAAAAACAAAATTTACAACTAATCACATTTACTGCTGTCCAGGTAAAAATCTGGTTGTGACACAAGCTGAGCCACTGGTTTGTGAGCTGTGATCCAGTGCCTCAAAAAACCCCTACTGTAGTCCACTGGGACGACAGACACCAAGCTGTTGTTTATGTCCCTAGTTGGGTGTAACATGTATGCTGCACATTTTCGCATAATAGCATAAATAAAACCATCATTAAAGCTTTCTGCGTAAATTTTATCCACAGGCTGCAATGCATGTGTAAAACGATTAGCAAAAGGCCTTAAACAGGGTTACCTTTACCTCCGCCGTACAACATGCGAACCTGCGAGCCAGCATGTTACATCTAACTGATAATTCTCTACGCACCCTCTCGATGTCCATGTCATTACATTATACTCTGTAACCCAGTGGCCCAAGTACATGAACCGCGTAGCTCAAGTGAGGGGAGCTTCGTTGAGCAATACTTAGCTAGTAGCTTACTATTGTAGCACACATGGTGTCATATTTTTGCCCATGACTGGGCTTACCAAACAGCGCCCACGTTTGAAAAGCTACCCTAGCCTCCTGATGCGCCCTTCTAACATCACATATTTTATTTAAGAAGAACATGACATTGCTGCTTGACTTACAACACTAACAATATCCTTATATAGACAATTAATTATTTGTTTATGATCTGGGTTATTACACATTTTATCACTACATTCCGTAAGCGCCAAAGGAAAATCTATATCTCAACAAGACATTACATAGATTATTGTATTTCTCAATGTCACAACTATTCTTCTGACTCCAAATTACTTTATTACACCTTTTTGTCACGTGATATAATTTTGGTTTGATAACATTGATATTGCATGTCATTACCAGGGGAAAATGGTCCGACCAAAAAACATCACAATTAACAAATATATTTTACATTTTTCCATGCCGATTCTGTAACCACACAGTGGTCTAACCAACGTCTACAACCATGAGCTTCACTTATACAATGCGATTAAAATAAGAATAGGACGGGCTCTCGGCTAACTTCACTCATATTCACTCTAATAAGTACGATCAGCAGAACAAACTTAAAAATAGAGCAGTGCCATATATTTATACGTAATTTTATATGAGTGACCCGAAATTGTTAATTTAGATAAATTCTAATTTTTAAGGTTGGCAGCACCGACGCCATCTTAGTTTGATGACAACGCGGGCGATTGCTGCCAGACATGCGATAGTTATCCTAGATCCACGATATTTTTGAGTATCATGCGATATAAAATAATAAGTAAGCATGATATTTTATCCAACTACTACGATATTTTATTCAACTATTACGATATTTTTTTCAAATACACGATATTTTTGTGATAAATTCAGATATCTGTAACGGAACGCAACTTTAGGTTATATTTTTCTATAATCTATTGCAGTCCAGAATCCAGTCGAACGTGGAAAGTGAATTGTTGTTTCTAAATTATATAAAAAGCTGTGACAGTGGTAGCGCAAAAACAGGCTGAATTAATTTTATACCAAACCGAGCATGATTGGGTCTATAAACAGGTTAGGAATTTAAGACCCTGAAAAAAAACAGAGCCCGTTAAGGCCTACATGCCTCATCCGCAGAAATTCAATCATTGTGTTCTGATGCTGAGTAAGAAATTACTTTCTTAATAACATAAGATAAATATTCAATAAAAAATATTAATTAGATCTATTGCATCCTTAAGATTTAATTTGTAGAACAACACAAAGAAACTGCTTGTAGTTTCCTGAAAATTAGATGGGCGCCCAACATTAAAATTGACTACTATGATAATAATTAATATTTAATGATCACATCGAGATCTAGAATCTACCTAAAAAAATAAACTAAAAAAAAAACTTACGCTACACAATATATAACGCACTCATAAAGCCACACTTATTATATCTTGTTGAAATTTGGGGGAGCGCTGCCAAAACAAGAATAGCCGAACTGCAAGTGTTACAAAACAAAATTATAAAAATGCTTATTAACTAGGTATAACTACATTACAAGCACTAAAAAAGTTTACAAAGAAACTAAAATAATGAACATCAAACAATTATACAACTTTACCAGCTGTATCTTCATAAGAAAGGCAATAAATCAAAATATCCATACAAATCTACGCTTCACTAAACAAAAAAATGTTTGCGACCGCTTTACTCGACGTGCAAGCTATCTGGTTTTGCCTAAGACTCGCACTAACTACGGCAAAAGAATGATTACTTTTGAAGGTGCGCACTTGTACAATAAAATACCCCCAGAAATAAAAAATGTTACCTCGTTTAACGTATTCAAAAAAAGACTAGCCCAACACATAATGACAAGTTGAACAAGATGAATGCGTTAGACGGGAAGGCATATCTTTGTGTTTGTGTGTCAGTATGTTTTACTGTTTTTATTTTTGATCACTACGACGACGAACATTTGTGCTTATACCTACTTATTTGATAACCATGTTCTCATGGAAGTGACATATGTCTTAGATGAGAGTAAATTTATTTAAACCTAAAAAATTAACGATATCTGTTAACTACTTCCTACACCCTAAATTATTGCCGTATAATTTATTGTCTTTTAAGACTCGGTTGAGAGTAAATTTGAATATGCGATAAAAACACAATCATTTTGCATTAAATCTCGGATAATTATAAACTCGTGGATCTGGCAACACTGACGCGGGCGTCAGGGTCTTATTTCTATTGATTGACTCTTTCTTTTTTCTGCCACCTGAACAGATAAGTTGGTGGGTCTGTACTATCACGTTTCCGAGTACTTATTGATTTGATTAATTTGTTTTTGGTGATTGTTATATTTGTTTTTGTTACCCGTTACGATGATAACGATGCGATGAGTCTAACTCAGTTGGCCATCAGGACATGCGGCATCGAAGAGCTAAGCGGTTCAAATAAGATACCGAAATACAAAATATTGCTACCAAATCAGTTCAAATTATTTCTGTTTGCTGTACCTACAGTCACCTACAACTTCGTTTACCTACCTATGACTGCTTGTTTTTTTACACGACTGCCCACATAAACGTATGTTAAGTTTTCAGGGTTCATGTGTGTATGTATGTATGTTTGTGAGTTTCTTTATTTCACCATAACTTCTAAACAGCTTAACCGATTTTAATGTACTAGATATCGTTAGATTTATCTTAATTTCAATGGATCGATAAAACCCTTAACGAAAAAAAAATATTTGCAGTCGAGTTTTTTATTTCCTTTATTAATTTATACACGTTTTATCATTTCTTTTTTGCACACTGTACGAAGTTCTAGTTTTGACGTCACAACATGGCGCTAGGCCGATCCTATTCATATTTTAATCGCATTCTATATGTATACGTGTCAGATGATAGAACAAGAATCTCAAAATCAGCACAAATCTACTGTTCATCGTTACAGAAGTTCAAAAGCTCCTTACCGAAATGTTTTCCAGGGTGAGCTTTAAAGTCCCCTAATATATACACAGATTTAGTACCGCAACTTTCAATTATCGCACTCACTTCACTAAGGCATACCGTATACTCACTTAGATTATCCGCACTGTCCGTAGGCATATACACTGCGATGTCCTATTGTCACCAGTCGCAATCCTAATTGCCGCGAGCTGCACGTTTTCGCTAGGTATCACCGTGATTTCCTGGAATACCTTCTTATCCCATAAGATTGCAACACCACCGTAAGGCCTTCCACGAAGCATTCCTTTCGACGTGTCCAACGCAGTTGTTCCAGTGAACGCGAAATTGTCATCGATTGTGCCCAGAAAAGATAAATTATCAGGCATAATCCAGGTTTTTACAAGCCCAACAATTGACGCTTGTTTACATAGCGACCTATGCATTAGGTCGCTATGTAAACAATCAGCTGATCGAGTAACTGATTTACAATAATGGCTTATAAATGTAAAGTCTTGATCCATAATTATTCATTATTATACCTTTAGTTTTTCACAATAGACGTTGATGTCGTTTTCTTATATATAAAATCGACAAAGCGTCTAAAAGATATTCCATCCGGCCATAACTCATGTTATATGTGTGTGTACTGTGTTCATGAAAATATTTAGTTTATGTTTAGGTACATACAAATAACTTATAAGAATTGTACTCTTTTTCCCGCGTCATCTGTACTATTTCTAATTGAATTTCCAGGTTAGTTTTACTCACAATGTAGGCTCTTATGTCTTGAATCGATGTACTCTTGTCGACAAATACGCCGTAAAAAATCATTCGATTTAATTTCTAGTTCAATTTTAATTTTCTACCAAAATTTCAGATTTGTGAATGAATGAATGAATGAATTATTTATTTGTCAAAAACATGGGTATTATACATAGGTCTTGTCAAATTATGTCAGTATTTAAAAGTTTCCAGCATGTTCTGCCTTGCGGCGTACAAATTTTAAATACATATATTGAATGTTACAGTAAAATACAATATCTTAAAACTAATGAGAAGCGATACATTATCAAAAAATACAAACATTGAAATAAATGAATTTAATTATAAAGCAGTCCGTTATGAAATTATGTCCGAAGGTAAATCAATTAAATTACATATTACTTTAGTTTTACATCTAAAAAAGTCGTCAATGGAATAAAATGAATAGTGTAATAACCAAGTATGCAACTTAGATTTAAATTTACTTAAAGGTAAGTCTCTAATGTCTATTGGGATTTTATTGTAAATTTTTATTGCCATACAATATGTATTATTTTGAAACAAAGCTTAGTTAGATTTAGGCATTACAAGATTTTTCCTATATCGAGTAGTGCGATGTCCATTACCTTTTATTTCGAAGAAATTTGGATGTTGTTTAACAAAAAGAGCAATTTCTTCTATGTATAGACATGGAAGAGGTAATATTTGCAATTTTCTAAATAAAGGCCTGCATGAGTCTTTACGCCTTGCTGAGCATAGAGCACGAATACATTTTTTTTGACTTTTAAATACTCTTTCATTTTCTACTGAGTTTCCCCATATAACCAATCCGTATCTTAGGGCAGAACCAATATAACCATGATAAGCCGAGAGGGCTGCTTTTATAGATACTATCTGACGGATGCGTTTTATAGCGAATACAAATCGGTTAACTTTACAACAAACAGATGATATGTGTTGTTTCCAAGAGCAGTGTTGATCCAGTGTTATTCCCAAGAAGGCGCAGCTGCTTACTTCTTCAATACTTAGTCCATTTAAAAAGACATTGATTTTCAAAGGAGTCGCTTGATATGTGCGAAATTGCATCAATTTAGTTTTGTTAATATTTATTTTAAGATTGTTTTTTTCTAACCATTTAACAGTAGTATCTAAGGCATCTACAATTTCATCACTGAGAGTATTTTTGTTTTTACCTTCTATAATAAGAGTTGTATCGTCAGCGAAAAGAACACAATCATGGTTTAAATGATTCGGCAAGTCATTTATATAAATTAAAAATAAAAGAGGGCCCAGAATGCTTCCTTGAGGGACACCATAACGATTGAATCTAAGGTCGGATTTATAATGTTGCTGAACAGAGTTTTTTATATTTGTGATTTCAACATATTGCTGCCTATCCTTAAGGTAACTCTGGATCCAGTCGTGCGCTTTTCCTCTTATACCATATTTCTGTAGTTTAGAAAGAAGAAGATCATGGTTAACGTAGTCAAATGCCTTTGACATATCTAAAAATGCTACTGCTGTTGGTACCTTGGCATTAATATATTCAGTAATTTTCTTCATCAATGAGAAGCATGCTAAAGAAGTTGAACTACCCTTTCTAAATCCAAATTGTTCTTGTTTTAATAATTCAAATCTATGTATGAAACTGTTTATTTTATGATACATAATTTTTTCAAAAACTTTGGAGAGAACCGGGATAAGTGTTATCGGTCTGTAATTATTAGGGTCATTTTTGTCGCCTTTTTTAAATAGAGGTTTTACAATTGAAGTTTTAAGTTTGGATGGAAACTCACCATGTTCTAGTGACAGGTTAATTATGTAAGCCAGTGGTTGTGAAATAATTCCTGCAACTATTTTTAATATTTTTGTACTTATTTCGTCATAGCCTACAGAATGTGTGTTCTTTAATTTCATTATAATTTTAAATACATCATTACCATTTACTGGAGTCAAAAATATTGTATTGTCATTTACATTAATATTGCACATGTCATGAATATTACTACATATAATATTTTTGTCAATTGTGTCCATAAAATAATCATTAAAAATTGTACATATGTCGTTTGGGTCATTATAATTAATGTCATTAACTTTAATCGATTTTATTTCTCTATTGGTTATGTTTTTATTTAGGTTATTGTTTATAATATCCCAGCTTGCTTTACATTTGTTTAAAGAGGAGTTTATGAATTTCTGATTCGATGACTTTTGACTCTGGTGTATGCATCTTTTAAGAATCTTAGAATATTTTTTGTACTGTCTTTTTTTTATAGGCTTATCTTGTTTATTTGATTTTATGTATTGAAGATAAAGGTTACGTTTCACTTTACTACATATTTTAAGGCCTCTTGTTATCCATTTTGATTTAAAAGGTCTATTGTTAATCTTAATTTTTATGACGGGAAAACATAATTTGTAGTATAGTACCAATGTATTATGAAAATTGTTAAACGAACCATTTGTGTCATTTTCACTATAAACGTCATTGAAACTCAAAGCTCTAAGGCAGTTGATGAATTTTATTATATTATCTACATTATAGTCTCTTTTATATTCAAACCAATGTTTGTAAATCTGGGATGATTCTTTGAGAGCAACTGTGAGGGTTTGACCTGTTTCATGGTCAGACAAACTTAAATAATGAACTTTGCCTAGAGCGTTGGCAATGTTGCTCGCTATTTGATCAATACACGTTATCTTTCGCGTAGGAGATGTTATATGCATTTGAAAATTGTGACTTTTTATAATATCATTCAAATAATTTGAAATTTTGTTCGATTTTAGAATATTTATGTTCCAATCGCCACATATTATTATTTTTTTATTTTTATGTACAATTTTGTGTAGCATAGCATCTAAAATGTTCAAAAAGTCGTAAACCTCAAATGTTTTAGATCTGGAGGTTCTGTATATACATATAATAGTTAGATCAAAATTTAAAATGTTTACCCCGCAACATTCAAATATACGTCGCTTAGAAAATTCTCTTATCTCTTCAATTATTACATAATCTAGATGGTTTTTTAGTAAGATGCATGTACCTCCTCGTCTTCTGTCTGTACGTGAGTAAGACGTAGCTAATTTATAGTTGGATAAAGTCAGATTTAGTTCGTCGCCTGATTGAAGAAAAGTCTCAGAAAAACATAAAACGTCAATTTGTACACCTTTCTCTACAAAATTTTGAAGTGTTAGTTCAATGTCATCTTTTTTAGATAATAAACCCGCAATGTTTTGATGAAAAATTGTTAATTTTGTTTTAGACTCGAAAAAACGTTTTGTTTATTGTATTACAATTTCCAAACGCAGGTGTTTGATCTGATATTTGAGTTGACGCAGTATTCTTTTTATGCAATTTATTGCTGATATTTTCCATTTGTCGGCTAAAAAAGTAAGGAATTGTCCCTTGTTTTTGTTTCGTATTTTTTGAAATTTCCTTGACCTTGTTATTTTGTTTACATGAAATAAAATCGTCGCGGCAGTATTCATAATCGATAATTACATTCAATTTATGACACATGTTTCATCGATTCTTGGTTACGGCCTTATTATCTGGGGAAACTCTGTTGAGTTAGATAAGGCTTTCAAGGTACAGAAGCGGTGTATCCGAGTCATAAATAAGGCTTGGTTTCTTGACAGCTGCAAACCACTATTTAAAAATAATAATATACTGCCCCTACCATGTTTGTATATAAGAGACTTGTGTATCTTTGTAAAGGCAAATCCAAGCTATTTTCAAAAAAAAAGTGATGTTATTCCAAGACAAAAAAGACCTAAGTATAAAAACTTGTTATACCATCCTCTATGCCAGAAAGTTATTTATGAAAAAAATGTTTATAATATGGCTATAACTGTTTATAACAAATTACCGGAAAACTTAAAAACTTTGGCAGGAAACAGCTTCAAAACTAAACTGCACAATTGGTTATTGGACAATTGTTTTTATAGCATGACAGAATATTTCAATGTATAAAATGTTATTATGTAAAAAATAATTATAGGATAAATTTTTTAGGAATAAATACTAATATTTGTACGCCTGCTTGCAGGTTGAATGCATTGCTATATATTTTCCTAACATCTGAAATTGTAATGATTGTGTATTCTGACAAATAAATGATTGATTGATTGATTGATTGATTGACACAAATCTCGTAAGTATTGATGTTTGGTTTGTCCAAAGTTATAACAATCAATGAATTCGCTATTTGGGTGTCTATTAATAATACATTTCAGTCGTTCATTGAGGAATTTGGTTGGTCTAAGATTCGGATTGTTAACAATTTCAATTATGTACGTCTTAAAATCTCGTAATATATACAATGCATTGGACATGTTAGTAATACATTTTTTTAGGTTGATATCATTTCTACCGTATGATAAAATTATTCTGTCATTACTCTTGGCTTTTTGTGCAATAATCTTACAATTTTCAATAAAGTGCTCACTACTTGCATTCGTTTTAATAATGGATGATATATGGTATTCTGACCTATCCGTTGTTTTATTTTTTTGCCTAGATTTAATTAATGCTTCGGCAATGCCTGACGCCTGTTCATCGCCTAGTATATATATGTTTTTTTGGTTTCCGTTCAAGGTATGTTGACTGCGTTGTCCGGTGTTATTTTTTGAAGTACGACTATATCCAGTGTTCTTTATTGATGTATTGAGAGTTGAAAATGCTTTTTGGCTCGTTTCATTATGAATAGTTTTTTCATGTTCACTTTTTTGCAGAGTCAAATTGAATTCAGAAGCAGGTATTTTTTCTGGATTCTGGTTGGTAACATTTTCAAGATCTGGCGTGAGTCTATCCTGATTGACTGTGTAAGGTTGTTTGTGGATGTGGAATCGATAACTAAATCTGTTCTACTGTCACCTGCCTACCTAAGGTTGGTAGTAGGGAGCATAGAAAAAGAAACAAGAGAGAGATTAGAATATAAGTATAATTAATAGAAAGGGTCGTGGATCTCAGAAAGGTATGGCAATTTTTGGCAAGCTTCCTTGTTAAGGACTTATCTCCGGTCCGCTAGTAATTGAGTCGATGCTCAGCAGCAGGTCTGCCGTGCAGGGCTCGGCTCCACACCGCCACGCCGGTAGAATTGTCCCAGCTAGATGCTGTGACGTTTGGCCGCGGTCGGTGCTGGAGGTCAGAGGACGGCCGGAGTTCAGCAGTAGTGTGCTGCTAGAAGGTCAGCCTCGTACTCGAAGTTCTGCCTTGTACTTGAAGTCGTCCTTGTACTTGAAGTTCAGCCTTGTACTTGAACCCTGGAAGGCACATGTGCTCCGGTTATGATGGGTCCTAGTACAGTGTTGAGCTGGTGGGTCCACTGTCCCTCTGCTACTGAGCATATTAGGGACTCGCAGAGGGCCTTTAGGGATGTGGCCCGCCAGCAAACAAGAGGTATGCCATAAGGGCCAAAGAGGTAGATGCTGCTGGTGAAGAATTCGCCTCCGCTAAGGCTTCCGCTACCGAGCAAAAGGGACTAGCTAGGCCCTAAGCGAAGGCGAACCACCAGCCGCTCAGAATGCCAGAAGGGCGCAAGTAGGTATGTTGCCGGTAATGATGCTCACAATCCACGAGGTCCGTTCACTACCGAGCAAAAGGGACTAGCCTAGGTACCTCGTGAATTGCGAGCTACCAGCAACACCCTTTAAAGTTTGCCAGAAGGGCGTAAAATAAAGCACAGTAGTAAGTTGAGAAGCAACATAAAAACACATAAATTCAACAAGAGAGTTACACATAATATAATACAGCAACTACGATGAGAGTACATACCAAAGGTTTTTAGGTTAGTTTTTAATGGGGTGGTCAAGTACACTTTCACTTTAAAACACAAACTTACCCAGATTTTGGGGCTTGTAAGTAGGTTAGAACTTGTAGATTTAGTTAAACTGAGTCTTTAGTAGTAGTTGCACAGAGGATGGCTGGGGTCAAAGTCATCGCGATTCCTCGTTGAGGAAAGACATCAAGTTGGGCGGATGTCGGGGGCGAATTTCATTACCATATATGGTAACGAAAAAAGCCTCCAAAACCGTTGGCGTCGCAAAGCCAATGACTGCACTTGATTTTGAAAATATTTAAAATGCAACGTTCCTCTAGCGGAACTCAAAAACCACCATCATGGTATTTTCTGACAGACTCGATTGACATTTGTGATTGTTATGCGCGACCTCTATTGGTGAGTCGCTGAACTACCTCAGCGCGCGGTAGTTAAGGTTAACCTAGGTTCTTTCTAAATTCAGATGGAATTTAGATAGACGTTTGGTCGTTTGCCTACAGATGGCGCGCTGATTTAAATTAGTATTTAGTGAAATTTTTAATTATTAAGTTAACCGATATTTTTAGATCGGTTACATATCTCCCCACCCAAGAAAGAATTTTTTTACTAGAAAAAAAAAATTCACTAGCCTTGAGCAGTTCTAAGAAAAAAAATAAAAATACTTCACCTAAGACCTAACTTTGAGTATCTTATATAAGCTACAGAAACTCCAGTATATGATCTTAAGTTATTAACTATGTCTATGTGCAGATACACACCTAAGTATTTCCTAGAATTCCCCTCCATCGTTTGGATTAGATATCCCAAGAAACGATTAATTGACAGCAATATATTGAGAGGAATGGAATTTGTAGGCTGCAGAAGTTAACTTCTATGAACAGCTAGCTACATTATAGGTATGAATAACACACTAGAACATAGTCAAGTTAAGTACTTATAGTAGACATTCATGGATTATTTTTTTAAATATAAGTTCCATAATTGCCTAAGTTAAATTAAATTTTAAGACAGAGAAGTTAAACAAAAGGAAATTTTACATTAGGCTTCTTTTGAGAGTCTGTAACCCGCTCTAGATAATGGCTTGTTTTAGTGAGTTATCCACCGCTCAGTACAATAGGCTTGTTTTTAAAGTGTTTGTACAACCGCACTCTATTTGAAGAGTTACCATCTGGCACGTAAAAGAATGATTTTAGCATGTTATAACACTATTCCCTTGAAAGTGGAGAGTGACAAAGAGTATTTAAGGAAGTTAAATTAATTCAGTATATAAGTTAAGATGTATAGTTTGTAGTACATTGTATGTATTGTAGTTAAGTTATAATATATCTTATGCCATCATTGTATATAAGATATAAATAATGATCAATATAAGCAATGATCACAAGTTATTAGAATACAAGAAGTATATAAGATACTGTTACCTATAAGATTAGTTGTATATAAGTATTTATTTTTCCTATATAGATAAGAATATTTTAAGAGATTATTAAAAAGTTGCACTCTATGAGTTTGGTTTTATTTACCAATATATTTTAGTTATTTAAGATACATAGAATATGCGTTTTAGTTGTAAGATTGTATATTTAAAGCTTTAATAAATTAATTCATAGTATGAATTTGGTTTTATTTGAGAATTTCTATATATTTTAAGTCGACAACAAGTTATTCAGTACAAAGATTTGCAATTGTTAAGAAAGTGAAATAATTACTAGGATATGTATTTACTTATTTTAAAATCCTTGATATGCCAGGACCCAAGGTTTTTTCCTTGCATATCAGTTAATTCATATACTAATGGAGATATTTTAGTTTTAATGCGACATTCTAAGTATTAAGGGGCAAGTTTTTTAGAAAACCTATTATCCTTATTACTTTGATAATAAGTCCTTTTCCATACTATGTCGCCAATATTAAATTCGTGGTTCTTGCGACGAAGATTATAAGGTCCACAATTTTTGTTATGAGATTTAATTAGAGATGATTGGACTTGGTCAAAGATTTTCCTCAATTTTCCGACGTTTTCAGCATATATTAAGTCATCCGTCAGGTCGGAATCGACGTAGTGGGACCCGCAAGTTACTAATTCCCTACCGTATACTAAGAATGACGGTGTGTAACCTGTGACTTCACTGACTGCTGTGTTAAGTGCGAATTGAATCTTTGGCAAGTTCAAATCCCAAGATCTATGATCATTTTCTATGAAAGTAGAGACTGCTATCATAATAGTTTTGTTGTATCGTTCCACAGTATTTACCTGAGGGGTATATTTAGGAGTGTAGCGGACATTAGGTATTTTATACTGAGAAAATAGGTTTTGCAATTTATTGCTAACAAACTGTTTACCATTGTCCATAAGAATTGTGGTAGGAACGCCATGTACAAGAAATACTTGTTCTTCAACGATTTTAGTAATGGCGTCCGCCGTAGCTCGGCGTATTGGGAACAAAAGACAATATTTAGAGAAACAACAGGTGACAACTAGTAGCATAGTATTTTGTTTAGTGGATGTAGGTAAAGGTCCTACTAGATCCATGCTGATCATTTGAAATGGACGGGAGCACTGCTTGGGTCGGCCCATCAGTCCTAAAGTAGTATGATTAGCATGTTTATGAGCTATGCATGTGTCACAGTTACTGACAAAGTTAGTTACATCCTTCATCATACTTGGCCAGAAATAACTGAGAGCTATCCGCCTATAAGTTTTGAAAGCTCCTAAATGTGCTGCTGTGGGTTCAGAGTGGCATTTATGCATGATGTCCCTCCTAGATTCGCTAGGAACGACCTCTTTCCACTCAAATTCACGCGCCAAGGGGTTTAGAGTTTTCATATAGCGGTATAACTTATTATCAGTTACCCTGTAATTTAGATAAGACATAGGAGAGGTCTGACAACCATTTAAAATATTTAAGTACCAAGGGTCAGATGTTACTAGAGGAGTCTGGGTGGTACTAGAAATTGCTGCTACAGGCACAGCTCTCGAAAGGGCATCTGGAACATCATTATCCTTGCCACGCCTATATTTAATGTCGAAGTTAAATGCTGATAGACGCACCCCCCACCTAGCCAATCGACCAGTAGGGTTATTGAGGTTTAAGAACCATTTGAGAGAGGCGTGGTCGGTATAGACCAGAAATTTGAGACCGTTATCTAGATAACATCTCCAGTGTTCCAGAGCTATAAGCACAGCAAGAGTTTCACGCTCAGTGGCGCTGTAGTTACGCTCTTGTGCTGATAGAGATTTGCTCATATAAGCAATGACTTTTTCATCACCGTTGATGATTTGAGTTAAGACAGCACCAACGCCGTAGTCACTGGCGTCTGTGTGGACTTGGAAAGGTTGAGAGTAATCCGGACAAGACAGTACCGGTGAAGAGATTAAGCAGTCCTTGAGCTTTAGGAAAGCTGCATTAGCTTCTTCTGTCCAGACAAATGGAGGAGCATTCTTACCCTGAGAAGTAAGTTTATTGAGTGGTGCTGCTAAGGAGCTGAAGTTTGGTATGAACCTACGGTACCAAGAGGCAGTACCAATAAATCTGCGTACCTCTTTCCTGTTTTTAGGGCAGGGGTAGTCTACTATGGGTGCTACCTTATCAGGATCGGCATGTAGGCCGTTAGAATCCACAACATAACCCAAATACTTCAATTTCTCTCGGAAAAATAGACTTTTAGTGAAGTTTATGGTAAGACCTGCATGTTTTAGTTTCTCATGGATTCTTTTGAGTAGGGTGATGTGTGATTCAAAGGAGGAGGTTGCTAAAATGATATCGTCAACAAAAACAAATGTTTTGTTTTCGAATTCAGGACCGCAGAACAGGGAATCTACCAGTCTCTGCTGCGTAGCAGGGGCTCCGGTCAAACCGAATGCCATAGATTTACATTGAAATGTACCTCGGCCTGGGATATAGAAAGCCGTTTTACAACGATCTTCTGGTCTTATCAAGGTCTGCCAGAAACTCTTGGAAAGGTCGATGCTGGTCAGGTACTTAGCGTCCCTGAGGTTATCCAGAATTTCAGATATGTAGGGAAGGTTATAGGCATCCTTTTTGGTGACAGCGTTTAGTTTTCGACTGTCTAGGCAGAAACGAAGCTCACCATTCTTCTTAGGAACCAAAAGTACTGGAGAGGACCAAGGACTCTCACAGGGTTCAACCACATCATCAGCAAGCATCTGGTCTAATTGTTCGCACAACAGTCTTTGCTTCTCTGGAGACATTCTGTAATATCTCTGACGAATTGGAGGGGTATCACCTGTGTCTATGGTGTGTGTGATGAGAGATGTTCGACCCAGACCTCGTTCTTCATAAGAGATATCTCGGAATTGAGCTATCATGTTGTCAGCGATTTCCCTTTGAGCGACCGAAAGATATTCATAAGCATGCAGATGCTTGTCGTCAAGGGAGACGTTAGCCAGTTGGCAGTCATCAGTGTGACTAAGAATGATGTCCTCAAGATGACCCGGGAAGAGTTCGAAAGTTCTCCAAAAGTCCATGCCTAATATAAGTTCATTTTGAACTTCAGGAACGATGTGTACGTTCATGGCATGACATTTGTTTTGGAAATTAAAGGGTAAGGTCATATAACCTAGGGCGGTCATGTTTTGACCTCCAGCTGCAAGAAGTTGCAAAGGACTGGAAGAGTGAAGTTGATATCCCGAGTCAAGAAATTTAATATGAGAGTTATTACCAAGAATTGTAATACTGCTACCTGTGTCTAAGAGACCTACTATGGAGTGAGAGAGCACATTTATATTTACATAAGGGCGTAAGCTATTAAGTTTTTCATTCCGGATTGACGAGACAGAATAACAAGAAAAAAATTTAGAAATAGTTTTTAGCCAGTCTTTCCAGTCAGACTGTGTAGAAGTTAAATTACTAGACTTGTCTCGGCAATCCAAATTGCCTAGTTTTTTGGTTTAGGTAGATTATTATTATTGCGATTGCAGACAGTGCAGTCAGGTCGTCGTACATCCTTTTTGCCACAGCCAAAACATAGTATCGTTTTAGGTTCTTTACAATGTTTTAGCTCATGTGAATTTGACCTACATCTAGGACAAGCGAAGGCGTAATTACCTTGCACTGTTACAGCAGCTACTCTTTTAAAATTATTATTATTATTATGATTTTTGTTGTAGGACTTATTATCATAATTTTTATTATAGGCAGAGTTATAATTATTATTATTACGGTACTGGGGTGTAGTGAAGCTACTGGCTTTAGAATAAGCAAATTCTGGAGCCAATGTTTGTGAAGTGCATTGAGGGGGCTCATGAAATTGTGTCAGACGCGACTGAATACTTTCATAATTTTTGCATATAGCTTTAAGAGCATCAACAGATTGTATTTCAGGAGAAGCAGCTAAGGTACTAGCATAAGTTGGCCTAATATTATGAAGGAGAATTTCAAGTTTTTCTTCTTCTGTTAAGGGTCTGTCGAGTCGAGAGAACATACCGTGCATTATTGCAACATAAATAGTGATATTTTCTCGCTCTCCCTGTGTACGAGACCTTATTTCATTCATCAGCCTGTAATCATAGTCAGTAATGCTGAAGTCTGATTTTAATAAAGTAGTTAATTCACTCCATGATTTCACATTGTCTTTTACACAGCGGAACCAATGGAGAGCCTCATCAGTGAACATGTCATATGAGTGAGTTAAAATTTTTTCATAAGAAATGTTTCTAGATTGCACATATTCTTCCACCTTTTGTATGAAAGCACGGACACAAGTTTTGCCATTAAATTTAAGTTTATTAATATCAGAGAAAATTGAATTTCTTTCACAAGTTACAGATAGCACAGGTTGCTCTAAGGGAGTCTCAGGTTGATTACTAGTTGAAGGTTGTGAAGTTGGTAACATAGTTTTTAAGATTTGTAAGTCCTTGTTAAGAGAATTTAGTTTAGAAGACACCGACTTAAAATCTTCACTATTGGATGCACTTATTCTTATCAACCTATAGTTCATATGGTTGATTAAAACTTCTGTTCTTAAAAAAAGATTTTTTTCAAATTTAGTTTTGAGGAGAGCAATGTTGTTTTTTGCTTTTGTCATTGACTCCTTGAGTTCACTTATATCGACCTCAGGGTCCAGGTGTGACTCCAATATATCCTCAGAAGGCATGTCTTTGGATAGTTTCACAATCTGCTTCCTTAAATCCTGAACAGATTCAGTATGCGAGCCACCACGCAGTGCCACTTCATATGCTAATTCAGCCTTTTGCAGAGATAAAAAGTTAAGTTGTAGACTCATGTTTGAAGTAGTGAAAGTATACTTGACCTATATACCTAATGACAACAGTGTCATACAAGGTCAAATAAAAAAATATTTTAGAGGGTACAATTTTTTCCAGATGAAAAAAACACGTGGGTAGAATTAAAATTGAGGTGTGTGCTATTTATAAGCTGAAGAGAGGTTATGAAACAGAATATTAGATATTATTTAAGAAAAATTAATTAAAATTGCAAGGTTGTAAAAAAAACTAAAATTTAATTATAGAAAAAAAAAAAAAGGTCGTTGAAGACGATAATGGGTGGATTTCCTACCACCTGGGTATAACCCGATTGTCTTTTAGTCGCCTCTTACGACATGCAGAGCTGCAGCCGGCTTATTCTCAGGCCCCGGGCCAGCACAGGGCCAATCACAACTTACAAATAACACACACAAAAAGAACACAATAGAACACAGTACACAGAATAAGTATGGCAGAGCCACACCCAAGAAAGATTGCCAAACCGACCTGTCTGATCCTAATTTGTATGGGCGCCAATGTCACCTGCCTACCTAAGGTTGGTAGTAGGGAGCATAGAAAAAGAAACAAGAGAGAGATTAGAATATAAGTATAATGAATAGAAAGGGTCGTGGATCTCAGACAGGTATGGATATTTTTGGCAAGCTTCCTTGTTAAGGACTTATCTCCGGTCCGCTAGTAATTGAGTCGATGCTCAGCAGCAGGTCTGCCGTGCAGGGCTCGGCTCCACACCGCCACGCCGGTAGAATTGTCCCAGCTAGATGCTGTGACGTTTGGCCGCGGTCGGTGCTGGAGGTCAGAGGACGGCCGGAGTTCAGCAGTAGTGTGCTGCTAGAAGGTCAGCCTCGTACTCGAAGTTCTGCCTTGTACTTGAAGTCGTCCTTGTACTTGAAGTTCAGCCTTGTACTTGAAGTTCAGCCTTGTACTTGAACCCTGGAAGGCACATGTGCTCCGGTTATGATGGGTCCTAGTACAGTGTTGAGCTGGTGGGTCCACTGTCCCTCTGCTACTGAGCATATTAGGGACTCGCAGAGGGCCTTTAGGGATGTGGCCCGCCAGCAAACAAGAGGTATGCCATAAGGGCCAAAGAGGTAGATGCTGCTGGTGAAGAATTCGCCTCCGCTAAGGCTTCCGCTACCGAGCAAAAGGGACTAGCTAGGCCCTAAGCGAAGGCGAACCACCAGCCGCTCAGAATGCCAGAAGGGCGCAAGTAGGTATGTTGCCGGTAATGATGCTCACAATCCACGAGGTCCGTTCACTACCGAGCAAAAAAGGGACTAGCCTAGGTACCTCGTGAATTGCGAGCTACCAGCAACACCCTTTAAAGTTTGCCAGAAGGGCGTAAAATAAAGCACAGTAGTAAGTTGAGAAGCAACATAAAAACACATAAATTCAACAAGAGAGTTACACATAATATAATACAGCAATTACGATGAGAGTACATACCAAAGGTTTTTAGGTTAGTTTTTAATGGGGTGGTCAAGTACACTTTCACTTTAAAACACAAACTTACCCAGATTTTGGGGCTTGTAAGTAGGTTAGAACTTGTAGATTTAGTTAAACTGAGTCTTTAGTAGTAGTTGCACAGAGGATGGCTGGGGTCAAAGTCATCGCGATTCCTCGTTGAGGAAAGACATCAAGTTGGGCGGATGTCGGGGGCGAATTTCATTACCATATATGGTAACGAAAAAAGCCTCCAAAACCGTTGGCGTCGCAAAGCCAATGACTGCACTTGATTTTGAAAATATTTAAAATGCAACGTTCCTCTAGCGGAACTCAAAAACCACCATCATGGTATTTTCTGACAGACTCGATTGACATTTATGATTGTTATGCGCGACCTCTATTGGTGAGTCGCTGAACTACCTCAGCGCGCGGTAGTTAAGGTTAACCTAGGTTCTTTCTAAATTCAGATGGAATTTAGATAGACGTTTGGTCGTTTGCCTACAGATGGCGCGCTGATTTAAATTAGTATTTAGTGAAATTTTTAATTATTAAGTTAACCGATATTTTTAGATCGGTTACACTACACATGCACGTGTTTAATTTTCACATACACAAAATCAGTACTAACTATTCCCTAAGCTGTGGCTTGAGCGTTGGCTTTGAGAATAATATCGACTATGGCTATAATGACTATGGCATTCACACACACACACGCCCGAATGCTACGTAAAGTCAATGAACGGCTATACTTAGACACAAAAGACAGCTGTTTTGTGTACCTATTCCGCCTAGTCGGTCTTTGGAACCTTGCACCAAAGAACGCGCGACGCGGTAGCGGTTTAAAACAATATAGCATACCTGCTACTCAATACAGTAAATACCTGCGTAAACTTAAAATTAAAAATGATGACACAAAAGACAGCTGTTTTGTGTACCTATTCTGCCTAGTCGGTCTTTGGAACCTTGCGCCAAAGAACGCGCGACGCGGTAGCGGTTTAAAACAATATAGCATACCTGCTACTCAATACAGTAAAAACCTGCGTAAACTTAAAATTAAAAATGATGCTAGGAATAAAAATTTTACATCGTTTTATCAAAAACGTTTAATCGATTGGTGATCAACCAAACAATCGGCTAGGTAGATTAGCTGGTAACGCATCCGCGTTCTTCAGAATAGGTACGTGAAACAGCTGTTTTGCCCTACAGATAGCGTGTTATTAATTTTGCCTAGCGTTCATACCTGCGTGAGTGG
Organism: Plagodis pulveraria; assembly: GCA_963890685.1. Taxonomy (NCBI): domain Eukaryota; kingdom Metazoa; phylum Arthropoda; class Insecta; order Lepidoptera; family Geometridae; genus Plagodis; species Plagodis pulveraria. The sequence continues at coordinate 38,200,928 of OY982950.1, read as the reverse complement.
AGTAAAGACTGAATTAAGAATTTAAGATATGGGAGTTGGGCCCCTGATTTGGTGTATGTGAAAATTGAACATCAATGAAACACATTCAGTTGTTGATTCCACATCACCCCCCTAAGTATCGTTAATATATTTATGTCTTATATATCTATACAATTCAAAAATGTTATTAAACATATATGCTAGCTATTATGATGTGTTTGTGTGTAACGGTGTAAGTGTGTTTGAGGGTGTGTTTACGTGTGTGAGGATTTGTGCATGTGACTAGCAGTACTAGCAGTAGTGAAGTGGGTCCGAATCCCATGAAACTAGTCGGGCGTCGTCGTCGCGTTCTCGACTATACATATTCGTAAGTGCAACCGTAGATAACAAAATAATATTTACGTAAGTTTTAATCATGCCTAGCAGTAGATTGGCAGATATGAAACATCCGCATGTAATATGTGCTACGTCATTAATTACAGTTCGAATATGTTTGGGGGCGTTCGACCTGCACGTGGACAGTTTTAGTAGGTATATGTTGTTATACGTTATATATTGGATCAAATAAAAAATCAACAAATCAAATAATGTTAAAAAATTAATAGTAATATGATCTTTGTATAATAGTATTACTTTTATTTCGGAAATTTTAATGAGTTCGTGTGTTTTATTTTATGCAATATTTTTAATCCCGAAAATCTGTTTCTCATTAATCCCGAAGTGTTCGAAATACGAATCGAATCCCCAAACTTTTAACTTTTATGCACCCTAGCACTATATGATGACATCAGGGTGTCATCGTAAAGAGTTTACTGAGTAGAATACTAATGTATTATATATATTTATAAATATATACTTGATTAGGTTCTCAAAAAGCAACTATTTTATGTATACGAGAGGAGTTCAAGTATTCTCGGTATCGTTTTTTTTGTTGTAAGTCATTACTTACAACAAAAAAAAACGATACGGGTAGTTCTAGACATTATGTTTGAGATGTCGCGTCTATTATATATAGGTCAAAGGCACCACGCTGTTATTTAATTCCAGACTAAACAAAGAAAATCTTAAAAATACATTCAAGAAAAAGCTCATTGTCTAGAACTACCCTCATTACTTACAAAAAAAAACGATAACGAGAATACTTGAACTCCTCTCGTACATACACTGTGTAATTACTGTAATATATCCTGTGAAACTCTGGATAGCCTTTATTATGTGTTCAGGCGTTAATTTAAACAATTTAATATTTCTGATGGTATTCCTCTTCTCTATTCTGCCCGGTCTCGTCTCGGCATCCAAGGAATTTCTCATTAACCCGCGTGCGAAAGAGCTGTCTCTGAGATGGAATCCGATGCTCGCTGCATACCAATCGTGACCTATGTAATGCCGCCCTACTTTTATGCCCACCACTGAATGATAAGGTACTCTATTTATCTTGCCTTCTCTGTAAGAACCGGAGGATATGGAAGTATTTCGCAGATTAACCTTCTCGACTAGAACTTCTATTGCCCGATTCTAACATCATTCGTCCATAATAATATTTCATAAGATAAACACACATAATAAACAATATAAGAAACATCTTAAGGTTGTATTTTGTATTAGGAATAATTTCATGTATCTAGTGAAATGGGCAAACGGACTTCGGTTCTGTTGTTACCCCGTTGATAATTAAATAAAAATACATAAAAGTGATTAAGAGAGCAGGTCGCCCGTATTCTGGTAAGCGTTACATCTGACGCCTGTCTTTTGCAGTTGCAGTTTCACCGTTCTCTTTTTGAGAGTGCACTGCGCCTGTCAGTCCGATACGTTATAGTTATAGTTCTTATGTCTATTTCGCCCAGTAATTTCGTTTGATAAAGTGCCCTTCACGCTTCAAGTCAGTAATTTTTGCACACTACTGCTTCGAGGCAGAACTGGCAGAATGAACCGCCATGCCACCACAGTGTCAGAAAGATGTGACACTGCGGTGGCACCCACTTTTCTTTAGCAAGAATCCGGCCGACTGATGCTTGATTCTTGAACAGATTCTACCACGTGGTAATATTTTGAATACATAACATTTATTTCACTACCTACCTAATCTATGATTCAATCTGAAACTCAATAAATAACATTGAACAATAACTAAAATGTATGTTAAATAAATCTGTAAATGAAATCAAGAAATCGGGGAGACCAAGATGTGTTGAATGATGCATGTGTAAGGAGTTGAGCAGATTACTAATACATTTTTTTTTTTTTTTTTTTTTTTTTCTCGCTGGGAAAAATGCGTTACGCATACCCTCCCGTCGGGGGATGGGAGGGTTATGTGGGACTCCCCGGTGGCAAGACCGGTATACCCACTAAACGACCCAGCGGCATTCCAGCATCGCCTGTATGGAGGAGGACTGTGAGACTGGCAGAGCCTTTACGTCCAGTCCTCCGCCGACGACCGCCCGCCTTTACAGCGGGGCCCACACGCCCCTCCCAGCAGGAGAGGCCCGGAAATGACCAGGAATGCTCGGCCATTCCCGCCCGACGGAGGTGGTGAATAAGTGCAATGCGAGAGAAGGCACCCCCGTGCCTGTCTCTCGCTATTCACCACCGGGAGGGAGAACTCGTCTTCTCCCACCCCTTCTTCGCCTACGCAGTGGCGCCGCAAGGGGGTCTTCCTCCCTTGCGCGCTCTGCCGCCTCCTTTTGCAAAATCACTTCCTCGCAAAAGGAGGCGACCGCTGCCCAGGCCACCTCGCCCTCCAACATGGCATTGACCACGCTGGGGAGCGAGAGGTCCGGCCCAACTATTTCGACCAAGCTGCGGCGCAAGTGGGACCACGTAGGGCACACTTCCAGCGTGTGCTGCGCCGTGTCCTCTGCGGCGCCACAATCATGACACGCCGGTGATTCCTCCCTTCCGATCCGGTGCAGGTATGATCCGAAGCATCCGTGCCCGGATAACACCTGCACCAGACGAAACGAGAGGAACCCATGGGACCGCCCTAGCCAATCCTGCAGGACTGGCCCAACTGCGTCCAATGTACGGCGGCCAAAAGTGGCGGAGGCGAGGTCCTCCGTCCAATGCTGGACGACAGCTTCCCTCGCCTCACGCCGTACGGACTCCCGCTCTTCCAGGGCGATGGACTCTCCGAGAGCCTTACGCCCCGACATCCAGTCGTACACTTTGGCTAGCACTCCCGCCTCGAGCTCCCAAGGAGGGGTGCCAGCCAGAGCACAGGCCGCCGCAAATCCCACCGAGCGGTAGGCCCTCACTACTCGCAGTGCTATGGCCCTTTGGGGCCTGCGGAGAGCAGTAGCGTTCTCCCTCCTTCGGAGGGAGTCAGCCCATATAGGCGCCCCATAGAGGGCCATACTTTTCAATATGCCGGCATACAAATGCTGGCACCGCCCTCTGGGCCCCCCCTTGTTTGGGAGGAGCCAAGAGAGTGCGCCCGCGACCTTCAGCAGGCGCGTCGACAGCCCACTAAAGTGCGGGCCAATGCGCCACCTGCTGTCCAACACTAGGCCCAGATATTTCATCTGGGCCTTAACCTCGATCCTGACGTCCTCCACGATAATGTGGGCGTCAGGTGGAATGCGCTGCCGAGGCTTGTGGAAGAATACGGCCTCGGTCTTTTGTAGCGCCACTTTCAACCCTAAGTGGCGGATCCTACCCGCAACCAGGGATCCACCAGCCGAGGCTAGACTGGCCGCCTCTCTAAAGTCCCTCCCCCGGGCGGTGAGGAGAGTGTCATCCGCATAGCAGATGACACTCGTGCCACAGAGGAGACTTCCTCGCAGGAGCCAGTTGAATCCGATGTTTCACAGGAGCGGTCCCAGGACAGACCCCTGTGGAACACCGGAACCCGCATTGTAACGGCGGAGCTGTCCCGTGCGATCCACAAGGAGGACAGCTCGGTCCCTCAAATAGTCCGCCAGGATACTGCGGAGGTACTGGGGCACTCCGTGGTACCGGAGCGCCTCCAAGATTGTCGAGTGGGGGATGGAGTTGAAAGCGTTGGCTATGTCAAATGACACAGCCAAAACCCCATCCCCTGCCTCCGCAGCCTCCCGTACCTGGCCCTTGAGTTGGGCCAGCGCGTCCACAGTCGAACGCCCCTTTCGAAAGCCGAATTGGGCGTCCGACAGGTCCGGCCCGATCCTCCGCAGGTGGCCATTGAGCCTGTTGGCGATGATCCCCTTGAACATTTTACCGACCTCATCGAGCAGAACGATGGGCCGGTATGCCGAGGGGGAGTCCACCGGGCGTCCCTCTTTTTGTAGGAGGCACAATTGCCCCTCCTTCCAAGGTTTCGGGAACCTACCAGACGTGAAACACGCGCTGAATAGATCCCGAAACCTCTCCTCCATTTGGAGTGCAGCGATGGCGACCACCCGCGCGGGGACGCCGTCCGGCCCGGGGGCCGTTCTCTTCGCGCGGAGACGGAGAACTTGTTCCTCAAATTCCGCCACTGACGCTGGAGGAGCCTCCTCCTCCCCTTCCACTGGGGCCGCCTCCCGCGGGGGGTCCATCACTGGTGGGGTGAAGTTGGGCACGTTCGGAAACAGAGACCGGACCACCCCATCCAGCAATCTCGGCTCGAGGGTCTCAGTCAGCGGGGGACCAAAGGGGCGCAGTTTGTTCCGCGCCGCCTTATACGGTCTCCCATACGGGTCCCTGTTGAGGCCCTCCAGCATTTCGGCTCTCGCCGCATCATCGGCAGCACCCATCGCCTCAACGTACGAAGCGTAAAGAAGGTCCTCGTTAGCCTCATCCCGATGGGTGCGCCGTCGACTCCGCGTGTAGGCCCTCCTTGCTGCCACACAGGCGGCCCGGAGCTCCGCTAGTTCCTCCGTCCACCAGTAAACGGCGCGACGGGGAGGCGGGCGGCGAGACCGAGGCATGCTGGCGTTGCAAACCTCGGTCAGGGACTTTCTGAGCTCGACCGCTGCGGAGTCCACGCCCAGGCCTTCGAAAGGGGGTGCGAGCCAATCCTGCACGAACGCCGCCTCCATTGCTGACTCACGGTCCAGGCGGGTGAGAGCCCACCGTGGAAAGGGAGAACGGCCCGAGGGGACCGCTCTCCGGGAGCTCTGGGTGGAGATTTCGAACCGCACATATCGGTGGTCCGACAAGGTCTCCACCATCTCTACCCGCCAGTTCATGACGCGGGCGGCTAACACGGGGGTGGCGAACGAGACGTCGACCACTGACCCTCCCCGTTGCCGCACACACGTTTGGACCACTCCTCTGTTGAGGAGTCCCCGGACGAGGCCGCCCAGTATTCCACTGCGCGACCCCGGACGTTACAAGAGGTGGCTGGGTTACCCCAGACCACCGACTTGGCGTTAAGGTCGCCCAAAACGGCGACCTGACGCGGCGCTGCCCTACCGACAACGGCGGTGAGGATCTCGAGAAAATTCTCGAAATCCGAGAGAGGACGGTTTGGGGAGAAATAGACGCCCACGAAGGCTATATCTCCCCACGCGGCGGCCACATATCCCGGTCCCCTCTCTAAGAGCGAGAGGGGAGGGGAGTCTGTGGAAGACCGCGACACAATTGCGACCAAGCCATCCCGATCACCCAGCCAACGGCTAGGGATTGAGTATGGCTCGGCTACCACCGCTACGTCCACCAACCACTCAGCCATGGACTGCATCAGCAGGTCCTGGGCTGCTTTGCAGTGGTTGATGTTCGCCTGGAGGATGCGATGCTCGGCCCTATCCATCATTCGGACATCGCACCCCCCTCAACAACCGCCGTAGCTCCCGTTTCAGGGACGGCGGTTGCTACGGCAGGCCGGGTCAGCGCCTGCCTTTTGCCCTTCTTAGGGGGAGGATTGCAATTCCTCCCCTTCATGACATGGTCCGCTGGGCGGCCGCTTGCGGCACACACAGCGCAGCGTGGCGTGGTGGCCGTGCAGGAGGCGGATTTATGCCCCGCTTTGCCGCAACGGTAACAGCTGTCTGCCCTGTCCACCTCGGACGGGCAGAGGGCCCGGGTGTGTCCGATTCCGAAGCACTTGAAGCAGCGTAGAGGCTGATCTTCAAGTGCTCGGACTCTGCAGGAGCTAAAGCCTACCGACAAGCGTCCCTTGGCGAGGGCGGCTCTAACCACGGTGACCGGACACTCAAGGCGGATGGTGCCCATGCCACCGCGGCCAGGTCGGATACCCCTACCTTGCACCGCTGCGCCATCGCAGCCCCCTATTGCTGCGACCGCCGCCACCACCTCCTCTTTGGTGACCGAATCGTCCAGATCGGTCACCTCCAAGGTCGCCGACTTAACTGGCCTGACCACTTTAGCCGCGTCTGCAATGACCTCTTTCAATTTGGTTGCAAAGAGGTCTGCGTTGGCACCGCCCTGAGCCCCTGGGAACTCGAAGATTCGAGCCCCAGCTTGGGTCCGACGGCACGTAACAGCTCCAATTCCCAGTTGGGTGGGATCAGCGCTAGCACGGGCCCGCTTAAGGACGGACTCGTACGTTTCCCCCCGCTCCGCAGCCTCCACGGTGAGCGTCACCACAACAGCCGCGGTCTTGGGGGGAACCAGGGGCTTGGGCTTTCTTCCACCGGTGGGGGTCCTTTTGGCTGCAGGGGCAGCGGTGGTGGACTTCGGGGCCGACTTTTTCCCTATCCCCTTCCCTTTTCCCTTGCCAGTCGTCTGGGACGGGCAGGGAAGGGTGGTCGCGGGGATGGCAGGGGAGGCGGCCGTTCTCGCCTTTTTGGCCTTTTCCTTCCCCCTCCTAACCACCTCCGTCCAAGGTTGGTTGGACGGGGTGGAGGAGGGTAGAAAAGTGTCCTCCTTTTGGGAGGATGGCCCCAGCTCGTTCCGCCTCTTTTCCGCCGCAAGTGGCGGCCGAGTACGTTTCTCCGGTAAGAGCCTGTCTTCAATGCCAGCGAAGCAGGCTCTCGTGAAGGCTCTTTCTTCCATTACAACCTTGCGGACCACTTCCTCAAGGTTGGAGGAGGAAGAGACTTCAGCCGCTGGTCTAGTTTCGGCCTGAGCTGGCCGGGCCGTAGCTTCAGCCAGCTTTTGGTGCAGCTGGCTGACCTCCGACTGCAGGCGGTTGACCTTCGCCTGCAGTTGCCGCGTTTCATCAGTTGCGGTGCGTTGTACCAGCTCCCGAATAATGCCACGCATACTCGCGGCCCTGCATTTTAGGGACTTTTGGAAAGTCCCTTTGAGATTAGAGGACTTGGAAGCGACCTCCACTATCTCCCCCTCGTCCTCCTGCGCCATGCGCTCCAACTCAGCAAGGGAATGGTCCGAGTAGAGAACGATGGACGCACCATACCCGGACTTGGCCCGCGCGGTGCGCGCCTGCTGCTCCTTAGCAGCGACCTTCTCTTCAAGATCCTGTTGAAGCTGTGTTCGCCGAGCCAGGCTCAACTGGCGTTGAGCGTCAACGAGACCCACGTTATGGGTGTCCGCGATAACTGGCTTTTTAGCCTTGGTCTTTTTGGGCTTGCTCGTCGTGGAGTCCGAGGAGCAAGACCCAGCCCTCAAGAAGGCCCGCTTCTGCGCCTGCTTGCGACCTTCTACTTTCGCCAACGAAGCATCGGACCCAAACGTAACTGACTCGTTGTCGGAGTCCGAAAACTCGTCAGCTCTAGATACGCTAGCCACGGATGGTGCGCGACTAGCCTCCGACGCCGACGCGAGATCGTCGGCGTGGCCCTGAGAAGGGCCTTTTGGTTGGCCCTGAAAAGGGCCTTTCAGGAAACGCCCGGAGGCGTCCCGCGCTGGTTTCTTAGGCATGTTAGCCTCCGCCAGTGTCGCAGATGAACCGCAGTAAGATCTACGACGCACAGTGCACTTTAGCCGAGCCCAGTCTGCCACTCCGTTACGGTGGTCAGAACTGGGTCGTTTCCAGGGGACACGACGAGGACGTAAGCACTGTGGGGGGTCCCCCAGATTACTAATACCTAAGTTAACACGCGGTTCTGTTGAATTAAGGAAGATTTCTTCATATTATAAAATTTGAGCATGCGTCAATGCTCTTTTAAATAATTCTAATGAAGTAATCATAAACCTTGTCGCGTAGCCTCAGTAATATTTCTTGCTACTTGCAAATGGCACAAAATGAATTTATAAGTAATTACTGGTGGTAATGCTGTGAAGTGGCATACAATGAACGTTGAACGTTCCGTGACGTATGCACGTCACCCACATGACCCCGCGTCACTTATTACTGTACCTTGATGATATATTTTTACCTAAATTATGGAACGGACGACCGTCCGTAGTGAAAAGGACAAAACGGAGTCCTAATAACCTCTAATGTTAAATCTCACGTCTGTCTTAAATTTTGATAGTTTATTAGGGTTCCGTACCCAAAGGGTAAAAAGGGGACCCTATTATTGAGACTTCGCTGTCCGTCCGTCCGTCTGTCACCAGGCTGTATCTCAAGAACGGTGATAGCTAGACAGTTGAAATTTTCACAGATTATGTATTCCTATTGCCGCTATAACAACAAATACTAAAAATAAAATTGAAGGGGGGCTCCCATACAACAAACTTGTTCTTTTTACCGTTTCTTGCTCGATACTAATAACGGTGACAGGTAGACGCTTTAACTATTCACAGAGTTGTTAGTTTTATGTTGTCTTTAAATATAATTAATTAAAATAAAATAAATAATTAAGGAGGACATACAGTAAAAGAAGTTTTCGCCGTTTATTTGCTAAAAATAATAATAATGAAAACGAGATAATGGTACGGAACCCTTCGTGCGCGAGTCCCACTCGCACTTGGCCGGTTTTTTTTATAATGATGCTGACCCAAAAACAATTACGCATAGGTGTAAATTATTTTTTTCTATTCGGTTTAATTATTGAGATGGAAAGCAAAACAACTAAATAGTTATTGTAAGGAGTAAATTTGGTATTTTAAATACTTTTTACAATACAAGCTGGCCGCGATTTTTGATCGTTTCCCGTTTGTTTGAGCGCGATCGGATCAGTAGTCTAGCACTTCAACATTCAAACGTGTGAAATAACTTGTTGAAGTCGGTTTGACATTTGTGTGATGAAGTCGGTTCCATTTCTTGGTAAAAAAAAAAAAAAAAAAAAAAAAAAAAAATGTCACCCTATTTAGTGACCCTTGCTACTTACGGGATCGATTGTCATTCACTGTCAATGACTTTATCATCAAGATAGTAAAATACTTTTTTGGATTGTAACTCAAAAACGGCTTGACTGATTTTGATGAAATTGAAACGGAACCACACGGCAAGCATCTGCTTTCAAATAATAAATCATCAGACAGACAAATAAAAGGGCCTTCTTAGGTAATTGTGTGCGGATTTATAATAAAGTTTCCAAAAACCACAACGCTCATAGAAGAAAAATTCAAGTTGAACGTGAAAAACAGTTTGACTAAGTACACAGTTTGTGATTACTTAAACGACAAAAATATTTGCCTGTTTCGCCTCTGCCAAGCTAACGCTTGTCACCTACGTAATTTAAACAAATATTATAATTTGTTAAAAGACGTTTAAAAGAATGGCCCCGAATTTATTGCTCGTTCTTCTCGCAGTGGGTTTATATATTTTTTCTTGCTGAACGTGGCAGTACCGTGTAGAATATTTCAATATTAATACTTGCAATTGACGTTTATAAGAGACTCGTAGACCTACGCCTAAATTGAATAAATGATTTTGACTTTGACATTGGAGTTGTATATACAAAACTTGAACGCTGCGAATCTTTTTACCACAACGGTATTTATCATTAACGAGTGCGGGCATGTAAAGTATAATTAGTATAACAATGAATTGGTATTTAACACGATATGAATTTGTGGTAATGCATTAGGATTATGTAAAAGTAAATGTTTGTAGATTTGACAAATTAATTTCAATGGTATCTGTTATACATAATGCGAATGAAAGCATTTTCTTAACTACATAACACAAAAATACGGAGACGAAGATGAGCCGGATAAATCTAACGAGTGATCCAGCTCCTAGTGATTGTTTTCAAGGACGGTAGTGTTATCTAAGTGAGTAATATCGTATTATTACACGACTGCCCAAAAAGAGTTATGTTTTCAGGGTTCATGTATGTATGTTTATTTATGAGTTTTTTTATTCCACCATAACTTCTAAACCGCTTAACCGATTTTGATGTACGAGATATCTTTAGATTCGTCTTTAAAAAAAAGAAGACATAAAAAGAATAGAAAAACAAACTGGTGGATTATAGACGCGATATTGTGACGAGATATAGTATTTTTTTCTTCCAAACATTAAAAAACGATATCAATAATTATGGAATCGTTATTGATAAAACGTTAAATGAAAATAAATAATTTGCAGTCGGGTTTTTTACTTTATTAAAATTAACTAGCTGTACCTGCGACTTCGTTCCCGATTGCCGTACCTGCAGACTATAGTTATTCACATTTAAACACTGTTTATCTCATATTATGCAACGCTGTGGTCTGCGGTGAAGCACTCTTAGTAAAGCATAGCTCAGAATGGAGCTTTTTACTTTGGGCTTTGAAAACTTGTATTTTCCAGAAAACAGTAGTTGAGTAACTCAGAGAGCTCCTTCGCGGTTCGCATAATAAATGTTGGTACAAAGTACTTTGTGCGTTTCTTTGGAATTTAGAATTTAATATGGCGTTTTTTTGCCGAAGTTCTCCTTGTTTGGCGTTAGAACGAAACTATATTAGATTGTGCACTTTCATTGCGTAGTCTCCAAAATGAATCCGGAAAAAGATTTATTTATTTATTATTTTTTATTTATTTAATTTATTCAAAATTAGTACCGCCACAGAGCGAGTTACACTAATGATAGTAAAAAACTTAAAAACTAACTCACTAAGATAGTTAAAAAAAACTGATTGTGGCGAATGTTCCAGATTTTAGAGTTTGATCTCGCTTGCAAAACTAAATAAGGGTGCCGGTCTGCCCGTGGGGTGGGTGCCGGGCTCACTCGTCTCTATTCTAACAAAAAAAGAATAATTGAAATACGACTATGCGTTCATAAATTACAACTAAGTGTACATTTTGACTTTCATCCCCTTTCCCGAGGGAACCGTGCTGTATTTCGGAATGAAAAGTATACAATGTACTTCTTCTTAGTATGAACTCAAATCGTCTTAAGTTTCATTGAATTCCATTCAGTAGTTTTCGTGTGATGCGCGGCCGGGGTACAGTAAAATAGACAATAGTACATTGTACATTGAGGGGAGAAAACGATCTATTTCTTCGAGAGTTTGTTTAAGCCTGACGCGTAGCGGAGGACTTAAACGCAACTCGAAAACAGAAATAGAACTTTCTCCCGAGTGATACATACCTAGTGCTTTATACTACACCTACAAGAAAAATAAAATTATTATACGTTTTCTCGTACTTACCTCGAGACTTCTCAGGCAGTAAGTTCTTTATGACTTCTTGAGCTGTATTTCTTATTTCTGGTGGCGTCATCATTATAAAATCGTCACTATTACTATCAGATGACATTTTGGAAAATTATTTAGAATAATGAAAAGCGTACTGTTAAAATATAAATTTAATAAAAAACTAAATTTAACCAAATATAACAAATTACCGCGCTTTTTTTCTCGTAATGCAAAAAAAGGTTGCCAACCTCCTTTCATTAAAAATCGAGTACAAATAAAAATCACTCCTCTTTTTTCTAATTAGGTATTTGATATAAAACCTTTTCGAGATTGAATTTTTTTATGTAAACAGCTAAAAACAAAAGTACGCTACCAAGGCAGGTACGGATTTTCATACAACATTCCTTCACTGCTACGGAGTGAAAGAATGAAAATCCATATAACTTTCCACGCCGTACATTTATAAGGGAGAAATGACGAACTTTATACCATGGTTTTGAACGAGTAATGAGACGTTTTATGAGTGGGTGTGGTATAAAAATAAATAAAAATACAGTTTTGGCATCAGTGTCAGCTACAGAGTGATCCGAAATTATTTTTTTTCAAAATATCTGCCTTGTACAGAATTTTATCTGTTACAGTTTTATTAGAAGTATAGAATTACACTTGTTCTTTAAAAATTAGTGAGTAACCACGTAAGATTTTATAACACTAAAACTGGAATATTTATTTCAGTTTAAAATTAAGTACCTATAAGGTGAGCTAAAATCGGCGCAATAGGATTACATTTTATTTTAATTTTACTTATTATAGATGTATCTACATAAATAACTGTCTGGAATAAATAACTCGCGTTTGAAAACAAGAATAAACATATAATATATCATAACCAGATAATAACACAGTTAGATAATTAAAAAAACATTACAATGTCAGAATTCGATGTCCATCTTCGATGCGATCGTTGTTGAAGAATGTTTATATCGTAAACTTTGTACAAAGTAACGCGACGATACACGTGTATTTGACGTGGCGGGATGGGATGCGATCGGATCGCGTAGGTTCAAAGGTCATCCTGCGCTGACGCAGATCTACAATCTGAATATCATGTATTTGTATTGTTCCCTTTTCACGTGTATAAATAATTCAAGATAAGTGGCATTGTAATTAATAATGATTTAACAGTGGCGCATCATGTGCTGTTGTTGATATCTCGTGCATCCGAGACAAACATCTTGGAATTATAACACTATTATCTTTGACTTACTCGTATCGTTGCAAATATTCATCCGGTTCGAGTACCCAATGGAACGAGCAGTGCGCGAGTCCAATTGGCAATGTCTATAGTTTTCTGTTGTTGTGGCAACCAACCGAAGCCTTACTTTATTCATCGATAAAAATAATATACTTAAATATCAATGAAGCAATATTTTGTCAACTAAAGATACTTAAGTCTTTTTTGACTCAAGATAATATCTCTTAAATCGATATTTTTATCATGAATCAAGGCTACTGTTGGGTGCGATAACTACAAGAAAATACAGCCAGCAAATTGTCCAAATTGGATCCGCACAATGCGGGTTCTGACAAACATAGTTGATTCGATATGATAGTACAGAGTTATGAAGGCCATATGATAGAAAAGCTTTGTTCTTCTAATTTGACGCCTAATTTTCGAGATATTGCGTCCGAAATTGTACAACGCGAGTCACAATGCCACTTGAACCGGTAATATCACAACTCATGTAAGTAGAGTGGATATTATAAAGTGAAAATGTCGACACGTTGTGAAATATTTTATTGTACTCTGGCAAAACTGTTACGACTTGATAAGGCTGCTGAACTTGGTTGTTGTAATTCGCAATAAATCTAAACAGTAAGATTTTTAATGAATAGATTCAGGCGTTACTTTGCGGAAATCCATATTTAATAATAACAAATATTTTAAGAAAATTGACTCTACGAGCGCACGATCGAGAATCGAGATTTCTCGATCGTGCCCTCGTAGAGTCAAGACCTCCTGAGGATGCTTCGTGTAGAAGCGAAACGCGTCGAAGGTTCTTCCGGTTTGGCTGCGTGGCGTTTGTGACGTCACGTCGGCATAGCAGGAAAATTAGGCGGAATTGTCACTAGATATATTTTTATATTTTTTAAGTGTTTTATTAAAATATTAATTAGATATTTTCTTAAAATATTTGTTATTAGCAAGATTGATTTTTTTATGGGATTGTGATAGAACAAGTCCGAGACCTTCGACCAAGAGCTAAATGCCAGAGGCACACCTGATGTTAATCGGTAACCTATATCTATAAGGGTCTACACAGACAGACTGCATCCCAACTGCAATGTTGTAGTTGCGCCCTGTCACTGAAAGTTGTCGTTTTCACGTTTTTGTAATTCCACCGGCACCCATACCCTTGACACTAGAACACAGCAATGCGAACATTGCTGCTTGGCGGTGGAAATAGGTATAGCGGCAGTTCTTCCCTAAATGTAATCAAATAATCTGACAGAAACCAAAAAAATCGTCTCACTGCTATAATACAATATATTATACTCGTATACAATACGTAACTAGACTGATGAATGATAATAAATAAATCAATATCGATCACTTGTACTAGCCTCGCAAACGACCAGTCAGACCAAAGAAAAATACTAGTTTCTTTTAAGATCCCATTTAAAACGGGGCGAGTCTATTGCCTTATATAGTTTCATATACAGGAAAATTATTAATATGTACTTTCCCATTGAATTGGTTCTTAAAAGTATTTACGAAGTGTAAATGTCCGCAGCACCCTGGTGGAGAGGAAGTGCTGCTGGAGAAGGCGGGCCAGGACGCCACGGAACCATTTGAAGATGTCAGCCACAGTTCTGATGCCAGGTAAGCATGGTGAACTGGTCGGTTAGTTCTCCATAATAATGTCAAAGAGTGATCACAACTTTATTTGAGATTTTAGGTCCAGAACTAATAAATTCATGATATCGATTTATCTCTTCCATATCTTGGGTTGTATCATTATTCATTACGAACTTGTAAAAAGATAATTGACTTGATAACTGATGAGCCTCGAAACCTAGACGTATTGTTTCCGCTGCCAGATTCTCGCAGTGGCTCTATACATTTTCTTACTTGACTCTCGTTAGAGCGTTTAAGGGGACCAGAAATGTTTGCTGTTGTTGTTACATAAGCATTTAATTAAAAGGTGATGTCGAGATGAGACCTAAAAAAGCTAAGCTAACAAAATGTAACCTTGAACCTTGCCAGCTGCCAAAATAACTTGGCACAGTTTCTATGCCATCTACACATAGGCAAATAGTAGGCACGTTGGGTAAAAACACCATCTAATTTCCAAATAACATACACCTGCTTACATTAGACTACAAAGTTTGTTGTATTGAGGTTGGACGTTGGTTGGATAGCTTCACTTATAATTAGACAAATCAACAGTAAACTAATTCGTAGTGGATTTCTATTTCAATTATTCTAGATCACGAAATGATAATTACTTTCCGATTGTGAGTTCAACGAACTCTTGTTTCACAGCTCCTGTATAGAACACAGAACTAACCACGGTATCGTATGGTAATCAACATTAAAAAAAATAGGCGACGACATATGTTGTTTACATTGTCTTTTTTTATTTAATCACTTGAAACTTTGATCTCTTTTATTGGATTCAATGTTCTATCTAAACATTGTTAGTGTGATGTACTTAAATTAAAAAGCCCCCTAACAAAACTGCATATTTGTAATTCATTCGTTAATCGTGCTAACTATAGGCTAACTATTCGTGCATCTGTGATAATGGAAAATATGAAAATATTGACCTACTCCTTACTACGAAAGGGTAAGTCAATTCTGAGGTGTGAATCGAACGGAGTGACTCATCACCCTCCACCCTGTACGTATAGTCTTTGTTTTATATGTAGGTAGGTACCCACTTGTAGTCTGTAAACAATGACATTCTATTTCGAAGTGGGCCAGTTCACCAACTTTGCTGCTGCTCAGTTTCACTACTCTGATTAACATTCAAGATTAAATCATTTATTTTTATCGAGGGATAAAAATTATATATTTTATGTTTCGACTAAAAAGTCAGGCATTAGAATTTGTCAATTGCGCGGAAATGAAATAAACATATCTAATAGGTACATTGTAACTGAGGGGAGATAGAGCCATTTTATGATTATGAAATGGGAACATTAGTACGAAACCTGTCATAACCCAAAGTCGAGAAACCAATATGTCCTCCAGACCCAGACAAAAGCGCTTCGAACTCACAGAAGCTCGGCATATTCTCTTCTGCACTGTCTCAGACATTTCAAACCAACATAAATCTCTGGCAAAAGTTCAAAACAATCTTAATTTAAATACATATTGATTTACTAGGTAGGTATACCTAGTATAAATAATAAACCACTATGTAGCACTCCATAGCTCTTCCCTCGTTGTGTGACTGTGCTTGATCAAAGAGATATATAATAATCATAAACGGCAACACACACTGGTCGAAGAGTGTTATCTTCAGAATGGATAGATAGTAGAGTCCAAATCCAACATCGAGATCTGTGTGTGCAATCGGAATGCTCAGACCACTAGGTCTGCACTCGCAAAGATCTATCTTATATAATTATCTTATGATAAATATATTAGATCAGGCACCAGGATCAAGACCGGGCACGCGTTCGATTTGATTTGTGATGTAAAATATTGTTGTTATATTTATTATATCTTACCTTCTGATGATTTCTGGGGTCCATGTATTTAATTTTTTTTTTTTATTCCTGATAGGTTAAGCTTTGACCACTATACCACCTGATGATGGTCGAAGACGTTTTTCAGGCTAACCTAGAAGTACTGGCTCTCAAGGACAGCTGCCGGAACACACCGTTAGGCGCTTGGCGACAGATTTTCTACTTGAGGGTGGTAGCTAGCCAGGCGTGCATTCGCAAAATGCCCTACCACCATGCTAGAACGACTGCCATCCTAAGACAACAACCGGGAGCGACGGCTTAATGTGCCCTCCGAAGCACGGAAACGCTCAGTAGTAATGTCACTAGCGGTCACCCATCCAACTCATGACCGCGGCGGACGTTGCTTAACTTTGCTGATCGGTTGAGAACAGCAACAGTAAGCAAACTACGAGCGCTTCAAATAATTAAATTTGTTAAATAATAATAAACCATGTTTCTGTTGATTGCTTAGATTAGAAAGTATGTATTACATAACGACTGTAAATATTGTTTCCAAAGACGTAGAACCTTACAAAGAACATTTTGAACCAACTAGCGGTATCCGGAATCCTACGCGGCGGTCCTGAGCCCGGGTTATGTTCGGCAACTCGCTTAGAACGTAATTCTGTGGCTCTTTTGCTTAGCCAAATGATCAGATCAAAGCAGCGCCTGCATGTGACATCCATATTTTTTACTATCTAATACCAAGGTCCGTGGGGTGCCGCGCTAGAATGAACCTCCCATTGCTACCTGTGGGTGTCGTAAGGGGCGGCTAAAGGTAAAAACTCGAAGGTGGGAAGCAGCGCCTTCTGAGGATCTGATATCTTAAACTGCGATCCCGAAGACGCCTGCCAAGCGTGGGGATTATGTCACACCAACATTAATGAGCGAGGCTGTGTTCAGGGTCCCTACTCTAATTCTTCGAAGTTTCGAACTACGGGTCCGAAAGAAAGGTATTCGCAAAACACGTATTGGCCTACATTTGTTTAACTTCGTTCGTAGCATAGACTAGCTAGCATTTTCCCGGGTAGATTCTAATTTTTTTTTGTTTTTAATCGGATTCTTGATTTGTACATTTTACAAATATGAAATTATGATTTGTTCGTTTTCTTAAAAGTAGTTATAGTCGAGTTTTATATATGTAGAAATAAAGTAAATAAATCATTGTCGAGTCAAAGTAATTATTTAGTGATATGGGAGTCAATGGCTACTTTACTAAATCTTGATAGATAGAAAATCTGTCGCCAAGAACATATCAGTGTGTTCCGGCAGCAGTCCTTGAGACCCAGTAAAATTGCAGGCACATGAGACCTAACAACTGTTCGTCTCAGTATGACGGGCACAATGCAATTCACGTTGACGAAATGCATTTGTTATAGGCAGAGGATAGTCCACTTAAGATCTGGTGGGCCTCAGGCTTGTTCCGTCACATACACTCTGACATACTCTTATTAACTTATCTCGGCCATATATCTAATACGTAGGTACCTATACTACCAATATGTGTTTTGTAGTGGCGTTGTGGTATTTGTTTTTGTAAAGACTGTTGTGTTTGTGGCAAATTCTAATTTTATTAAAACGTTTTAAATTAAAACCTTTCTTCGATGTTGTGGCTATGAAGAGTGATTATTACAATTGATCATGGAAAAGCGCGAGTTTTAGAGGCTATAAATTACATTTTCTAGTAAATATTGTTTACACCACTAAATTACATTTATTAGGTACGAGAAGGTTTTTAAAGCGCTCGAAGCGAAGTTTGCTTAGCTGTTCTTAACCGATCAGCAAAGTTAAGCAACGTCCGCCGCGGTCAGAAGCTGGATGGGTGACCGTTAGTGACATTACTACTGAGCGTTTCCGTGCTTCGGAGGGCACGTTAAGCCGTCGTTCCCGGTTGTTGCCTTAGGATGGCAGTCGTTATAGCATGGTGGTAAGGCATTTTGCGAATGCCCGCCTGCCTAGCTACCACCCTCAAGTAGAAAATCTGTCGCCAAGCACCTAACGGTGTGTTCCGGCAGCTGTCCTTGAGAGCCAGTAATTCTAGGTTAAGCTTGGTTAACACCTTCGACCACATCATCACTTACCATTAAGTGAGATTGTGGTCAAAGGCTTACCTATCATCAATAAAAAAAAGGTTAACGTAATAACCAATATTTTTAAAATATTTTACGAAAACATCAAATTAATATTTTAATAAAACACTTAAAAATATATCTAGTGACAATTCCGCCTAATTTTCCTGCTAAGCCGACGTGACGTCACAACGCCACGCAGCCAAACCGGAAGAATTTTCGACGCGTTTCACTTCTACACGAAGCATCCTTCAGGAGGTCTTGACTCTACGAGCGCACGATCGAGAAAGAAACGAGAAAGAAACGAGAAAGACGTAAAATATTTGTTATTATTAAATATGGATTTCCGCAAAGTAACGCCTGAATCTATTCATTATCAAAAGGTTAACGTATTTTTTATATTTTAGTCAGCTTTATGACGATGTCAAATGCCTGATTAAGATTGAAATTCAATTACTATCAGATTGCGTAGCAGTGAAAGAGAGGCAAAGAGAGTAAAATCACAGTCAGTTTGGGTGAAACACGAAAGAACGCTAATTAACACGAAACAAGTACTAGCTTACATCGAAAATAAAACTTAAATTGTCCCTCTAAATAAAGATTTGCAATTTTATTGTTATATTTTTATTAATATGAATAATAAATTAATGACTTTCTACGACAATATACTACGAGCAATATTCTTGTGATCCCGCAAAAATACTGTTTTAATATTATAAATCTATATTTATAGAATATATCCATATTTTTATTTAGACGGATACGGTGATGTATCTTATAGATTGTGGGTGGATTAGATATAGTTTTTATCAAAATAACATTTATACTAATGAGGATATAAATACCTATTGTGACTCTCGTCTGAGAGTCCTAGTTATGGATTAGATTATTTTCTTACTATTAAGTCTTAAAACTAATTGAGGCATAATAGCGTTCTCAGGGTACTGTAACAGCCGACTCGTCCACTGCTGAACACAGCCTCCCCTATTAAGGGGGTTTTTGCCAATTATGGCAGCGTGGGGATTACCCCACGCTTGGCAGGCGGCTTGGGGATCGCAGTGTAAGATGGCAGATCTTTTAGAAGGTGCTGCTGCCCACCTTCCAGTATTTTTTTCCCTTAGTCGCCTCTTACGACACTCACGGGATGATATGGGGAGGTGCAATTCTAACCCGGCACGGGGTGCCACCCCGTGATTAGTATAAGTGTTTCATTGCTTCTCAGGGTAGTATGGTAGATTCCATAGCGTGGCGAGATTTGTGATGAACGATGCGGTCCGACCATAGACTATATCAAACAACGAACTTCGTACTTCAAATTCCATTTTCGTTGTCTAAAGTGTCAATTTTTTTTATGGTATAGGAGGGCAAACGATCAGGCTGCTCACCTGGTGGTAAGTGATCACCTTCGCCCACGAACATACGCAACACCAGAGGTATCGAGGATGCGTTGCCGGCCTTTGAGGAGGGAAATTAGAATAAATTAATACAAAAATTACACCGGAAGACGTAGAGTTGGCAGGCCTCCAACTAGGTGGACTGACGACATCGTAAAAGTCGCGGGTAGCCAATGGTTAAGAGCCGTTCTTTGTGGCGTTTGTTAAACAGTGGACGTCTTCCGGCTGAAGATGATGGTGATAATAAACCCAAAAATCTAATATATAAAATTCTCGTGTCGCAGTTTTCGTTGCCATACTCCTCCGAAACGGCTTGACCGATTTTGATGAAATTTTTTGTGCTTATCCGGTATCTATGAGAATCGGCCAACATCTATTTTTCATCCCCCTAAATGTTAGGGGTAGTCCAACCCTAATTTTTTTTTTTATATTTTAGACAAAATTTTTAATTTCTATTTTTTTATGATACAACATACAAAATACATACAATCCACAATTTTCACCCTTCTACGATCAACCCTTATTTTTTAAATTATTTATATGGCAAAACAACGTTTGCCGGGTCAGCTAGTATATATATATGCTACTGTGGAACTCGTTGGTGTTATCGTCATTTTAACGAGCGCACGTCGCCTCCGTTCGAAAACAAATCATAGAATATAATTATTTCATTTCATTTTTAAATGCTACCTGTTGAAAAATAGTACTCTTGAGGCCAGCTTCAAAAATAATGTGTTGTTACTTACGTTGCCTTTTTTATTCACTTCGCTATTTCTGTATGGTTATATTTACCTACATGTATACAATTTATTATCCTTATAATCAATTCTATCATACTATTTATTAAGAAATATATGTCAAGCTCAAAAACATCAAAACGCAAAAATTACCGCCGTGGTTTTATAAGTATACCTACTTGTTGTGGCGCAACAACATTAGTTTTACACCAGTTGAGCAATTGTATGCGATCACTGCTAAGCGCCACGTCAACTAACCAATCAAATTGAATTTGGAAGATTGTACCTGTTTTGTTAATTGTAAACTCGATGAGTCCGAAATCAAAGCGGTATGTTAACATATTTATTCGTAGCATATTACATAGCATAACTGGGCCCGAGGCCGCCGCCTTTGGCGCCTCCTATTCATGTCATTAATATCCTATATTGTTCGTTGGAGCCGACATCACGCCATAGCTCTCCCTCCCCAAACGACGACGTCAGAAATCACCCTGTTGTTGGCGGGAACAAAGCAAATAGCGCGGTAAATGCAGTGTCACTCGTCCTTCTGGGTTAGCTTATTCATAATATATGAGAATTTGAGACAAGTTAATCTCAACAAATCATCTGTTTTTAATAATCTTAAAGCAATTTTATTTTAATTATTCATAATAATTTTAGTATTTTAAAATAAGAATCGACAATACATTTAAAAAATCACGCTCTATAATCTCTTTCGTATAAGTCACGTGACTCCAGTGACATCGCTATGGGCATAGTGATTCCAGATCATAGTGAAACAGTAACTCCTGATCGGATTTTGAGTAAGACATAGGATGCATTAGGCGACTATTTCAATAAATATATTTCAAACTAGCGGGCCGCGCCGCGCCGGCTTAGCACACGTAAATAAGAAAAAAAAACGTATAGGTAGTTACTTTTTAAGTTTACTCGTTACATACAAAAATACAAATCTTACCTCTTTATAATGTTAGTGTAGATTGCTTACGTACCTGAAATCGACTTTATCGCGCTCCCTTCCAAACTACTCGGTCAATCAGGATTTTAATTGAAGCAGGCACACTGCATTCTCCAGCAACGCCGCGCCGCGCCGCGCGCTCATATATATAGCAACAACATGACAATAAATATGATATGGAGATCGCAGTGGTGACATCTTCTGCTTTATTATCAATATTTGAATCTGTTGTGCTCGTAGCGTACCTTGTCGTTCTTAAACAATAGGTACTTATGCTGCGGTCATGACTTGGACGTTATATAGTGTCAATATAAGTGGTATTTCCTCTTGAGCGCGATTGGTTGGTATGTTGTCTTAGGATGGCAGTCGCTATAGCATGGTGGTAGGGCATGTTGCGAATGCCCGCCTTGCTAGCTGACATCCTCAAGTAGAAAATCAATTGCTGACGGCAAAGGGCTAAGCACCTAACGGTGTTTGGCGACAGATCTTCTACTTGAGGGTGGACGCTAGCCAGATGAGCAAAAAATTCTCAAAATGCCCTTCCACCAAGCGGTGAAGCTCAAGCCCGCGGCGGGATTCCAACCATGGACCTGGTACGCGGCAGTCCATAGCCAATGCCACTGAGCCATCACTGCTTCTCAATTCCAAATGTCCAAGTATTTTTTCAAACATCTTTCGACTCGACCTATCTTTTTTACATTTTCTCAATTTTATCGCATTCGCGAGTTACGCATTTACGCATGTTCGGAGCGCATAATGTATGTATACAGCATCAAAACCGTAGTTACCACGACCCGGGCTATAAGAGGGCCTTCCCTCGCCCAAAATCAGATGGAGCTGAATGAGCGACAGCGGACAACAGCATCTATGTCCTACTTAAAATAAAAAAGTAGTTTCCGCATAGTCTGAGTAGTAACAGCTGAACCTTCAATGTTTCAGGTCGTTGATGAAGAAGTACAAGATAGGCGAGCTGGTGGAAGCTGACCGCGTCACCACCAAGAGCGCCTTCGCACCGCAGTGGAGCAACGACACCCCCCAGGAGCAGGGCAAGTGCGTCATCGCGTAGTTACCTTACCCACATTACTGTTCAACACTACATATTCGACCACGTTTACAATGTACTCGATCATATGAGCTCAGTTCGATGAAACCACGTTAAAGTCATCAGTAATCTTGGTTGAATATGTGGATATGCTTTTCTTACTACTTTTCAGTTTCCAGACCCATTTTCTATGCCGGAAATGTAAAATAAAATAGTACACATCTGCAATAGCTAAGTAAATAAATTTATTGCACATTTAATGCTTATTGACAACTCAAACAACATTCGCTGCTGGGAATATCTAAACACCCATAATTAATGTTTGTTAATGATGTTGTATTTCTGTGATACCTCGTGGGATGTGGTATTTTTATAAAACGCTACTTCTGCCAGGTACTCCATGTTCTAAGTAGGCAGTATAAACATAAACAAGGTTGTTTGGGTAAAACTATTTTTTTTTACATTCCTGGCAGTTTCATTACTATTTATGATACAGTATACATCTGCAGACCTGCTTATATTGTCAGGGTTGTTAATTAATGACATGCCCTAGTAAAAAGAAAATAGATGTCATTCAACTTTATACAATACCCTGTTTGATTTGGTCCTTGGTGTAATGGTATTTATACACGATCATATATTTGAAATTCTCGTATTATACCCACCCCATGGTGCAGAGCTAAGTAAGTTCATGGCTTAATTTTAATTCCTGGTTTTGAAAATTGTATATTTATAGTTTATAATATAACGGTAGCTGTTTTAATACTGATCTCGAATATTTGTAAACTAAAACTTATTTACCTATTACGATATTTATGTAGCTAAGTATATTATTTTTTATAGATTTCTCAATATACATACACGTATCGCATACTGTCATGTCATAATTAGCTATTTGAACACGTAGATTAAATAAAAAATATAGAATTATCATTCACTAGATTGGTGGATTTACATATTGATTTGTCGTACATAACCAAAGAATACCTCTATTACACCTGTGCAAACTTCGATATGTACCCTTTTCTAGTGAAAGGTAACTTTAATTTAGTAATTATAACATTAGCACATGGCTCTGTGTATTGAATTTTGGAGACTGCTCATGATTTGTACTTATCCTATGAATTAGACCAAAAATGTAACTCATTGTGATTCTAGATCTTTTAGTAATCCTAAAGAAGCTTGTATTTAAAATGTATACCTAGTTTGGTTAGCAAAATTCACATTAGAGGCTTCATTGAACTAGGCTTGTAGAACGGATATTCTAAATACTTTATAATTCCACTAGATTTAAGAACACTGCTTGCTTTAGCACACTTGTTCACAAATATCTCTTGATTTAGTCATGTAATGCAATAAAGGCAGTTTTGCCTGAACTTGGTGCTCTCTGTTTGTGTAAACTATAAATGCTAGATGTAAATGTACCTAATGTGAAGGCTTATCAATAAAATATAATGGTGCAATAGTATACATCTTTGATTACAAACATCCCTGTTACCCTTATTATTTACACAGACTTAATGTGCTTTTGTTATTTTTTTAATCTACTGCAGAATATCACTACCTGTTTAGGAAGTACCACATTTAATAGTATATTTTACTATTTTCGTTAGCATTTTCTTTCATTCCATTAACAATCCACTTATATATGCGATCGCATGCGGCACGACTCACGACGCTTGGATAATTATGTAAGTATAATACATAAACATTATAAGAACACAATATGCTATGTTACAATTTTACAGAAATAATAGTAAGATAAAATTATAGTCAAGTGCAGGATGTAATGTTAAGCCGCGGAACATGCGTCATAGCATAAATAAAAATATTCAAATTGACCCCAGGTAAAAAAAAAGTATAAATCACATTATCTATTAGTTTTTATGCAATAACATATGATCAATTATAATACTTATAAACATGTATAAAATCCTAATATTTCGTGTTCTTTTTCCACAAAAATATGTATTCTAAGTGATACTACTTAGAATACATATTTTTCTGCTAATAAAATTACAAAGATTCCAATTTAATTTGCAATACTTCGAGTGATATTATGTGAAGTAGAGATTTCTTACTCTCTTTCAAAAGTAGCTTTATAAAGTCAGTAGGGAGTAGCCTAGTAGACACGGCTTTGAATTGGAATAGACAAGATAATGAACGAGACATGAGTTGAGAACAAAAAAATCGAGATGTTGATTAATTCCACAGCGCGTGGAGCTCCTGGCTGACGCCGTTGCTGCTCGGCATTGCAGCCACCATTCTCTACCGGTACCTGTTCGCGTAGTGCCTCCTCGGCGGGTGCCCCGTAACGCATGCCACATGCCCCAGACCGCTGTACCCCTCACCTGCCCGGTTGTGCCCACACTACCAACGAAGCAATCAATCCATTGTATACCTACGATATAATCGTTTTGCAGGCACCACTATATTGAAATTATACTGGTATAAGAATTTATTAAATCAGGTATACCTAGAATATAAAATTATAAAGTATTTTTAAAAGTGTAATAGTGGCCTTTTAATGTGGATTGTTGCCCTTGGACAAAACTAAACTGAATGTAAAATTTTGAGCAATATTTATTGTCCCTGGGCATAGTTAAACATAATAGAGCAATAAGCAACTGCTGTCATAATAATAAAAATGAGGCCACTTAAATTGTTATGTTGATATTGTGTGGCAATTCTTGAAGAAAATTAACAGTCCATTAGCATGAGACAGCATAACAATCTACATTGTATGTTTGTAACCAGTCGTGTGAATTTTAGTTTGCAGATATGGACTTTGTATTTTTGGAGCATTTTATTGTATCATAAGCAATATTGTTACCTTGGATATCTTATTTAACAAACAAAAAAACATATTTACTGTACCAATAAATTACAGAGTACTGAGCAGATATATTTTTGGCACTGATATTATCTGATTGTTGTGTCTTACACCTAAGATCTTGTTATCTTTTATTTCATAGCACATGGCCGATTCAAGGTAGAATTACTTAGTATTAACAGTCCTTACATATAGTAGGACAATTGCCAATAATATAAACCATTTTAGGTTTTATGAGATAGTTGGGATCCAGGTAGACAAGTAGACTTATTGTATGGACTGTAGTTTACAGTTGTGTTGCAATAACTCGGTAGCTGGGGGTGAGACTATACTTGACTAATAATAGATTTAAGTATTTTTTTATATTTGAGTTACCCATGGGTTTGATAGGTAAATTAAGAATAATAAGGGTACCTTAATTTTTAATAGAAAATATAGCTTTTATTCGATATAAGTATAGAAATCTATTTGCTTTGGGCAGAATATAAAGTGAGCTAAGTATTTAAAATATTTGCATGTATGGATGAGGGTAATTTTAGGTGCTGTCATTTTTATATAATTACAACCTCGAAAGTTTTATCTGTCAATTATTTTTTGTACTGTGTCCATCTACAACAACAGTTGTTTTGTTATAATATAACTACATATATGTACTTATAGTTTAATGCACAAATCCAATATATTGTAATAGCATCAATTCAATGGTGAGTGAGTCATGAGTTGATAGGCATCTGATGATGCAATGTGGTTTAAAATTTAAAATGAGTGATTGGGACCGCTCATGTCGTTATTTATTTATGATTGTAAATGTGCTGTATGTATTTTTCCTGCATTTACTGAAACATCAAATTACATTCACTCAATACAGATGTGTATATCTTAAGTTGTATTTCATGGAAACTTTTGTTACGTAATTTTAATAATATACATACATTATAATTTAGCAATTGTTTTATTTCATTCTTTTAATAATATTTGACTTATAGCTTACAGCCTTCAATAATACTTAGTATATAAATAACATTTTACATCACTTAGAATTAAATATGAGTACTTATTTAAACTTAACAGTAACATTTAGTTTTAGTTGTAACATATAATCAATCTATTTAACCATAACAGGATAGGCAAACTTCCGAGCCTTCAGACCTGTAAAAAAATATATTGTTAAATGGTACTTCCTTTGTTACTAGTTACTATAGGAAATGAGCCAAGGAAAATAGCCATGTGGTACAATTTTGTTGCAATTGCTGTGCCAGTCCCGATTGCCACTTGAAATTTTAATAGGAGATATTCTTATTATCTACTTATTACTGATTTTTTACTTTTACTTATTACTGAAAAACCTAAGGAAATTATGTAAAAAAATATTAGTCTCCTTGATGAAATCAAGCAAGTATTACAAAATAATTTAGTAAAATAATATAATAATAGTTTTGTCACTAATATTTATTGTTTAAATTGGTCAAGAAATTTTTAAGTTACAGTCAATAAGTAAATAAGGATTCACTCTGGATGATAATTATGATGAATGATTAATGACGGTGAGCAGTATTTTAAGTAAGTGACAATTATCTTGAAAGCAGAATGCATAACATCCAAAGCGAGCGAATAAATAAATATTACTACTTCCAACACTGAAAAGTATGAAATAATTTGAGAAAATAGAACCATGAATGTGTGAGGTAAGTGTTTAAGTATTGAAGTATAGACAGTGACTAGAAAAACATTGTAACTACATATATCACTGTAGGGATAGGTAAAACTTAAAATAGATAATGAATAATGTAAGATTTGTACCCATTTATGATGCAGGAAGTGCAGTATGCACCATCACAGCGCTCACAACAATGTTGGCATGCTGCACAGAGGGATGCCTCACAGTAGGCACACAATGAATCTACTGCACACCCACAACTGCATTTTTTTGTGCTAAAATTGGATTTAACCTGAAATCAGGTGGACCATGGATAGTAAATAAAAATTTCTGTACATTTCATGTAATACCAACAGCTCAACCCTGCATTGCCTGTACATTAATAGACATTTAGTTTTTTTTTTATAGTTGATAAGCTAGACATGGTAATGGTGGTTCATGGTAAATGATGTTGTTCAGGGTATCATAGAAATACTGGCTCTCAAGGACAGTTACAAGAACACACCATTAGATGCTAGAACACATTTTGTCTCTGAGTGTAAAACACCGATTTAAGGGGGGTGGGGCCGGTTGCAGGGGTCAGGGTAGACCCACCCCTATGAAGGGGAAGTTGCTATCCACTACAATCTTTTAATCTCACAATTATCATAAAATTTATACTTTTTCATAATTAAATTTGATTCTTTTATGGGCCAGAACTCTCGCTAATGTCGCACCCCATTTACTTATAAGGGCGGTTAAAATATGATACTATCATCTAATCAATCTCAATAGGTAATGAATAAAAAAACAACAGTAATGGTTTCAATAGTTTCCTGAACAAAGCTGATGTCGACAAATAATGATAAAACATTATAAATCTTACCTCAAAACCAGAGTGAAGAAGGGTTCCATCTTTTCCAATAAATAATTGTTTCATTTTTTCACCTTTCTTGTTGAAGTGGATATCGTTATTGTTCAGACCTTCTAATGGGACAACTTTTTTGGCACCTTTGTAAAGAAGCTCCAACGTTTTCTCTGGATGTATCCAAATCATTACATTTGCTATCGAGTTGTAGGAATTAAAAGAAGGCTTACCGGTTACCGGCAATGACATTAAATTACTTACCGTATACTTTTTTGAGCCGATCGTCATTATTGTTGAACTGTTTCAGGCCAACATGCACTTTACTCTGAGGAACAAAGTCTTCGATGAAAGGATTTGCACGTTTAGCCATATCTCAGATCGTATCGTGTAGTGAGTACCTAACAAAGATTACAGGTACCTATGTAACATTTAGTACCAAAGTTACTATATTTTTAACAAGATTGATTGCAGTAAATTTCACTATTATTATGTTTTATTTTTTTATTATTTTCCAAAGATTACTAATTTTTAACCACCGGATATTTTTCTACAAAGGGCCTATTCCATTTGACGCTAATTTCGTTATTTTCGATAATTTTGACCACAATCTGCGTCTATGGTTGTGATCACTGTGATCGTTTGTAACTGTTCTCCCCTGTCCCATTTAGGATTAGAACGCTAAGAATACCACTAAAATTTGCCACTTCTGTCACTTTTGACATAAGATGTAGGTAATTCAAACTGTTCCAGTAGTTTATGGCGAAAATAATGCCAAGACTCAAGTGGAACAACTTTTTTGGAGTGTGATCGTTTTTATCGTTTTTGGCGAATTTAACTCCAAATGGTACGCACCTTAAGACTTAAGAGTTGGCACGGCCCTTGTTGCTACGCAACTCATGAATGAAGTTATTTTTTACCAACATTACAAACAAAAATAAAATAGTGCCAACACAATAATAGTGACATTTGTGAGTGCTGGGCCGCGTTCCAAGGCTCAGAGTGTAGTTGTCGGTTGCTTTAACTTACTCGAAGGTTTGGAACGACTCGGTTGTTTTATAACCTCAAATATCGATTTTTGGCGGGGAACTAGCAAAATATATAGAAGTTTTATGATGTTTGAAAAGCAATAACTACCGTTACCTTCAAAATACAAAAGAGTGCCTATAATTCTCTCATCAAGAAATGTCAACGCAGTTAAAGATTCAACCTTTTGACGACCGTTTTTGATAGTTAAAAAGTTGCGCTCTACTCGAAGGTTGTGAACGATGTTAGTGTGAAAAGTTACACTCCGAGTGCACTCCACTTGCACAATTTCTCGGAAAGCCCATAGGAAGGAAGCTTCGAAAGAAGCGCTTTATGCCACACCTGATCAAATGCCTTCGCTATGTCCAAACTAGCCGCCAACGCCTCACCCTTGGAATCCACCACCTCCGCCCATCGATGCGTAAGGTATACTAAAAGATCACCAGCTGAGCGACCGCGACGAAAACCGTACTGACCATCGCTAATCAGCTGGTGCTCCTCTAGATACTGCAAGAGCTGGTCGTTGATAATGGATTCCATTATCTTGGAGAACAAAGACGTTATGGCTATAGGGCGGTAGTTGGACGGATCTGAGCGGTCACCTTTTTTAGGGATCGGGTGCACCAAAGCCGTCTTCCATGATTTTGGGACAACGCCTGATGTGTAGCAGAGCCGGAAAAGACGCGTTAGAACCGGAGTCAATTCCGGAGCACAAGTCCGCAGCACTATCGGAGAGATACCATCAGTGTGCCATGTGCACATTTGTATAACTTTATATCTGGTGACGTAGATATAAAGTTCTGTCTCTCTTTCTCCATCTTGCACACAATCTGGTCTCTTAAGTTTTCCTTTGACTACATCCATAGCATCTTCAATGCTTCGTAAAATAATGCACATTTTATACCTCCAAGTTGACCAATTGACTTTTCATTCAAGTAGTCCGATTTGAATTTTTCCTGATATATTTTCCATTTTTGCTAGGGACATAACCTGTTGAGATGTGCTCTTTAGTGGAAGCCTGGGATAGCGGAAAACATAGTAGAAAAATAAATGGTGATAACAAATATAGAGAAAACTAGATTTTTTATGACTTGACACACATATAGATTTTTATTAACTCTTGACAGATATCAACGACAAAACATTACTGTCTTCTTTACAATCTAAATTCAAATTTCAATGGCCAGTGCTGGTCTTCGAGGCCAGCTCTAACACTAATATCAGACCTGACAAGATGAAAAAGTTACAATATCAACAAATAAAAGAAAATATTAATCAACCGTGGTTACATTTAACTGTAAAAGTGTCAAACGATCTATAGACGGCGTGAGACAGATATGTACATTTGCAGATGTTATTGCGCTACAGGAAACATGGCTATTGGAGGATGATCTGCCTCTCTTGGCGGCAATCAATGAAGACTTTGGGAGCTCCGGCACTACCGCGGTGGATACTGGCGCTGGCATACTGCGAGGTAGACCATTTGGTGGAGTTGCAATTTTGTGGCATAAATCAGTATTTCAGTGCGTAACAATTATACAGTGCGCTAATCCGCGTATAACAGCTGTCAGGCTCGCTACGAACGATCAACCCGTACTGGTTTTTAGTGTTTATATGCCTACTAGCTGTGATGAAAATTTATCAGAATTCACAGATTGTTTGAGTACGATAAGTGCAATAATTGATGAGAGCAGTATGGAAACCGTATTCATCCTCGGTGACTTTAATGCTCATCCCACTGAACTATTTTATTGTGAGCTTTTGGATTTTTCAAAAGAGCAGGATTGGATATGTGCGGATACCAATAAGCTTACTTTATCGTCTAATACTGTTACTTTTATAAGTGAAGCACACGGTAGTCAGCGGTGGCTTGACTCTTGCATTGTAACTCGAGCTGCATTACCATGTGTTTCAGACATATATGTGAGATATGATGTGTTTTGGTCGGACCACTTCCCATTAGTAATACAATGCAATCTTGATGTTATTAGACAAAAAACCGTACCTCAAACCACAATTTCTAGCGGAATACAATGGGGTGAAAGAAATTCAGAACAAATTAATGCATATCATAATATTTGTAATTCAAAGCTCAAATGCATTGACTTCCCCTACCATTTTCAAAGGTGTTGTGGGAAAATTTGTAAAAGTACTTATCATAAAAAAAATATAGATAGGTTATATAAAAATGTCATTGATATTTTATGTGAAGCTGCTAGTAATACGAGTTCTATAGTCAGTAGACATCATCGGAAAAATACAGTGGCTGGTTGGAATAATTATGTTAGAGAATCTCATGTGAATTCCAGGCTTAAGTTTCGTGTGCGGGTGGTGTGTGACAAACCTACTAGCGGTCCAATTTTTGCAGACATGGTTCTGGCACGTAAAATTTTTAAACGTAAACTCAAGTGGTGCCAGAACCACCCAATTAAAATGGATTTGTTGGCCACACATCAATCAAATTCCGATTTTAAAAGTTTTTGGAAATGTACAAGGAAGCTAAATGTTAAACCTGGCATTCCAGCAAGTATTGATGGTGCATCTAGTCCTGAGGAGATTGCCAATGTTTTCAAAAACCATTTTGGTGGCATTCCTTGTTGGGGCCCACATACCATAACATTGATGTTGAGAGTTCAGAACATATCTCGGCAATCATCTCAGCACGTGAAGTGCACGTTGCAATTAAGAAAATGAAAAGAGGAAAATCGCCTGGTTTTGATAATTTAAGCGTTCAGCATCTTACACACGCTGGTTGCCATCTTCCTCGAGTACTGGCAATGTTATTTAACTTATGCATAAGTCACTCGTTTTTACCTCCTGACTTGATGCGAACTCTGGTGGTGCCTATTGTCAAGAATAAAACAGGGGATGTTTGTGATAAGTCTAACTACCGTCCCATTTCACTAGCTACAATTGTGTCAAATATACTTGACAGTGTGCTTAATTGTTATTTAAATAAGCATGTTGATCTGCACGATTCTCAGTTCAGGTTCAGGCCCGGGCTCTCTACTGAAACAGCGATTTTAGGTTTAAAGCACACTGTCAAATATTACACAGACAGACAGACACTAGTATATGCCTGTTACTTAGACCTCTCCAAGGCCTTCGATCGGGTGTCATATATTCCAAGAAACGATTATTGACAGCAATATTGAGAGGAATGGAAATTGTAGGCTGCAGAAGTTAACTTCTAAGAACAGCTAGCTACATTATAGGTATGAATAACACACCAGAACAATAGTTAAGTTAAGTACTTAAGCAGACATTCATGGATTATTTTTCTGAATATAAGTTCCATAATTGCCTAAGTTAAATTAAATTTTAAGACAGAGAAGTTAAACAAAAGAAAATTTTTAACATTAAGGCTTTTTGAAAGAGTCTGTAGAGCGGGTGCTCTAGATAATGGCTTGGTTTAATGAGTTATCTACCGCTCAGAACAATAAGGCTTATTTTTAAAGCCAGCACAGGGCTTGTCAGATATTAAGCAGAAATTAGTAGTTTTAGAGATTATATAGTGCTTAGAAGAAGCAATGGGTGGTTTTATTACCCCCTGGGTGTTACCCGTGCCTTTTAGTCGCCTCTTACGACATGCAGTGCTACAGCTGGCTTATTCGCAGGCCCCGGGCCAGCACAGGGCTTGTCTTTTAGTCGCCTCTTACGACATGCAGAACTACAGCTGGCGTATTCGTAAACCCCGGGCCAGCACAGGGCTTGTCTTTTAGTCGCCTCTTACGACATGCAGAACTGCAGCTGGCGTATTCGCAGACCCCGGGCCAGCACAGCGCTCCGGTCATGATGGTTCCATTATGATGCTGAGCTGGTGGGTCCACTGTCCCTCTGCTGCTGAGTATATAGGGACTCGCAGAGGGCCTTTAGGGATGTGGCCCGCCAGCAAACAAGAGATGCCATAAGGGCCAAAGAGGTAGATGCTGCTGGTGAAGAATTCGCATACGCTAAGGCTTCCGCTACCGAGCATAAAGGGACTAGCTAGGCCCTTCGCGGATGCGAACCACCAGCCGCTCAGAATGCCAGAAGGGCCAAATAGGTGTGTTGCTGGTAAAGATGCGCACAATCCACGAGGTCCGTTCACTACCGAGCAAAAGGGACTAGCCTAGGTACCTCGTGAATTGCGAGCTACCAGCAACACCCTTTAAAGTTTGCCAGAAGGGCGTAAAAAGAGAACACAAGTTGTAAGTTGAGAAGCAACAGAAAACACAGAAAAACATATAAATTAAACAAGAGAGAGCAAGTAAGACACATAATAAAATATACAGAAAATTATGATGAAAGTACATACCAAGGTTGAAAAATTAGGTTAGAATTTTGGGTGGTCAAGTTTATTCACTACAAACTCACTTACCCAGATTTGGGGTTTGTCAGAAGATTAGAAATCGAAAGATCTATATTTTAGTACTGGAAAATCAACGCTGTGATTTCAAATTTAGTGTAAGTGGTGCGCGTTGAGTGGCTGGTAATAAAGTGACGCCAAAAATATCTTAGGAAGGACATCCGAGGTTTGCCGGAAGTCTCTTGTCCGTTCCATGACCTTATTTGGTAATGCACTCATGCCTCATAGCCGTTAGAGTCGTCAATCCAATCACTACACTGTATTTAAATTACTTTTCAAGATAAACGTTCGTCTATCGGAAGCTCAAAAATATATCGTGATATTTTTTTTTCTGACAGCCTGGCTTGACAGTTGCTTAACTGTCACGATATGAGTCGAATTGACGAGTAATTACTATCAAATGTTTTATATTTTTGGAACCATATTTTTATTATTATACAGTCCAAATAATGTTTAGTATTTATTTTAACGTTTAAATAATTATTTAGAATGCTGATGTATTCTAAAAAGTTATAAGTACCACGGCGAAATCTATCATCTCGTGTAGAAAGTTTCTTCTATCATAGGTTATCTGAGATTTTAGATTGTGATAAGCGACCTCTATCGGTGAGTCGCTGAACTACCTCAGCGCGCAGCAAAGGTAGTTAGGTTTATAGATTTAAAGGACGCTTTCAACGTTCAGATGGAATTTAGATAGTCGTTTGTGCGCTTACTACAGATGGCACTGATTTAAATTAATTTAGTTAAATTTTAATTATTAAGATAACCAATTTTTTTAGATCGGTTACATTAATAATACGTGTCGTTTGTTCGTGGTCAAACCATTTTTTGCTCTAGCTACCTAGAGACGCATCGCTTCTCGTAGGTAGCGCCTAATCAATTTACCAATGCAATTGAATTTGGAAATACGTGCGTGTTTTATTTAGTTCACAAGGGAACTTGATGAGTCCAAAATCAAAGCGGTCAATGTACGACAGTTACACTTATTTTCCTTTTTTATTCGTAGACTACAACCGATCGAGTGGGGTATCAAAATTAAGGGCTTAATTAACGACCCATCTGGCCCGGTGACTTGGCCCGGCGCCTGGCCACATGGGAAAAAAGTTTTAACTGGCCCGGTTAACAATTCCGTAAATATATATAGGTACCTATTTATATAGATTTGGAATTGTTTTTTTAACGTCCTTCATGTTGATACCCTAAGAAAGAGTAGAAAAACATTCATTTTATATGTAATATGGCGCCTAAAATCAGCCGGTTTTTTTATGAACCTTGGTGTCCTACACCGAACAAAGGAGTGTGACTTGGGCTATCAAGGTGTATCTAACGAAATTTCATACATTAAAGTCTGTTTAGCCGTTTAGTAGTCATGGTGGATAACGCTGCATTGTGGTCAGTTTTGATCCGATTAAAAAACCAAAAACATATTTATCGTTCTTTTTTATCTAAAGATCTGCATACGAAAAATTAGAATGATCCTCAATAAACAACACCACCTATAACAAGAAGGAATGAGCAAGTGTAACGAAAGCATTAAATTTCAAAGAAATCTCTAATCTTGTGGCAACACTGCGACTGTCTGACATGCATGACATGTGCCAACACGGCACCTTCTTCGATCGATAAATGGCTGTCAAAAAAAAATCTATTTTAAAATATTTATAAAATAAAATTCATTTTTTGGTGAAGTTTTTCCAGCGCGGCAATCAAAGCTTATTAGCAATATTATATTTAGTTAGTCTAGATAAGACGGTGTTTAGTTTTGAGCAGACAGTGAAAGTGTTCCGTGAGAGATATCGTCAATGATAGTGACGGGGCTAATCGTAGCACTGCTTGCATATGTGAGCCCCTCGCTAATGTTACGTAAGTGGTGGTAGCACCAATGTCGTGGATGAAACGGGCGCAAGGAGGTGCGGGCCCGGGTCCCGGCCCGCAGGCGTACGTCGCGCCCCAGGCACAGGTAAGCGCTCTGGTTATATCTTCACAGACGTAAACAATGACGTGGACCAACCATGGCACCTGGATTGTCCCGTCATATGTTTGATATATACGTAAACAACGTCTCTTTTTATATAGGCCAATTATTGTATGTGTTGTCATTGACATTCTGATGTAAACAATAGCTTGCAGTAGCTCTTTACAAAGTTACAATCTTAAATAATGCAGAAATAGAAAGTCAGCCTTTCATCCATGGTGTGGTTTCTATGTAACATATGGTAAGATAGAACATGCTAGTTATTTTATTAGTAAATGACTAGCATTTAATACTCACCTTTGTGATTTAAGAGACAGCTATGCACAACTCAGAATAATATATAAAAGTATTATTCTATTTGATATGATTGTAGTATAGGTTTATACATTTTTGAATGCTCAATAAGACTATTGAGATACATCAGAAAGACGTTTATAATTTTATAATTTCATTATTAATGACATAAATAGAGGTCAAGTATTACAATCAATTATGCAAGGTTTTATTGTACATACCTTTTATTTAGTATATTATATGTTTACCATATTACTTACAAACATTAATAAAAGTGTTTAATCTAATAATTGTGATCTACTAGTTAATGTGATTATTTTTATACTCTAGACATAGATGCCTGGTCTGCACATTTTATAGTTTGAATTTGGCTTGACTAGTCATTCTGTGTTTCTTATATTGGTGTTTCTATTAAAAATTAGGTAACTTGATGACATCAGTCAATAGATAATCTAATATATAATTTATTATAAGTTTAATTATATTATAAAAAACTAAGCCCCCTCTGGTTTGTCACTCAACTTCTGTAAATTCTTTCAAAGACAAGTTTTAAAAAAATACATAACAAACCATCATAATGTCAGTTCTTTGGCATGTCCCAATCCCTAAAACACTCAAACAATTAGTTGTATATTAATATATAGCCCAGTCACTATACATCTTAATATTCCATTACAACCTGTGTAACATTTTTCATTGTATTTCTTAATGTGTCCTGTACATGTCTTCAGACTTCTGATAGCTATTAAAAAGAATAACATATACTGTGTTCACTATTACACATCAGTCCGTTTGCTTCCTACAACAAGACAAAAATTATAGCTATAAAGGGCATGCAATGAACTTCGAAATGCAAAGTGAATGGCTAACCATAGGTGAATTTAGAATCCTCCTGGTGTTACAGTGGAGCACCATGATATACAATTGATCACTTGCCTTATTCAAATTCTGATGACCCTTTTTTTTTTCTTTTTGAAGCGCTCATATCGAAGTTTGCTTAGCTGTTCAGAATCGATCAGTAAAGTTAAGCAATGTCTGCCACAGTCATGACTTGGATGGGTGACCGCTAGTGATACTACTACTGAGCAAAGCTGAAAAGTGTTGCTGTATTTGTTGACGATATTGGGTCTGCTTGATACGTAAGGGTTAATACACGAATATTATTTGTAAAAACGACCAAATAAAAAAATTATAATTTGATTATTAAGTTTTTAATAGGTTAGGTAACATGTGCTCGAGTTGGTGCTATTTCTCAATTAAAATTATGCTCCACTTACTCTAAGCAGGTCCTTATACTAAATACGATAAAATTGCTGTAGCAACGTTTATCATCAACTCAGTCAATGCATACATTATGTATAATTGTTGAATGTGCCTTTTTACAATAGTCAATTTAATCAATTTCTATTCTGTGAAGAAGAGTTGATACATTCTAATTTTGTATTACTAAAACCATGTATGCAAAGGTACCATATTTTAATTCTTGAGTTTTTCTTCAACTATTTAACTATGTTTGTATGGAGCATCTTGGAGCATATATCCCTTATAAGTTAAATTAACAGCTACAGATTGGTACTTAATTAAAACAATGAAATCTATTGTTATTTTTGTGAACTCA
Source organism: Plagodis pulveraria (assembly GCA_963890685.1). Classification (NCBI taxonomy): domain Eukaryota; kingdom Metazoa; phylum Arthropoda; class Insecta; order Lepidoptera; family Geometridae; genus Plagodis; species Plagodis pulveraria. The sequence continues at coordinate 38,164,086 of OY982950.1, read as the reverse complement.
CATTCACCAATGTTTAACTAAGTGTTATGTTGCCAGAAAATATTTTTTTGCAGCAGGTCTACCTGAAAGTTATAATTTTATTGCATGAATTATTGTAACAGAAAAATTTAAGTATATTGCATGTCAGAGCATTTTGTATATCGGTATATTCTAATGGAACTATAACACAAAGGGTATTGTGTATAAAATTAGTTTGAAATAAAGACAGAGGAAGGCCAAATAATGTATGGATAGACTGTATGAAGATGGATATGTGTGCAATAGATGTGCAACAAAACTGAGTGGATGAAAAATGATATGTTATGGAAAATAGGGTATATTATTATCAAGATAGTTATGTTTTATAACTATCAGGATCATACCACACGCAACCATGTTTCCCCGGATATGATTTGGCCTTATGTCATAAGGGAAAAGCCTGCTGCCATCTACCAGGCACAGTGCTACTATTAATCTCAGAAAAATCCTTTGAATTTTGGGGCCCTGGATGGCCTTGAAATACTAATGTGATAAGACTCCATTCCAAAATAACAGTTTTTTCATATTGTTTCAGCCCTTTAATAACCAGCAAAACATGTACCCCAACTACACAGGAAGCACAGGGAATGCTCCACAACAAGCCCCTCAGCAGCCCCAGTATTGGCAAGCACCCCCTCCCGTGCAGCAGCCTCCTCCTCCGCAGCAGTACAACCAACAGTATGCACAGGTATACCAGCAGGACTACTCCCAAGCACCCAACGCCAACCAGGTGTACCAGCCGCCCACAAATTACAATCATAACTATTCCAACCAGAGTTATGCCAACCCTCAGCACAATTACTATCAAAATCAACCTCAGCAACAAAACTACCGTCAGAATAACACAAACAACGACGGCTGGGAAGACAACTGGGATTGGGGCTGGGATGAGTCTGCCAAGCAAGCACAGAAGGCGCAACAGGCGGCTCAACAACAGCCATTGCAGCAATTACAGCAAGAACAAGCATTCAGTGTTGCCAACAATGCTAATGTTATTGAGGATAGCTTTGCTCCGACTAACACTTGGAATTGGGCCATGGATGACAAAAAAGGAAACCCAGACACCCCCATCCTCCCTACTAAACAAGAAACTGGAACTGCAGTTACACTTCCCTCAAATATTACAGAAACCAATACAACACCTGAACCCAACGTCATAAATAGTGTTAACAATAGTGCACCCATGCCTGAAGAGGAAGTGCGGAATTTGGCCGATAGAGATGTAATAAAAGAGCGCATGCCTAACCTAGCGCTCGGCAAGAGGTTTCATTTAGACACTTTAACACCTCAGTGGTCCATAGAATCACAAATGTCCCAGGAGTCCAGTGACGGTCCTCAAACACATTCAGAAAGTACATACAGAAGTGAAAACCAATCAAGGAACTCTAACAGTCCTGGGCCCAACACTGACAACTCAAATTACAACTATTCTCAGTCAGGGTTTGAGGAGAGCTACACTCAAAACAGTGAATGGTCTAGACATTCAGATGAGCCGACTTTAGCAGATTGCAATCAGCCGGCCAGTTCAAGAGAGAGTCATGATGCACTATCTCATACTATGCAAGAGTTGACTTTAGAAAATCATGAAATGTTCCTGTCAGATAATTCTCGGAATCAAATACAGGATACTGGAAATCCTCATCAAAATTTGCCTAATGTGCAAGCCTCCTTAGCTTCTTCGCCTGCAAGTCTTCCTCCGCCGGTTTCCGGAAGCCATTCAGCGCCCCCACCTATGTCAGTGCCGCCGCCCCTGTCGGTGACGTCAGCGCCACTGCCCCCTGTGTCTTCAGCGGCGCCGCCGGTTAGGCCGCCATCGGCCAACTTACCTCCGCCGTCGGCCAACTTACCTCCCACGTCGACCCGCCCTCCTTCCGCTACTTTGCCCCCGGCGACGACACCGCCCGCCACAATCCAGCCGGTCCCCCTCCAGTCGTCGAACGTACCGCCCCAACCTCCGCCATCGTTGGCATCGGCATCGCTTCCGCCGCCAAACTTTCCTCCTCCCTCGCAATCACAGAACCCATTCAAACACGCGGGGCCTTTCGGGCACAAGCCGAAGGCTTCGTCCAGTTCGGCTCCCGTCCAGCCCTTCCCTCCCCAGATGTCCAACGCGAACCTGAGCTCGCCGGCGGCCGTCAGCAAAGCGTCGCAACAGATCAGGACCCCGGTCGGCTTCGAGGCCAACCTCGAGACTACCCCCGACAACTCGGAGCGGCCCGACCACCCGCAGATGTCAGGCTTTCGACCGACGCCTATCCCGCACCAGGTGCCCGACAACATGGAAGTGGCACCGCAGAACGATCGGAACGAATACTTGCAGACGGCGCACCTGTCGAGCGTCGATTACGGCGAAAATACGGACTTTACGCGAAACATGCCGCCCCCGGGGCTGCGGCGGATGGTGGTCGGGCAGCAGGAGTCCGAATACGGGCAGGGCTCGAACGCGGCGGCAGACGAGCCGCCGCCGGGGCTTGCGCGCATGGTCCCGGGCCAGCAGACCGAGGGCGACGGGTACGAGCGGCGGCCAGACGACTACATGGAGCGGCTCATCGACGGGCGGCCCACCGAGGGCGCGCGCCCTTACCGCCAGGCCGAGGGACAGCGCCGGCCGCTGGGGCTCGACCGCATGGTGCCCGGCGAGCCCAGCAACGACGAGTACCCGCAGTACCAGCAGCCGCTGCCCGCCTTCCCCACCGGCAACGAGCAGCGCGTCGTCACCGGCCTCGACCGCGACACCGAGTATCGCACCGTGCCCGAGCCGCGCGGCCTCGATGTCGACGGCTCCGAGTACAGGGAGGGCGGCCCCGCCTCGCCGCCCGCCGCCGACACCCGCGAGGGCACCATGGAGGGCGAGAACCTGCAGGACCTGAGCCTCGTCTCCTCGGCCGAGCTCGCCTTCTCCCGCGACGACACGCTGGAGGGCGGCGGCGGCGTAGAGGGCGAGCGCCGCGCCTCGCCCTCCCCCTCCATCTCACCCGCGCCCCCGCCCCCGCTGGCGCCCCCCGCCGATCGCCGCACCTCGCCTGCGCGACATTCCTCCGACGATACAGACCGCGACCGGGACCGAGACCGGGATCCGCGCCGCGAAAGGCACAAAGCGTCCAGGGACCGCGACCGGGAGCGGGACAAGGAGGACCGGTACTCGCGGAACGATAGGAAGTACGACCGCGAAGACAGAAAGCCCCCTCGGGACGGTGGCCGCTCCGACAAGGACCGCCGGGACCGCCGAGACCGCGACCGAGACCGCCGGGACCGAGACGAGAGTCCCGACGCGCGCCGCTTGCGCCGCTCCACCAGGAGCCACAGATACGAAACCGAGGACACTGACTACTACAGCGACAAAGAAAGAGATCGAAGGTTAGTTTTTACAGAGATACCTTAATATTGATAATGGTCTAGGAAACGCAAACTGAATTCAAATCAAATCATTTATTTGTTAGAGTACAATTCGTTATAACCTGATAACATTACAATCTTATTATAATTACATTACAAAATAAACAAAATAATTACTAAAAAAAAAAAAAAACATTACAGTTACATTACATTAAATTAAGATAATTTAAAAATTCAGATATTCATAAACACTATAAAAACAATTATTCAGCAAACGTCTTTCAGTTTTAACTTAAAATTATAGCCTTGTAAAAGTTTGATTTTTTTTTGGTAATTTATTATTAATAATTATGCACATGTTGTAAACGTTTTTTTTTATATATCTGTCTATGGCAAGTTGGCTGGTAAAGTTGATTATCAAACTTAACTCTCTTTTGCCTTACATAAATTTTGATAATATTTGGGATGAGTTCTGACAAAAACACATGCGTCCCTAATGTACATACAAGGAACTGGAAGTATATAACATTTCTTAAATATTGGCTTGCAACTATCTAAAAACCACGGTTGTTCAAAATCTGACACACATTTTTTAAACCTTGAATGCTCTCTCTGAGTCTATGGACTTATTAGGCCGTAACTCAGAAGAGATGATTCGTAGCTGTGATATGCAGTTAGTGCAGCTTCCGCAGAAACAGTTTGCCTCACCCTTTTTAATGCGAATAAAATGAATGAATGCGATGAAATATATTTTTTTACTGTTTCTTTTCGTGATCCTACTTTATTGAATTGTACTCCTTACTTCGGATGTATGCGTAATGCAATATAACAGTACTCCTATAGTTACATGTACTGGCCTATCGAACCCTTGAGATTTACAAGCTTGTAAATTTTCGACTACATGACTTAATTATAAGTGAATTATAAGTTAAATCAGTATCCAGAATGAGACCTAAGTTCTGTGTAATTGATTGTAACCATCCATGCCGCAATTAGCTAGAAAGTAAAAGTGAGACCATTTCAGTTCAATAAACACCTACATGTTTATTGCACTGAAATGGAAACGGCATTTGTTGTAGATTTTGTCATATCGCACACCTAGATCTAAACAGGTATTAACTCAAAAATGCACTTGTTTGAGAAAAGGCGAAAAACTGATATCTGTGTTCCTGTGAACTCCAGGAGTGATCTATTCAGAATTATGTTTTCTATACTCAGCTAGAATAACCACATAGTAGGAACCGGGTGTTTTAATCAAGTTTTGGGGCTGGAAATAGGACTTTTAGAGTTATCTCTCTAATGCTTAAAAATATATGTGTATTTGTTTTATTATTTTGAGTTGAGCCTGTGTTGGTGAATTAAGTTTTTAGTTGGCTCTCTTTTGATGAGACACCATTAATTTAAAACGCAATAGTATTTTGAATTATTTATAATTCATCTAAATAGCAGTGTGAGCTGTGACCAGTAGTAGGTGTATATAGATCATGATAATAGCAAGAAAACTAGTATTACTGAAACCAATCAACACTATTTATTATTAATACTGCCACAATAACATTTTTCACACTCTTGTGCTTCTTTTAGTTATAACATATAAACCAACAAACATATTTTTCTTATAAATGTTTAAACACAACATAAAAAAGTATAGGAAACTATGAAGAACAATTTCTAATGCACATCAAAAATCACTTTTGATTTAATACTAAGTATGTCCAATCTCCTAATAGCTACGAAAAATCTTGATGTTGATATAAATAAGTAATTGTAAACAATTACTTATTTTAATATTATCAATTATTTCGGTCTATTTTAATATTCGGTATAAGTCGAGTATGCAGCTCCTAATTTCTACAGCACCTATCTTTGCTTCTGTTTCATCCTAAAAATAACGTATGACATCTTCTTGAAGCAGTTTATCCTGGATTTACAGAAAAATAGGGACATTTGTCCCATACGAATCTGTAATACGGCTTGTTAGTCGTAAACTACTACAATTGTACCATCTGTCCTATTCTTTCCCGTTACCTTTTCAGTTCTTGTCAAAGATTTTTCATTTAGGTGCTGTTAAAATTCGTGTTTTCACTATTGCTTTTCTTCTTCGTATGAGTTCTTGTACCTTTCGCACTGATCAAATTTATCTTTCTTCGGTATGAACAAAAAATTTTGAATTCTGTATTGAATATCCTGTTGAATGTAGAAGACGTGGCAACCGGTAATCCATCCCTTTCACGAAGATGTTTATAGTTTCCGTAGATATCTGCTAATGATTTTTCACTTGATATGAATTATCTTGTAGTTTTGGCTCGCAAGTAGTGAGATTCAATCCTAGGAATAGATTTAATAAAATTTGTATCGTTCTGTTCTATTTGTGGGTCAATAGTTGGATGATGATCGTGTTTTCCTCTAAAGTCGGCTTGAATAACTCCTGAATATGTTTTCTTGGAAATGGTGGTTTTTATAGCTTTAAAGCTCAAGTCAAGAGTGGATTTGATGGTTTGCATACACTTAATTTGGATCCATTAATCTCTAAGCAAAAGGCGTTGTTAACGGCTTTAAAATTTTGTGTGCGATGCGAGTACCATATTCTTTTTGCCTTTCAAGATTGCCGAGTCCCCAATATGCATCAAAGATCGTTGCCTTAACTTTTCGTCCATTTTGCCTTTGTATTTTAGCGGACATTTATCTCCACAGGGTGGTCCAACATTTCTCTCTGGCACTTGTTTCTTTGATTTTGACAGGGCCGGATGTGTAAAATGTTAAAGTTCGGTGTACCAGACTTTTCTTGTTGAGACGTGCTGCTGCATCAACCACTGACAAGACGACATGAGATTACTGAGATGAGATTTAATCACTTGTCATCAACTTTCAAGGTATCTTCCACGGTCTCATGTTGTGTAAATATAACTTCGACCATATTTACTATAAATCGACCACGTCGCAATGTTTTGCTGAAATAGAAAATGTTTCTCTTACTAACAATAAGGTCGTGTAATGCTAAATCAATGAAAAAAGCCATTTATATGACATTTTTGACCTCATGTGCGATATTATAAAATTATATTTAGCAAAACCCAACTAAAGGGATCTAACTCAGAAACTGACCAGTAAAAAGGGAACAGACTGTATATTCTAGGATGAATATAAAATAATACTTAGTCGAAAATATTCTAACCGCCAATAGCAAAATAGTTCTATTTTAATTAGGTTTCAAAGAAATATAAGAGTTTGAAATATGACTCAACAAAACAGACACAAATAGAAATTCAAAAATGTTTCAACAATACGGTAAGAACTCAAAATAATAATAAAATCATTACTCACCCTGTCAGCAAAATGGTTTCAACTCAAAATATTATGATCATTCACTCAGCAGAAACCACCTAAAAGGCAACAACAAAATTACACTGTAATGGTATTTCAACAAAACAGGTACGACTCAAAATAACTCCAATTTGTTTACAAAGTGCACGTACACCCCGCTTGTAATTCTGGTTGCATAGGCGATGTACCTGTTTTCGTGGTAGGGAACGGGGCTTGCGCTTTCAAAAAAAGGGACACTTAGCGCCATCTAGCAGTGAGTCGTGCACTTATTTTTAAATCTGTTTTATTGGTCGTTAGGTATTCGGATAAGAAATTCGATAGTGAGAATAACTCACAAACAGAGATTTTTGACTTAGCTCTCTTTAGATCTAGGTGTGCGATATATATATTTCAGTGCAGTGTTATAAACAGCATTAACATTAGAGGGCTTACAGCTGATTTCCACTTGATTTAACTCAAGGTGCCATCAGCCAAGGCCCTACACACTCTTTGACCCTACACAAGGGTGTTGAGGTGTCTAACACAGTGCCGTAGAATAAGTAACATAGTATAGGTAACACAGTACCATAGTATAGGCAACACAGTACCATAGTATAGGTAACACAGTACCATAGTATAGGCAACACAGTACCATAGTATAGGTAACATAGTACCATAGTATAGGTAACACAGCACCATAGTATAGGTAACACAGTACCATAGTATAGGTAACATAGTACCATAGTATAGGCAACACAGTACCATAGTATAGGCAACACAGTACCATAGTATAGGTAACACAGTACCATAGTTTAGGTAACACAGTACCATAGTATAGGTAACATAGTACCATAGTATAGGCAACACAGTACCATAGTATAGGCAACACAGTACCATAGTATAGGTAACACAGTACCATAGTTTAGGTAACACAGTACCATAGTATAGGTAACACAGTATCATATATTTAATTTGCAGACGTCACCGCGAGGGTACGTACTCAGGCAAACCGCCGCGCGGAGACGACCGCCGCTACGAGGAGCGCGGCTCGCGGGCTCGGCGATACCCCGACGAGCGTCGGGACCGGGACCGGGACCGCGACCGGGACCGGCCCGAGCGCACCTACCGGGACATCGACCCCAAGCGCACCTACGGCAACCGACGCCGGGAGAGGGACGAGGAGGAAAGGAGACGAGGTCAGTATCCTTGTTGTGTAAACTGTGTGTATATTTTTTAGTACCTATTATAAGTAGGAAATCTACGTAAACATCTATTTTTATTGCTGATAAGGTAGGAATTGACCACTATGTAACCTAATGGTAAGTGATGATGTGGTCGGAGAACATGCTTACCTGGAATTGCTGGCTCTCGAGGACAGCTGCCGGAACACACTGTTAGGTGTTTGATGACAGATTTTCTACTTGAGGTAAAGGCGGGCTTTTCCAAAATGCCTTTTCCTTCTACACTTTTGAATATTATTAAAATTTGTTAAAATGTATAATATTATTTATTACATACTACTAATCTCGATTATTATTCAAAATGTTTTTATAAATATATTTTGACATTTTGAATTGATTAATTATTATTGTATTTACTGTGTTGACAGTATTTGATAAAGTAACACTTTTTTATAATTTATATATACTCGGCATAACATTGCATGTAGGTATTACTTCAAAGGTTACCAATTATTTAATATTTAAATTAAACTTTAATTTATCCTGAACGTGTTAACAAGCTTTATATTAATAAATGAGTATTTACCATACCACCATGCAAAAACCTAGCTTAGACTTATCTTTGTTTAACCTCAGCCTGAACTTTGCTAATAATGTATTTGCTGAACTCAACATTTAATTTGGTAGTTTGTAATCAGTTTTTGATATGTTTGCCGTATTAGGGCCATAACAATTTTATTTAGCTCATAGTTTCGTAAAACACATTTCATGTTGATTTTACGTACCCAAGTTGGTCGTTGCAACACAAACAGTCGTTTTGTTGCGCCCTTGTGGAGTCTGTAGCAATGATGTGTGTTTCTCGAATAAATGTGTCTTATTGCCTACGCCGGTATCACTGAAAATTTCTAAGGTTATCTCCTGCTCGAGATCAATATTTTTATCATCGCGAATAAGCGACTCTTTAACCACTCTCACGTGATTGTAAGTGACGAAACGGTCGACTGGCTCACAGGGCCGAATGCGGGATATACCGTTAGGAGCTTGGCGGCGGATTTCCAACTTGAGAGTGATAGCTAGCCAGGTATGCATTCGCTAAATGCCTAACAACTATGCTACAATAAATACGACTACCATCCTAAGACAACAACCAGGTCTTATGGCTTTACGTGCCCACCCACGCACAGCACGTGCACGTGTGCACGCTCACGACCGTGTAGACCATGAAACTAACATCCAAACAAGTAATCATCGAAGAGAATATTGCTTAACTTAGCGGATATTATATGCGTTATTATGCTAATATGCGTGTCTAAGAATGTCTAGAAAAGCTTATGGTTCATTGAGAATTGGCTTTAGTTCCCTGACATTGATACTAGATTCGTCTCTTCACACGTTCAGACTTTTGCTATAAACACTCACTGACTTACGTAAATTAAAGTGTTAGTAACTTAAGCAATATTTATTTTTGTAATGCCGTATCATCACTCAATAATACCTGTAACAACAATATAATTTGCCAAGCTTTATTTGCTTTCCATGCATCTGATTTAAAAACATAGTTATTACTTATGTTTCGAGTATTTTCCATCAATATTTTAGTTTGCGTTAGACTATGGGAACCTTAAAGATAACCTTCGTACTTTTCTGATTAATTAAATCGATGAAAGTACATACATACGTCTACTGCATGTGAAATGAATTATTTATGCAATATATTGTAATCGCTTGCCGACATAACACCGAACATAGCCGGTCAACCGTTGTTACTTACTATACGCATTTTGTGTAATCAATCATGCATATAATTGTATTTGTATATACATATGTATATTTGTTGCTTTATATTTATTTACATGTTCCTGTCTAACCGACTGACTATATTATGTATATTTATTTTGCAGTGACGTTCTCGCGAGATGCAAAAGCTAGTAATAGTTCTAGGAGCGAAGGTACAGAGCATCCATTTCGCAACGGTGTCTGTGCCTCACACACACATGCATACACTCACCGCTGCATATGCATGTTACACTGTTCGGAAGCTTTCGTAACACTTTGGTGCAACATTTCCAAACATAATATGCCTGTTGAGAGAAAAATTCACATGCTTTATGTTCATGTTTAAATTCATTGAGTTGGTTTTTAATAACCAAGTGTTATGTTGTGTAATTGCCATGCGTGAAATTGTGTACATTTTCATGATTTTGTTTTGTCAATATGGCAGCCGAGGTATTGTATGTGTTAAAGCTGCCAAGCAAATGAAAATGCTTTATTAATTCCGTAATCAGAATGAATACTCAATTTAATATCTATAGCGGCTTTATCGTCAGATTGAACTGTAATGATTACAACAATACAATGTATAGATAGACCTAAAACACAGATATACTGTCAATAGAAAAGGAACGTTTACACAAAAAATTGAGCTACTGCGAAATATTTGAACGATACACTACAATCTATATCTAAGTCCCCATGTAGTGGAATACTTATCTTGTATCTCTTTTCCTTATCAAATATCTTCATATCTACTGTGTTTACCATGTAGAATGCGAATATGTATGCATCTATCCGTTTCTTTCTTGTTTTACTTGGTGGAAGATTTAATAAGTATCTAGGTACCCATTTATTTTTCTTATTCAGCACGGGAAGATTAGTCTTATCTACAATCTACATAAATAATCAGTTATTGAAACTGTTACCGAAATCCAATCCATTCCGTATCATTTGTTTAAGATTTTTGGATAACATTTTTGTAACATTTTTAGGTTTCCGTACCCAAAGAGTAAAAACGGGACCCTATTACTGAGATTTCGCTGTCCGTCCGTATGTCACCAGGCTATATCTCAAGAACGGTGATAGCTAGACAGTTGAAATTTTCACAGATGATGTATTTCTATTGCCGCTATAACAACAAATACTAAAAATAAAATAAAATAAATATTTAAGGGGGGCTCCCATACAACAAACTTGATTTTTTTACCGTTTCTTGCTCGATACTAATAACAGTGACAAGTAGACCCTTTAACTATTCACAGAATATTTTGTTTTATGTTCTCTTTAAATATAATTAATTAAAATAAAATAAATAATTAAGGGGCTCCCATACCATAAAAGTGGTTTTCGCCGTACCTACCCAGCTCAACCGGACACTGCGAAAAGTGTCTGTAACTTGCAAGATTAGGTTACCTACAGATAATGGTACGGAACCCTGCGTGCGCGAGTCCTACTCGCCCTTGACCGGTTTTTTTATGTGTTGCCATTTCTGGAAGACGGCACATTCTTAGTGAGAGACTATGTTCCTGCCATATTGATCCACGCGATCGAAAGCGGGTTGTCGTATGTCTATGCCGTAACAGCTAAAAGTTGATATCATCAGTATAGGCACAGTTTGCCAGATAGACTTTGATGGGCCCTAATTTTTACTGCCGATAAAAAATATTTTAGTACTATATCTCGGCACCATGCCCGGTATATGTCAATTGGTTCATCCCTTATGAACGTGGGACCTAAAACTGGCGTTCTTGCACCTCTGCCACAGGCGTGACTATATTTTATCTTACCTTTTGGTTAGCGATGATGTGGTCGGAAGATGTTATATAATAATAACGGACCGGGAGCTCATCGTATTTTCGAAAACTTATTAGAGCGCTTGATCGATGCTACGCGTGATCTAAATGCTGGCACCTATTTGGCTCAAAGAATAAGCATTGCAATTCAAGGGGGCACGCTGCCAACTGGTAGTGAGCTAGAGCATTTGGATTGCCTATGAGTGTGCAATGACTTATAGGGATCCGAATGATTTTATTGTAGTAGCTGTAGTGTTGTATATAGTTCGTAGTATTTTGTTAACCTATTGGCATCGGCGATAATGATAACAATAGAATTTCATTCATAACTAGGACGTAGTGGAGTCAGGAGATGATGCCAATGAGAATAAAGGCATAACGCCGGTAAAAAAAAAGGATAAACGTATATTGGGAATGGTTCTCAAGGGCAGCTGCCGGAACACACTGTTACATACCGCGACAGGTTTTCTACTTGAGCTTGGTAGGGAGGCAGTATTTGCAAAATGCCCTTATCATTATGCGGTGAAACTGAATCTTACGGCAGGATTAAAAGCATTGACGCCTGCTAGCCTTCATGGTCGTTGCCGCTGGGCCATCGTTGTTCCTCTGGTGAAACAAAACGAAGCAGAATCCACTTGAATAATCGAGAAGCAACGATGGACCGGTCCCTATTGACTGCCGTCCTTCTTTCAAATCTAGTGTCTGCACCAAATGGTGACAACTCAATTTACGACTCGTCTAATTAAGCTACCACTGTAGTGTTGATCCGTATTAGTCTACGGTAAACACATTGCAAACGGTCGGTTCATAATGAAATACGGGAATGTGCACCATAGATCAGATAAATATTCACTGTTTGCACGAAAACAATTTGAAACTAGTAGCAGCCGCGTTTACGACATTTTGACAACTTTCAATTCGCTTTTTCGCAATTAACCCAAATTAAGTTTCAATTTAATAATTTATCGACCTTAGTACACTGTTTGCTTTAGTTTCTCAAATACTAAATATATCGCCAAGCACCTAAATGTGTGCTGCGGCAGCTTTCCTTGACAACCCATTCATAAGCAACATCTTCAACTACGTCATCACTTACCTACAAAGGCTAGCCTAACAGCTATAAAAATCGTTGCGAATTTTACCACAGCCGGTGGTCGTTGGATTCGGGAAGCATGCGTTGACGTTCAGCTTCGCATTCCGTGCAATAGAGTGAGATGAAAAGCGCGTCAGTTTAGACGATAAGTATAGTATAATGTAAGCGTACGGCGCATGTGACGTTGCAGGCGAGCCGTACTCGTCCCCGTCCCGTGCAGAGTCGCGCGAGGCTGCGGGCGCGGGCACGGGCACGGGCACGGACGAGGAGGCTGCGGACGCGCGGCGCCGCGAGCGTCGGCCGCGTCGCTCCGCGCGTCGTACCGCCGATACTTACTACGACAGTGAGTACACGCTTCAACTAACATTGCTCGCTCTTTACGTAAATATTTTATATAATGTCGTTGCTGTAGCTAATTAATAATTTACTAGTCACGATACCCCATCGTTGCCACACACGAAAACTCATCATTGAGTGATCACACCAATTTCCGAGAAAAGTGATGGAGGTGGTGTTTTAATAGCGGTACTTAAAAAAATATGCTCCCATACGAAAAATTAAATGGGTTTCGGCTCGGGAGAACCTGTGGGTGACAATTAGGTTTGGCCAGGGAAATGCAGTAGTTACCTTGTGTATTTGTGCGTTATATCTTCCCCCACCTGGTATGATAATTTGGCCAAATTGCTATATAAAATTACAATTGTTCTACAAAATAAGATGCCTAAAAATTATATATTTTTATTGGCTGGTGATTTTAATCGACCATATCTTCAGTGGGCGCATGGTGAAGATGAAAATTCAGACTCTTTGATCCCTGGCTCTCCAAGTGACAATATAGATAGCCTTCTCATTGACATTAGATTTTCACCCTCACGTCGTGAAATGAAATGAAATTTATTTTATGAAATGAAATGAAATTTATTTATTGCAAGGAACATGGTTATAACAAGATGGCCTTAATAAGGTTAACAGGTCTACATGTTTCACCATTAACTGGCATACAATATTTTGTCAAGTAGCACAAATAATATTATGCTACCTCACTTAGTTTACAATATTTCGTCATCATAATTATATGAAATACAGTGACACATTTATTTTCATAGCAATCAAATTAAAAGAAAAAACATGGGAATGGTTCGGGCATAAATCAGACCATTAGACTTCGTCTGACCGAAAGAAGTGTTTTACAAACACTTGCACATACTTACTTACGAACACAGTGTGTTCCGGCAGCAGACCTTGATAGCTAGTAAAATTACAGGCACATTAGACGTAACAAATGTACATGTCTCAGTGTGACAGGTACAGTGCAATTTGTCACTTGTGACAAAATACATCTGTTATAGGCACAAGTCCACTTAACATCAGGTGGGGATCGAGCTTATTGCGCCCATTCCCATAAAAAAAAACAGTTAACCTTCAAAATAGTGTCGCTAATTTATTGCATTTTTAAAGTGATATTACAAGAACTATCATGTATAGCTAGCGGTTATTGTGATAATTGTATCATATGGCTCGACCGTCCGGCTATTGTGGAGTGTAGACGTGCGCACGTTAGTTTCACAGTAAATATTTATTTTATATCACAACTATTTTAAAACTCAGTGTGTATATCAAAACGTTTAACATAGTTATTTGTGTTGTGTTTACAACTGGAGTTAACAACGTGAACTGATCTTTGTTTGTTTGTATTCGTTGACGACAGTCAACATTGTGTCTCGAACCGATCACTAAGCACCGCTGCGGTAAAATTGACGGTAGGCCGGTAAATTGCTTGTCAACTGGATTGCATTGTTTTTAAAGAGTTTGTCAACATGAGTACATGCAAGGGATGCCAGCAATTAATAAGTATCACTGACAAAATGTGTTGTTCGAATTGTTGTGGTAGTTACCACTATAGTTGTGTTGGTATTACTAAAGATAACTTTTCTAAGTTATCTTCGAAGGCGAAAGTAGCATGGAAATGCCCGGAATGTAAAGTTCAACGTACGAGAGGTGATAACAGCAATACTCCCGTCAAGGAATCTTCGTTGATGCCGGACGACAGTGACAGCGCTAGTACTTTAGACACGCTCAGTAGACGCTTGGCTGACATGGAGTCAACCTTAATAATAAAAATTGATACGCTCGCTTCATCTTATCAAGATTTCAGGAAGGAACTAGGTCCCTTAAAAAGGGACGTGGCTCTTATACCTGATTTAGTGAAATCTGTGGATTTTATGTCAAAATCGTTTGATGACATGCGCAAGGAAGTAGCTGTATTGCGGTCTGAGACTGAAAATCTCCGTTCAAATTCACAAACTCTTCATTCAGAGAATTTAAGGCTGAAATCTGATGTCAGCATATTAAAGGAACAGATTTTACAAATAGAACAAAACGCGCGAGAATCAAATATTGAGATCCAATGTGTACCAGAGCACGCGAACGAAAATCTCTTGTCTACGGTACTTCAACTTGGAAATACGGTATCGTACCCACTCGTTGAAAAGGACGTTATGTCGTGCATAAGAGTCGCTAAATCAAATCAGGCTTCTAAGCGTCCTAAAGCAATTATTGTTAAACTGTCTTCTCCACGCGCCCGCGACGAGCTTCTGGCGGCATGTAACAAGTACAACAAAACTAAGTCAGCTGATAAGCTTAACAGTTACCATCTGGGAATCGGTGGAGAAAAGCAGCCAATATTTGTTGTGGAACACTTGTCGCCCTCAAACAGACATCTTCACGCACAAGCACGTGTATTCAAGAAAGACAAACAATACAAATACTGCTGGATTCGTCGAGGCCGCATATTTCTGAGAAAAGACGATTCTTCGCCAGCTATTTGGGTAAAAAGTGCTGACATGCTAGGTGATATCAAAGACTAGATCACTCTCATACATATTAACTTCCCAATGTTGTGTCAATAATTTAATAAAAATGGGTATCTTAAGTATATATTATCAGAATGCTCGAAGCATTCGCGGTAAGTTACACAACTTTTATTTATCTAGTTTGAATTGTGGATATGACGTTATTGTAATAACAGAAACATGGCTAAATGATAGTGTATATGATGCTGAAGTTCTAAATAATTGTTATAGCATTTATAGAAGAGATCGTAGTAGTAGTAGGAATACGAAACAGGAAGGTGGAGGTATCCTTATCGGAGTCTCTAAGAAATTTAACTCTAAGCGCTTAAGTAAACTGGAAAGCTCTAGGGAGGACTTATGGGTGTCTGTTACAGTTCAGTCTACGGTAATAAAAAAACAAATTTATTTGTGTGCAGTGTATCTACCCCCTCCAATGACTATTGAAAGGCTAGAATGTCAATTGAATACTTTAAGTGATAGTTTAACTTCTATATGCACTAACGACATCTTAATTTTAGGAGACTTTAACGCTTCTAATAATATTGATTGGATATGTTATGACCCTAGCGACGACTCACCAGGTGCTGGTATAAATAAAATTACTTCTAATTCAGTTTGGACTAATTTAGTTTCAGACTTCATGTCATTAAATAACCTACAACAGCATAATATCATTTATAATAAAGATAACAGGGTCCTCGATCTTGTATTTAGTAACAACGTCGATTTTAAACTTAGTCAGGCTACCGTCCCCTTATCAAAAATTGACCCATATCACCCACCACTTCTGCTCAATTTATCATGTAATGATATTAAATACTTGTCTAAGAAACCATCAGTACAGCAAAACTTCTTTTGCGCTGATTATTCAAAAATTAATTCTGAGTTGAATAAAATCGAATGGGATGACATTTTAGGTTCATTTGATTCCATTGATGCCATGGTTGACCATTTCTATTCCTTATTGAGTGAGTTAATAAAAAAATATGTACCTACATCCAAAAAAATATCTGGTGGGTATCCGGTATGGTACTCTAAAAATCTAATAAAATTATTAAAAGAAAAAGAGAAATATCGTATTCTGTATAAGAAATTCAGAAATCCTCTTGATGAACAAGACTTTATTGCCGCTAGAACTAGATGTCACAATTTAATTGAAGTGTGCTATGATACCTATAAGTCCTCGCTAGAAATATCTATATCTCAGAACAATATGAAAGCATTCTGGACATATATTCGAAATAAACGCAAAACTGTGGAAACAATTCCTAACGAAATGATTTTTAAAGACGAAACCTTTAATTGTCATACCAGTATTTGCAATGCTTTTGCAGCTCACTTTTCTTCAGTATTTAATAAAAATATTTCCGCCTCATCTAGTTGTAGTCTTGCTGATAGTAATAACTATTATGTTTTTGATACAATATCTGATGATATCCCAATATGTAATACTTTAAATAATATCATGGTTACACCTTCTTCAATTTCAAAAGCTATTAAAAAGTTGAAAACTACTTTGGCATCCGGTCCGGATGGACTACCAGCAGTGTTTTTAATTAATTGTGCAGATAGTCTGTCAAAACCACTTAGTATAATTTATAATCAATCACTAAACTTAGGTGTTTTTCCTTCTATATGGAAGACAGCTAATGTTGTTCCTATTCCTAAGGGTGGTAAAGCTAATCTTGTAGTGAACTATCGTCCAATTTCACTTTTGTGTATATTAGGTAAAATATTCGAATCTTTGATATGTCCCTTTCTCACGAATCATCTAAATCATTTACTCATTCCAGAACAACATGGATTTCGCAGTAAGAAATCAACTGTATCAAACTTGGTATGCTATGTCTCTGACTTATCTGAAGCTGTCGACGATGGCCAGCAGGTTGACGCTGTCTATACGGACATAAGTAAGGCTTTCGATCGAGTTGACCATCAGTTGCTCATTAACAAGTTGTATGCATTGGGGGTCCATGGCAACATCTTAAGATGGTTTTCTTCATATTTGTCCGGTCGTTTGCAGAAAGTGGTCGTCTGCGGATGTGAGTCTCAAGCATTTGTAGCTAATAGTGGAGTTCCCCAGGGATCACATCTTGGTCCTGTCTTGTTTTTAGCTTTTATTAACGATATAGCATCAATGGTAAAATATTCAAAATATTCTCTTTTTGCAGATGACTTAAAATTGTTTAAAACTATTAACAACATTGATGATTCAAAATTACTTCAGCATGACCTCGACTGCATTCTTAATTGGACTATTGTTAACAAGCTTCCTTTGAATACAGATAAATGTAAGCATATTAAATTTACCAAAAAGGTTTTGTGTATTCCAACTGAATACACTTTGGGGCTTACTAAGTTAGAAGAAGTAGAGTCCATAAGAGATTTAGGTGTTGTCTTGGACAGAAAATTGACATTTATTCCCCATATTGATAATATTATAAACAAATCTTTTAAAATGTTAGGGTTTATTTGGCGAAACTGTAAGCAGTTCAAAGGTGTACTCCCATTAAAAATCGTTTACAGTACATTGGTTCGTAGCATTCTAGATTATGGTTCAAATGTTTGGAGCCCGTCTTATCAATGTCATATTGATAGGTTAGAAAGGGTTCAGAAGCGTTTTCTTTTCTTTTTGACTGTACATCAAAGAAAAATATCACAGCTAAGCTCATATTCGAAGCGTCTGGCTTATTTCAATATGTTGACCCTAGAAGATCGTCGTTGGATAACGGACCAGGTTCTGTTATATAAAATCTTGAATAGTCTAATAGATTGTCCAGAACTCGTCACTAAAATTAACTTTACAGTTCCACGTATGGGGGCGCGAATAGCGAATTTTAAACCTTTTGCTCCTAAGACGAATAAAACAAATGTTGGACGTCATAGTGTTCTCGACAGAGTCTGTCGCGAGCATAATACTCTTTTTAAGGCTGAGCAGATTGACATACTAAACTGTTCTTTGCTCAGCTTTAAAAATTTAATGTTTAAATATAAGAAAAATATATAAGGAGTACCTAACTCTCCTTAGCATGTTTAATGTGTTATATTATGTGTTATTCATGTAATAATATTATGTCTCATCTTTTGCTTATCAAATATAATGTGAACTATCCATACATATTTAATTTTCTATTTACAGTTTTCCTTGTATTATTCATTTCATTATGTAATATAACGTTTATAAAATGTATAAGATATAGGTTTATATGATACTGATTGTTTCAAAATACACTTTGTTATTGCATATGCGTTGAAACATCATCATGATGGTTTTGCGCAACTCACTCCACATATTAGCCGCTTGTTCGTTAGGCATGTTGTGTTTTCCTGTAATTGGACTTTCGCTATAATTTATCTATTGAACTATGTATGATACGCTTGTTTAGTGTTAAGTCTGTTGGAAAACCTTAATAAATAAAATAAAAATAAATATCACAAATAAAAATAGAACATTGTACACTAAGGGGAGAAATCAAACTATTTCGAATTAGAAATAGAACTTTATCCCGAGTGATACATAGTTATATACTATGTATCACTCGGGATTAGCTTTATACTACACCTACGAGGAAAATAAAATCATTATAGGTTTTCTCATATTTGTCTGGAGCTTCTTGGGAAGTTAGTTCTTTATAACTTCTTGAGCTGTATTTTTTATTTCCGGTGGCGTCATCATTATTTTGGAAAATAATTTAGAATAATTAAAAGCGTACAGTTAAATTATCAATTTAGTAAAATACGAACAAGACAAATTGCCGCGCTGGGTTTGCTTTTAGTATAGAAGAAAAAGGTTGCCAACCTCATCTTATTAAAGTCTAGTACAAAAAACCACCTCTTTTTAAATTTTTTTCATATAAACCTTTAAGAGATTTGACGTTTGTATTTTTTATGTGCACTGTTAAAAAAGAAAAGAACTCTAGCAGGGCAGGAATGGATTTTCATATACTATCCCTGTCCGGCTACGGAGGGCAGTAATGCAATTCCTAATATAACTTCCCGCCGCACATTTATAAGGGAGAAATGATGAACTTTATAACTCATTTATGAACGAGCAATGAAATGCTTTCTGAGTGGGTGTGGTATGAACTATATTCTGTTATTCGCTTACCAGGTAGACAGTGCTTAAAATGTTATTATTATAAAATTTAACAAGTTAGAGTCGGGCCTCGCTCTTTAGGGTTCCTATTACAACATTTGCAACAGCCCGTAAAAGAGATAAAACGGTAGTAGGGTTTGATCGCTGCTTGAAAACTAAATGAAAAATCGTAGTTTTCATTATTTGTTGTGTAAATAAAGGATATGGAACATAACTGAAATTTTAAATTTTGTACCCCGTTACAAAAGTGGTCTATAATTTACCATTTAGACGGCCCTCCAATAATTTATTTATTATTTTAGATTAAAAATATGTATATAATATATTTGTATTCTAGACTATGATACCCCACATGCTAGGGAGCAAAATTACTTTTATTTCGGTAATTTTTTCAATTATTGGACGGAGCACCTGAGAAATAATTTAATTTCTAGTGACGTAGTCGTTTTGGGGTCAACATCCTACATAAAATATAAAAAAATCAGGTTTGTTACTTAATCTGCTAGAGACCCGTGGCATACAGATGGACAGACAGACTACGGAGTCTTATTAATATGGCTCCGTTTTGTCGTATGGGCGCGGAACCCCAAAAAGGAAGTCATAACAAATTTTATAAGGAACCAATTACTATGGCTCTCACCCATGGCTCAGGGTTTCAGCAATAAGACAAATGTTAATGTTAAAATATAATTTTGCAGAGTACAGCACATCTGCGTACGACGAGCAGTACTTGGTGCAGCGGCAGCAGTACGAGTACTACGAGCGGCTGCGGCTCGCGGACCCCGTCGCGTACATGCACGTGTACAAGCGGCTCATGCACCAGCACGCGCAGCCGCACGCGCTGCAAGAAGGTAACGTACGAGGGTGGGTCAAAAAGTTCGCGGAATCGAGGGGTTAGAGTGGGGAGGTTTTTTACCTGTCACTACTTGGTGACTCAATACAACTATAAATACTAAGTTTCAGCTCGATCAGTTCCTCTCCAAATAGTCACAGAGCAATATTCAATAGGGCCCATTCTCAACGGTACAACACTGCAGTTGTGCCGGGGCATTTAGTTCCGATTCCCCCTTTGTCTCTCGGCAGCGAGACAAGCCGAGGTCCGAACCACAGTGGTGCCCTTGAGCTCGCTGTCACCCCTCCCGATAGTAGCGTGGCGTTTTCGGCGCCCGCAGGACACGGAGGTATAAGGCGCTTTTCGCCTTATACGCCCGTCTCAGAAGAAGTGCTTTCGGCACTTCTTCCTCCTGGGCTATAAGAGGGCCTCCCCTCGCCCAAAACCCGGTGGAGCTGAACGTCCGTATAGCGGTAGTCAGCATCTATGTCCTCCCTAAAAAAGAAAAAATAAAAAAAAAAAAACGATCAGTTCATTAACCTTTGTAATATTGCTGGATAAACAAGCAAATCGGGAATAGAGCTTTGACTATGGAGAAAATTGAACTACGTCTCACGGACCTCATCGCTTATATGCACTTGTACAAGCGTGCAAGCGTCGGACAACACTGAGACCTGTTATTACTATTATTATATTACTATGTAAACTTAATTTCTTAAAATATTTTAAATAAATTGCAAATGTATAAGCTGTAAGAGTCCAATTTCATTACTAAAAGCAAAGTATCGCAACAAATGTATCCATACTGGTATTGTGTATGCAGGCTACAGCAGCCTGGGGTACGAGGGCCGGGACGAGCGGGGCAGCGTGCACTCGGGCCGCTCCAGCGCCGCCGGACTCAAGGGAAACGACACGTTAGTGCGCTATATATAACATACATATTCCTATCACACACTTACACGTACACCATGTAGTGATGCCTATAGGTTAGGACCCAATGGTGCTGTTCGTATCCTTTCATTCTACCAGTGTTTGTTACAGTGAGAGACATACAATCCGAGTACTTTTTGAATTATAAAATGTATTTTTTTTAAACAACCTCTTAATATTCAACGAATACAGTATTTTTTTTGGATAGAAAATAATAAAATGTACTTGAAAAAATATATGGCTATTTCTAAATCGTAGATTCCTGGTGTCAAGTCGGTTGTTGTTTTTTCGTATATAAAAATAAAAGTTAGTCCCGGCCGCCATAATGTCTAATTAATCTCCTTCTTTGCACATAAACAGTGTTAGAGTGAGAGGACACGCGAGGGCCAGGTGACGTCAGTTTTGATTCCTTCAGTAAAACTACCAGACGAACCCTTCTTTTTGAAACTATAGCACAGATATGTAAAGGTTACTGAGTACGACAGTAGGTCCATTCGATACGCCTCTTTGCCTCGTCAGTATCACACGCACTCGAATTCGGGCATTTATGAACGAAATTTAATTGTTATCATTATCATTTGCGCAAGGTTTAAATATCGTGGTAAATAATCGTGCCAATAAAGTCAGATGTTTCTTTTTACGTACAGAGGGTGTATTATTCAAATTGATTTGGATACGAGAATAATTTATGTAAAAATGTTTTACTGGTTGGTATATATATGTCACCGGTTTATTGTACTAACCTTTAGTTTATAATAAATCTAGTTAGGTTATAAACTGTCGATAGATTGTGAATAGAGATTAAAATTTACAATCTAACGTTTACATTTTCGTAAGATTATAAACTGACCATGTCCAACCGTCAAATTGTAATTATGTTCATCAACAACAATGTACAATAGATCTACGAAAGTATTACAGCGGACATAAGCAAAATATTTACAGGACTTTAATGTATTAATTTTGGGATGAAATTAAAGAAACCATCGGAGCTCTTTACACACCTTAGAGTTACCAAAACACACGTCTTACTAAAATCTCAAAACGATATAGTCGCATCTCTCCCAAAAGACAAAAGTGACTCCGATCTTGATTCGAGGCTTCAATTCCCTAAACAATTTATGATAACCAACAAAGCGGGTTTTGGTTCGAGAAAGAAAATTGAGGGTAAAGACGTCGTAAAATCTTTTCTACAACAAGACGAAAATGATACCTATAAAGTACATGCAATGAGCTTGGAAATGCAAAGCGAATGGCTAACCATAGGTGAATTTTGTATCCCTCTGGCGTTAAAGTGGCGCACCTTGATATACGATTGGTCACCTGCCTTATTAAAATTCTATCTTAACGCCTTTCAGATGACTCTCCCAGACCAAAGTAATTTAGTAAGATGGGGGAAAGCCACCGAAAAGTCTTGCGGTATTTATCGGTAGGCCATAGGTACAGCACGGCATTTATTGGTAGGATACAGTGAATCTCTCGGTAGCTAGAGCAAAAAAAGAGTTGACCACGACCAACGACAGGTTGCTTTTATAAAAGAAGGGTCATCTACAAAATCGAAATCAAAGCCTTACTCTAACCACACTAGATTTTTTATAAACTAACGTATTGTACAATTATCCGGTGACATATACAATTTTAGACTCTTAAGTACCTACTTGCTTTAATTTAGTTCTGCTTTTGCCGTACATCATACGAATAACTATTACGTTTTGTGCTATAATGGTTTTAGTTTAGGGTTCAGAGGAATTAAACGGCTTGCATTATACTATACATAAATACCTTTTGCATCGAATACTCTATCAAACAATAAGACATTAAAATTTTCATACACATTGGGATTATTTAACCATACATATTCATTTTAACCAACATTGGAGTGTGCATTCATATCTTAACATAAACATATGAACAACATCATCGTCATCATTACCAACACTGTATATTATATTCCCCGAGGGGTAGACAAAGGCGTCTAAATGCTTATGTTTCGCTAGATCTTTGGTCCCAGCGAGCCTATTGCCATCTATAATTGCTACAGTCTTATCACTCTCTCAATAACTAGCCGTCCCTAAAAACCTAACTGGATGTCATTCTAGTTTTCGTAGTGGCTAACAGCACTCGACTAACGAGAAGTATATTCCAAATAGGCACCCTTAGCCCTAGTATCTGAATATTTTGAAAATACTGAACGTTCATTGGTCAGTGATATGATGTGATAGGAGACCAATGAACGTTCAGTTATTATATGTTACACGATCAAAACTTTGACATATGTTCCAGAATCTAGGGATTAAAAATTGCAATTAATTTATCCCTAAAAATAATGGGTATATCGACTTTTCTATCGTCTACTTAAGGAGAGGCTAGATTCTAGACACATTAAAAGCATCTATTAGGTATACCCTCATTTTGTTATCAGTGCCTGTGCTGTATAACGGAACGCTTTCTTAACTTGCCCATGGCATAAACACGGCAAATCATATAAAAGCCTTGTAGGGGTCTAATTATAATTGTCAATACACCCATGTAATAATACATTCCTTGTTAAGACATATCAGAATGATATATTACATTTTCGTACAAGCTGCGGACTTGTTCGCATCGAATTCTTTTGTACAGAGAATAGGCTCTATTATTGCTTGTCAGAGAGGCGATACTTGAATTGTGAGATGAGAACTCGAGTACTTTCCGGATTTCGGAGTATTCGAGTATTTTTAGAACAAAAACAAGATAACATTCTTACAAGTCATAACACGGGTTTTCATTATATACCTTGATATTTTAAATGCTCTTCTCATGATAAAAATAAGTGTTTTAAACAAAAGAAACATAATTATTCGTCGACTCACGTACTCAAGGATAGCTTCACTGACTTTAGAATTGGACTTTAGAGGTTCCACATATAAATAGTTGAAAAAGCCATCGCTTTAGGAGAATAGAGTATTATGTAAATATTAGTCGGTGGCGTGTATGTACCACTGAAAGATGTAAAAAGCTTGGTTATCGCGAGATGTGCGCGCTTGTAGGTACTACGCGTTCCGGCACGACGGGTCGCTGCGGGACGCGCCCTCGCTGCGCACCGACGTCTCGGACAGGTATCGCTTGTCGCAGCGCTGCTCTAATGTACTAGCTTACCTATCTAGTCTAATCTGCGCTTCTGGTGGACGGACTTCTTTCTACGCCAATATTTTCTCTACAACGTGGGCATAGTAGGCATGCGCTTGACCTGACAAGATCACATTCAGTGATTGCTAAATATGTAATAATGTATTTGTCCTACGTCCCGTCGTCGCTAAAATGTTTACTTGTCCAATGTTACTGGTAGTTACCTTAGTGACTGTGGTAGTTAATCATTAATATACTAGTTTCATAACGTGTTTGGCTATGGGTGTATAATACAATGGAGCTTTTACATACAAACGTACATTTTCTAAACATTTTAACTGGCATACCTGGCACCTGTTCTGGCCAAGGTATAACTATTGTTTCATTCACACATTTTTATACAGAAGCTTATAAACCTATAAATCGTGTTTGTTATTTGTACTGGCAAAGTCTTCTACTTTCATTAAAACCATTTGGATACTGATTTATTTTATTGTATATTTAAATATTATTCAGATCTTTTGTAATGACTAATGATATATATAATTATATCTCAAATAACTTTGTGCAGATAAATGATTGTCTAATTGTTAATTAGGTTCACGAAGTTTGTGGAAACAACACCGACATAGACACAACACAGTTTACGATTTGAATTTGATTAAATTAAATTTGCGTTTGTATGTAATTGGTCATTTCGGAACCTACAATAATACATATAATTTACTATGATCATATCACTAATTGAGCATAATTGCAGCATTCATATATAACAGCATGGTTAGTTGCCTTCGACAACATTGCATGTCAAACTGTCATACATTCAGTATTTTTACAGCTATTTCTAATATTGTATCCAGCAGTTCACTGTAGTGTTATTTCCCTTTTATGTATTTCTTAATATTTTTTATTATTTATACAAAATAATAATATATAGGGCACTCTCAGTATTTAAAATTGGCGTGTCTTTTAAAAATCCTAACTTTGTATTTTTTGTTAACTGAAATGATGATATTCAGAAAATCATAGCGCTCATTTTTCGTTGATACTGTTATAAGAAGACTTAAGCTTTGGTCTGGTGATCATGACGCACAACGCTGCGGTATGCGGTATGCGATGTCAGACACTCAATCATATGAAAAACGTCGAGATGTTCTCTTGTTCCGTCGCAGTATGCGTCAGCGGCGAAGGGCAAGCGCGGCGAAGTGGGGAGGTGTACTCCCGCACAGCGCGGCGTCGTTCTCGTTCATCGCTGCGGTGTGCGGTTGTGCGTCACGGGTTAACAATATGGATTTTTTGGAAGATAATTTAATAGAATTAGTTCGCAATTATCCTTGTTTATATAAAAATAAAGACAGAAAACTTTTTGCCTTTTTATTAAGGTTTCATAACAACCTTCACTCCTCCGTTGTAAAACATGTTCATCGGAGAGTTTTTTTGTCTATTCAGAAGCAGTAAAAATTCTTCTTCTTCCTCCTCTTCAAGCAAAGCACAAATAATAGAAACATTATTCATGTTCACGTCTACCTTGGTAGCTGCGGCAAAATCAACAGACCACTTCTCCGCAGGGACGGTAAATGCTGCGTCGTGACGCTGCGTTGGGGCGCATACCGCAGCGTTGTGCGTCATGGTCACCAGACCAAAGCTTTAAGAATTCTGCGGCACGCCTTCTTGTGCCAATATCAACAATTTCGTTAGTGAGAGCCAGTAATTATAGGTTAGCCTGACCATCACCTTCGACCACATCATCACTTACCATCAGGTGAGATTGTGATCAAAGGCTAACCTACCAGGCATTATAAAAAGAGTGTCAAATGTAGTAAAGTATGATTTAAAATTATTCCAGTTTTCGAAAATCCTTCATGAGGGCGTTACCGTATATCAATGTGCCTTTTATATGGCGCAGGGGAATCGAGCAGGCGGCTCATCTGGTGGTAAGTGATCACCGTTGCTCACTGACATCCACAACACCAGGGTTCTCAAGAAGCGTCAGATGACTTTAAGATTGTTAGAGATATGTAGATATATGTATAATTAATAATTATGTATCTAAGAATGTCAACTCGGATGGAGTATAATTTTCGAGTAATATTTACTTTTGAAGTATTTGTTGTGTATGTGCAGAGATGGTTATTGTGACATGTGTGTGTGTGTGTGCGTGCAGAGACCTGACGACGGAGGTGTCGCTGCCCAACCTGGAGACGTCGACGGTGCGCTCCGACCGCATGACGCCGCATCGCTTCTCTACCGCGCACACTAAGGTACTGTTACACTGTGTGTGTGCTGCACGTATACGTCGATTACCGGTTATACTCAATACTTGAACCATTAGTGCTCATTTCTTTCTACCTAAAACCATTATACACACCTCAACAGCAAGAATTTTTGCTGTATAGTTCAACAGCATCATATCTTATCATTTTTGTAAGTCCACCCAACCTACACTGATTTCCCTAAAGCGTTTGACGCTATCAACTATGGGTTCCCGATTCAAAAATTTGCACAAGCTTGTATTTGTAGTTCCTTGATACGATAGTGTGAGTTTTATATTCGTAACTGTTGTGAGAATGTCAAGGATCCTGGATTTACGACCCCACAAATATCAGTAATATGAAGTGTGCAACAGGGTTCACATCTACGTCCTTTTTTTCTATCGTAATTGTTAATTATTTGTCAATAACCGCTCTATACATGATAAGATCGATAGGGAATTGCTTCCTTGTTATTGCTAAGCAAAATAAACACATGAACAGAATATAAGTAATGTTACAATCCTAATTTTGTTGTGTGCGAAGTCAATTTGGAGATAAGAAGGTAAGTAACTGTTGCGTGTGCAGGCGAGCATAAGTTCCCGGCACATTGTCCTGGTCCGTGGCACGTACCCAGTGGACGGGCGGCCCGCCACTGTGCAGCTAGTCTCGTTAGCAGCCGCACTCGCCGCCGACCCCGCCACCGCTGAATTGTCACACTCGCCGGGACCGCTCATCAAAGGTAACCTTTGCTGTGCTACTTACTCTCTCTAACTTACTGCTATACAACCTGTACCAACAAAATCTATCGATTTTGAAGTGAGCGTAGCGTAGTGCGCTTCGCGTTCTCAACCGATTCACTATCATCAAAAGTATGTTAAGCCTTCTTTATTCCCGGTTGTTATTTCAGGATGGTGGTCATTATATGTTGGTAAATATTTTTAGTTACCCTCAAATACAAAATCTGTCGTCAAACACCTATCGGTGTATTTCTGCGGCTGTCCTTTAGAGCCAGTAATTCTAGGTTGGCCTAAACAACATCTTCGACTGCATAATCAATTACCATCCGGTGAGATAGTGGTCAAAAACTAGCCTATCAGCGTCCTGCATTCTGAACACACCCGGCACCATCCTTGTTAGCTTCTTGTATACGGTACGGGCATCTCTCGTAATATCTTTTTTTTTGTTTTTGTTTAACTTGTTTATTGATAATATTATATAAGTCAGCCCCAGATGCCAAGTTAATTCTACTTTAATGAGTCCTCGCCCACGGGGTACAGGGGTGCGGGCCTAGGACGACAAAGGGGGGACCGAGAGATGTGCGGGTGGCGGGCGCGTGGACTGTGGCACACAACACAATAGACGAAATGTGTATTGTCAAATCAAATCATTTATTGCGCATTATGTAGGTATCTTAATAACTATTTACATCACTACATAATGACCCAGGATTGGGGATGGCAACTTAGTATGTAGCGCCCCGATTTATTAACATTTGTCACATATGTATTGTTCTAAAGTGTAATAAGATTTTTCGATCAATAAGTTTTTCAGTTTATATATACTTCTTAAAATATGTGACGACATAATGGTACTTTTTCTACGAGCCTGTGTTAATTTGTTCGGTGATTTAAATCTTTACTTTTCTTTTAATACAAATTTGTTATACAAAGCTGCAGTATTTTCCGATAGTCCAGTAACTCCCGCTACGGTTTTGTTTAAATGGATATCTTGTTGATATTCAACAGTATTTGTGTCCAGTTAATTTCTCTTAAATATTCATATACATTAAAAACCATTTCCTTGCACTCACTACTAATTATATGTCCAAATATAAGTCCACTCATTTTGCTGTTGTTAAATTACCTTATGTAGATAAAATAAAACAAAGATATACTCTAAAGAAGTATTTCATCATATTCTGTAAACTATTCAAAATTACAGATTGAAGTCTCAATGTCCAACTTTTCTTGAAAAATACCTGATACACTTTTTGGTTAATAGTCTGCTATTTGAACAACGTAACACAATCATTTTCTTAAAATTATAAGGTTGCGTCATCATTTATAAGTATAAAACCAATTGCAAAATTGGTCTTGTTTGTAGTACAACGTAAGTTGTATAGATCTCGCTCCATCCCAATACGATGATTAAAGAACGATAGGAATTTTAATTGTACGAACGATTGTAATTTTAATTCCAATACATTTTATATCGTAACAAACCAATACTTTTGTTCAGAGGTCCACTTCGTTTTTTGACATGACAACTGTATCTAACAAAGTCTATGAAGTTTCGTTTTATTATACAAAACCTCTAAAAACAACTTTAAAAATGTAATCTCATGTGTATCTTCCGAGAGGTCTTGCAGATTTGGGTCGACCTTAAGGTCGATTTAATTAATATGATGACTATATATTATGTAATCTTGAATAATATCTGTATATATTTGATTTGATGCTTGGGGTCTAAGCAGGTGGTACTTTTAGGGTGGTTAGCCTTGTCTATTGAAGTTTCGGTAACATTCTTGACATAAAAAGGGTCTCTGTGGTGAGGATTTGTGGATTATCGCAATAAAAATAGTGATAAGGTTTATCCTCTGTATTCCGTATCCGTTCGTTCTTTATACCAGCGATATCTTCTTTTAGATAGAAACCAATGCTCCTATTTGTTGCCCAAGTAAACATCTGCACGCTGCAGGGGAATATTGCTATTGACAGGTCTTAAAAACTGCAAGTGTTTGAATCGTCATCGGGATAAAAGTAATGATAAACATACGCAAATTAAACCATTTAAAGTTGTTTTTTTATAATTATTTTGAGCGAAAGGTAGAGAAGGGTGTGTAAGTCAAAGCTAAATAATTGCCGGCCGTTCCCTATTTGTATCAGTAAAGTTTTTTGGGATATTACTGAAGCATCAAGGAACATTTTCTGGGAAGCTCAAAGTTAACATCTTGACTTTGTGCCTACATACATACAAATATACACTTTATGAGCAAGTTACATTAAATTTTAGTAAATGCATTAAGACATAATTTTACACTTTGATCTAATTTATCAAATTACTTTACAATTTATTTAATCAAGTATGCTCGCAATTAGTAACTGGGTTAAACGCTTTTTTGGAATTGAGTTCAGTTCTCATCACAAATTCTCCTTTATGTCTTCTACCGAATGACAACAGGTGCCACGAAGTGGTAATTTGAGTTTAGGAAAAAGAAAGAAGTGGGCTGGGGCCCTATCTGGTTTATTAGGTGGTTGCGCGATGGTATGCGAGTTTTTGGTCAAAAATTCGTTCACAATGGCCAAGGCGCATTATCGCGGTGCAAAATCCAAGATTATATTTCCACAAATTTGGCCTTTTTCGTCGAATTTGCTCTCTTTAACGCCGCATAACACTAAAATGTTGTTTTTCTTTTCTTTTGGGACTAGTCGAGAGTTTCATGCCCAATTGATTTTCCTTCACTTTTGCGATCTAACCTTCACTTGCAGACGTTGATGGCCTACCAGAGCGAGGCAAATCTTCCATCACATCTCGGCCGCTTTTGAACGCTTTGTACCACTTATGTTTTTGATAAATTTGATTCACCGTAAGCCTTCTGTAACATTTTCAGTGAATTCAAACACGAAATTCCATTGGCGATGCAAAATTTGAGAAAAACTTTCTGTTCGATGTTTTTTTCCATTATGAAATTCGCAATACACACTAGATAATATAACTAAACACAGCACTGTATATAATCTAAATAACAGATGCAACTCAAACCCCGCGCCAAAATGGAAAACAGTTGTGCCAATCTAACAACAACAATTTTTATTTTTATTTTAAACCATAAATTAATCATCCGTTCCCTATACTTTTTTGATTGAATGAAATGAAATGAAATGAAAATTGAAATGAAATGAAAATTGTTTATTAAAGACGTTACTCATATATATATATATATACTAAACAATATGAAACTAAACCTAAAACACAAAATAATACTATGCAATAATACGTACTAAATAAACAAAATATAAATAAATCTATTGCTATAATAAACGTCTTTAAATGGATGCATCTCAGCATATGCTGGCTACAAAGCCAGCGCTGGTCTTCCGATGGATCCAGCGTGTGACGTCACGGAAGCACAATGACAAGGCGTAGTTTGATACGGTAACCGTCAATACAGAAAAACAATAATAAATAGGTAATACAAGTAAATTCACACAAATTATGCAATCTGTAAAATTAAACATAAAAAATATGGTTTTTATACAAAATTTAAGTTTTTAAATGAAATACTTTTTTTTACTCTTGTATTTACATGCAATGTATGTGGGTTTCTCATTGAAATAGCAAATAAAAATAAAAAATAAAAAAAAAGGAAGAAAAATAAGCAAATTAGTTGAACAATAACAACAAATATTAAATTATTCTGAACAATTAAATTAAGTAAATGACATTGACAATCGAAGAGTATACAGTAAATGGCATATATCGTAATAACACATATGATAATCCTAAATGGCACTGGTGTCATGTCTTAAATTTTCGTGCTGTCTTTGATGACCACACAGAAATATTTTTAATCTAAGTTTAAAACCATTAAGATTCGGCAGGTCCCTTATCGGTGGGGGAATATTGTTCCAACATTTGGTTGCAGCGTAGCGGAAACTACCTCTAAATGCCACTGTTTTGTGACGACATATAGCGAGGTGCATCGCGCACTGCCGAGAACCAAATGATCTTCGACACGATATCCAAGACAGTTTTTGATACAGATAAGCCGGAGTTTTATGTTTTATTATACCAAATAGAAGACAGGCTAAGTGAAGTTTGCGGCGGTGTTTCATTTTAAGAATGTAGTGTTTGTTTAAGTATGGGGTCACATGGGCCCTAAACGGAATGTCAAAGCAAAACCGTGCGCAGGCATTTTGAACTCGCTGGATTAATTTTTGTGTTCTTACAAGCAGACGAGGGCCAAAAACAGTATCCATATAGTTTAGTTTCGACAGGACGAGTGACTCGACTAGCTGAATGCGCAAAGTTTCGCTTATAAACGGCCTCATTCGATACAAAATTTTTAATTTGTAAAAGCATCCTTTGACCGATTGAGCTACGTGCTTTTCAAAACGTAAATCACTGTCCATATGCAAGCCTAAGTTACGTGCCTCGTACACACGCTCTAGAGGGATATCCATAAGCATAACACGCACCAATGGACTGAGACTCGCCAGTTGGTGTTGACTACCGAATACAAGGTATTTTGTTTTCAGTGGATTAAGCACCAAGCAGTTACTATTAGCCCAAGCAGCTATACTTGATAGATCCTCATTAAGTTTGTAAATAGCACGATCAATTTCATCTGGTTTGCATGATATGTACACTTGTATATCGTCTGCATAAATGTGAAAATGGCAGTGTTTAATGCACATTCTTATGTCTGCCGAGTACAAAATAAATAGGATCGGTCCTAAAATCGATCCCTGTGGCACTCCTCTCTCTACCGCCTTCTTTTCAGACTCTAATGAGGAACCATCGTCACAGGTAATTTTCACGTACTGAAAGCGATTACTGAGATAGCTGTTGAACCATTGTAAAGCCTCAGAACCAAATCCATAATAACTTAGTTTAGACAACAACAAATTTATATTTATGGAGTCAAAAGCGCGGGAAAAATCCAGTAAGACTAGTAGTGTGCACATACCCTTATCCTGAGAACAAAGAATATTGTCCGTGACATCAAGTAGAGCTGTCACAGTGCTGCGCCCTTTCCTAAATCCCGACTGTACTTCTGGTAACACTCCGTTTTTCTCAAGGAAATCTGTTAACTGCGCGCATACTGCTTTTTCAATAACCTTTGATAAACACGGCAAAATACTGATCGGTCTAAGGTCTTTTAATTCAACCGGATTAGAAATTTTTGGTATTGGCCGGACAATCGCAACTTTCCAGACATCAGGGAACATGGAACTACTTATGGACTTGTTTATCAAGTTATGAACGGTATCTACTGTACAAAAAGAAGTCATCATTAACATATCTAAACTAATATTATCACTTCCTTGTGCATTGGATTTTAAAGTGATAAGTATTTTCATCAGTTTGTCTAAACTGATCGGCTCTATGTTAAATACTGCATTACTGAATCTATGGTATTCAAAATAAGTTAACTGTGAAATACTAACACGGCTTGAACCTGGTATATTCAAAAAATTATCATTAATCATATTAGGATCATTAAAAAATGGTGGTAATTCGTTATTATTATTAGGTAACAAGTTTTGTTTAAGATTATTCCATAATTGTTTTGGGTTTTTTATTTTGTTATTTATGCTAAATTTGAAATAGTTTGATTTTTCCTGAAAAATGGCTTGACTAACCGTAGATTTTAGTGATTTGTAATATTTCTTTTTGCAATCTGATTTTGTTTTGTGATATGTCGCACAAGCTTCATCGCGTAGTCTCATCATTATTTTGATAGTATCGGTAATCCAAGGATAAGTCCGATCTTTAACCAAAATCCTTTTTAAAGGAGCGTGTACATCAAATAGTGATATAATAAGGTGATTAAAGACATTAACAATCTCGTTAACGTCCTCTAGAGTTGACATCAAATGCCATGATATAGCATGCAAATCATTGTTAAAGTTTGTTAAGCTAATATTTTTCATTGGTCTAAAAACTACAATAAAAGGTTTGGGTTTTATACGTCGTATGTTAATATCACAAACAACAAGACAATGGCCGAAAAGAGTACCTACATGATCCAATATAATTTTATTTATTTGCAAATCAGTACACACTACGTCTATCAAAGTCTGACTGGTATCTGTAAAATGTGTTGGCTCTCTTACTAGTTGTGTAAGATTAAGAGTTGCTAAGAAAGTCAACATTTTTTTGGTGTTAGCATCATTATAACATAATAGATTTATATTGAAATCTCCTAATAAAATTAAGTTATCATAATTTGGTAAAGACGTTATTGAATCTGTGAGGGCATCAAAAAATAAATTAACATCCACCCACCTAGGTCGGTATGCCGTACCGACGACAAGCTTCCTTCCGTTTAGGGTCATTGTGAGCCACATTTGCTCTATGGATTTGTGCAGAGGGTCTACTGGGTGAGGCCAAGTGCGTATGTTAATACCCTTTTTGATAAAAAAACCTACACCGCCGCCTTTAGAGCGAGAGCCCTCCATTCTGGGTATATGACGAAGTCTATAGTTGGGAACCACAGGTGCCCGCCCTTCTTCACCCGCTTTAAGCCAAGTTTCATTTATGGCTAGAATGTCAATGCCGTTTCGGATAACAGAGGCTATAAAGTTATCGTGATTTGTTCCTAGAGATCCAGCATTAAACAAACCTATTTTAAATAGCTTGTTAACCATTATCATATTTATAAGATAATGCAGGTAAGTGAAACAGACAAGTTTTAAAACAATAGAGTATGAAAATGTCCAGTGATTCACAAAAATAATAATGAACAACATCATTTGCTTTCTCCCTTAATAAATGATTGTGTAAGAATTGTGGATTGCAGTACACTATATTGCTTATGATTCTATTAACAAAATAATTTAAAGAACCATTGCCAGCATGAAATAAAACATTACTAAAATACAATAAAAAAATACTAATTACATACAATATATTAATAAATACCAAAAAGTTGAAATAGTCCTCAAACAGTTGCAATTTCAAAAACACGACCGATATCAGCATCGGAGTGCAAAACATACACCTGCTTCCCATCGCTTTGCCGTGCGAAAATGCGACCTCTCTTCGTCCACGAGTAGCGCCATTGTCGCTTGCGGCATTCCTCACGAAACCGATAGAAAAGCTGACGATTGGACTTTGTTAGGCGCTCATTCACATAGACTCTTCGCGGCGGTCCGGTCAGGCCTATATCGGTCGTAGTAAGGTTGCGTCGTACGCGAGCCGCTCGCAGTAACTCGTCCCGCAAGTGGCGGCGCGCCAGGCGCACTACCACACGGCGCGTGCGGCCTCTCACCTCTCCCGCTCCCGCAGTGACACTTGAGTCAACTACACCGACACGCTCCGCGAAAACGATATCTTTCTCTTCGATTGGAACTCCTAGTTTCGCAGACAAGATAGTGATGGTATGGATGACATTCTCACCATTCTGCTCCGGGAGATGGCCTATATCAAGGTCACATAACAGTGCTTCCTGATCACGATCATTTAGGTCTCGTGTTAACTGGGCCACTGATTGCTTTAATTTGGTAACCGCAGATGATCCAACCGACACGTCTCTCAGCTCAACCGCTTCTAGACGCCGCTCAAAATCGTCCATTCGCTGGCCCATGTTCGCTAAAGATTTTCGAATTTCCTTGCGAAAGTCGCGTGACTCAGCCATATATTCAGCGAGTTCATACCGCATGGCTCGTATATCCAACTCCCCCTTAGACACCGAGTCAAGTGAAGGTGTTGAATCCCCTTGAAGCGGAACAACAGTATCGCGGATAGACGGGGGGGTGGGGGCCTCACAGATGCTTTTTACTGGGGTACAGCTGTTATCGCCCCTGCGCTGTGTTTTTTTACACTCAGGGCAGATCCAATCCTTAGGCATTGCAGCACCATCAGAAATTGCTAAACAAGCTCTATGATAAATGCAAGGACAGGTCGTACATGTCGCGACCCCTACGGACGGTTTAAGGAACTTTCCGCACGCTGTACATTTAGCCATCTCGTTAGGTTGAAATATGGAGCAGAAAGGGTGTAAGCCAAACGATAAGATGGTACCAGTAGGAACCGCTAGATGGCGCCAAAAGGAACGTAGATATATGGGTTATTTTACTACGCCTTTCTTGATCGTGAGGATCTATCTACCCACTTTACGATATAATCACTGATGATCACTGATGATTCCACCGATCTATAATTTATGTATTAGAGCACTATGTCGAGCACTGAAGCAAACGCAAACACTCACACAGCTTATTTGGACGTAAAAAACAACTTTCACAATACTTTAGATAAGATTTAAAACGGTTAACTATTTTTAAGGACATAAAATTATACGAACACACACTGACGTTTTGCTGTCCGTGACGTCACTCTACTGAGTCGTGTAGTAGTATATATGGTATATGGTAGTAGTTAATGTATATATGGTAACTAATTTTATGTTATAGGCGTGACGCACAAGAAGAGCGTGATCGAATACTGCATGTTGCGCGTGCGCAGCGCGGGACGTGAGGCGCCGCGTGACGTCATCGGATACGTACTGCTCTGGGAGCTGCTAGCGCTGCTACTCAGGCAGAACGGGGTCCGTAACTATATACACACACACACACACACACACACTGCTCTCATACCGCCCTACACTTACACTCTAATACATACCCTTACATCCACATCATGAAGTTGTGAATGAATTTCTCAGACCATAAACACACACATACCACTTTCATGAATTATTGTAAACCTCATTAAAGACCACTGTGATGGCCCAGTGCCAATGAATATGGATTACCGCGCAGATGGTCATAGGTTCGAATCTCGCTGTGGGTTTCACCGCATAGTGGTAGTGCATTTTTAATTCCAGCTGTCACACTTATGTGTCACCAAGCAACTGTCGTTGTGTACTTAAGAGCCAGTAATTCTAGGTTAATTTAGTTAATACCTTCGACGGCATCATCACTTATAATCAGGGCACATATGGTTTACTGCGAGTAGTAATGCAAATGATCCTCTATATGACATTCCAATTTCATGTTGGAGATCGTTTTTAAAGGAAAATTACAAAATTGAACTCATCTCTAGTATGCTCCACCTGTGCTTAACGCGTAAACTAACACGTTATGCAGATGGGGCCCAACTACTTAACGTGTTACTTTACAAACCGCATTACTTATGACGTTAAACGCTAAGCCATGCACGGTGTCGGTTTCTTTGACACTGAAGAGTTTTAGCGTGTAGTTTAGAGATGTTGGCTATATTAACGCTGTGCGCATGCGCAGTGCAAGGACTTACGTACTTTGTTTTTAGGCGGGAACTGCCTTATTCATTTAGTTAATCCAAAAATCTTTAAAATCAAAAGCAGGCCATATCTATTCAATCGCATACAGTGATTTATCACACTGATTGCTGCAACCAGTGCAGCTGCTTTAACCTCTATTATTGTTAAGGTAATGTGTTACTTTACTAGAAATTAACTTTTAACGTCGGATATGTGTATTTTTTTTTATTTATTTATTCTTTACAACTATTCTTACAGGATTAACCCCAATACAATATTGTATTCAAATAAATATTTCAAGTACTAAAATAATTATATACAGTAATTATTTTATTACATTATTAAATGTAGCCAATGTGCATTTTTAATGCTTTAATTAACGCGTAGTAGGACATTAGCATTAACGTGAACACAAGTGGAGCTCTACCATTGCGTTAGACAATAAGGCCCCACGTAAGACTTCGAATAAGAATAAAACATCATTAATGCAAACCATAATGCCTGTGGGAAGAATATCACCCCCCAATCTCTACCCGTGGGTGTCATAAGAGGCGACTAAGGGTAAACACTAGAGGGCGGGCAGCAGCGCTTTCTGAGGAAATGATATCTCACACTGCGATCCCCAAGACGCCAGCCAAGCGTTAGGATTATGGCAAACCCTCCCATAGTGGGGGGAGACTGTGTTCAGCAGTGGATAATGCGGGTGATATAATATAAATAATAATAATCTAACTAATATAATAAAGAGGAAAGATTTGATTGTTTGTTTGCATTGAATAGGCTCTGAAACTTCTGGACCGATTAGGATGAAATTTGGTTTGGAAATAGTTTGAGACACGGGGAAGGACATAGGATAGTTTTATGCAACTGCGCAAAAAAGAAGTTAATGATTTTGAGCGATAAAAAGAATTAACAAAAAAATATATATGTAAAAGTTCATTGGAATAATTATATTCAAACATTCTTTATTATTTTCTTTTCTTAGTAACCTGACTCAAATTGAAGGGTTTATGTGAGTGTAAATTTTTTTTAATACCCTTTCGGGGCCGGGGCTAACTGCTAGTATAATATATAAACCAATTTTCCCAGGTGGTCGTCGGGTCGGATATCGCAGAGCTGCTAATGAAAAATACTCGAGAATATGAATACAAAACGTACACGAACAAACCTACACACAACGGTGAGTGTTTCTCGCTTATTAATTTTTTTATTATATGTTTTTACCGTAATATGTTTGTTATGTTATGGAGTGACGAGACGGACAAGTCAACCGCCTGGTAGTAAGCGTCACGTCTGTCTATTACAGTTGCAGTGTCACCGTTCTCGTTTTGCTTGACACTGTACTGCGCTCGTATGCTCGTAGCTCTTATGTCTAGTTAGTTATTTCACTTGCTACAGTGTCCTTCACGTATAAACACTGCTTTGAAGCAGAATATCTGACACGTGTGCTACTCGTGTAACCTGCTTAAAATCTCGGTACAAATAAAATAAATTCTTCAGTTTATTATTCAATATTCCATTTGTAATTTATCTCAACGTTGAGTAAAGGCGCCATGTACTGCCTCCTTCGTAATTGACAGTACTACAGCTAGTTACAGTTCAATATAAAAGAAGGTTGATCTAGACGGACTCTTGTGGAAAATGAAGTGGAAAATCTGTCGCCAAGCACCTAACGGTGTGTTCCGGCAGTAGTCGTTGAGAGCCAGTGAGATTACAGGCACATGAGACTTAACAACTATGTCTCAAGGTGAACGGGCGCAGTGCAATTCGTGACTTGTGACGAAATGCATCTGTTATAGGCAGAGGTTAGTCCGCTTAACATGAAGTGGCCCTCGAGCTTGTTCAGTCACAATAACATAAAAACCACTAATAGTATGATACTAAGGTACTAAATCATATTATTAGTGGTAAGGTATAGTATTAGTGGTTCCTATGGACATTAAGCCCGTGTATAGGGTATATCCCTAAAGAGCAAAACGGAGCCCTATTAATGAAGCTCTGGTGTCTGTTTGTCCGTCTATATGTCGCGGGTCTATAGCTCGTAAATGTGACAAACCCGGCATTTTGATATTTTGTGTAAAACGTTGAGCCAAGGAAGTTACAGTCAAAATAACATTTTATTTAGAGCTCCAATACTGTCATCGTCTAAAGCACTAATCGATCTATCGAGAGTAATAATATATTCTTTATATTTTTTAGATGGCAAAATTATTACTATGATTAAAACTTTTAAATTATATTTTCTTTAATTTGCTGTTGCAATGCGGAACCGATAAAGTAGATTTTAGGATATTTGTATTCTTGGTTTCGTTGGTGTATATTACTAGAATCCATAGGTAAATGAATCTCTCAAGTAATTGCTATTAATTTACATTCCTGCCCAAAATGTGAAGTGCTACTGCTCTACTCGAATCATACGACAAGTTGAAGCGATACTTCAGAAGCTAATGAGAATGTTCGGAAAAGGCTATATTTATGCCAAAACGTCCATTACTTGTAGTAGTGGACGTTTTGGCGGTAGTTGTCTAAGGATGGCAGTCGTTACAGCAAGGTGGTAGGGCATTTTGCGCATGCCCGCCTGGCTAGCTACCACCTTCAAGTAGAAAATCTGTCACCAAGCACCTAACGGTGTGTTCCGGCAGCTGTCCTGGAGAGCCAGTACTTCTAGGTTAGCCTGTACAACATCTTCGACCATATCATCAGTTACCATCAGGTGAGATAGTGGTCAAAGGCTAACCTATCAGACATAAAAATAATAAAAGTAATTGAAAGTATATGTGTGTATGGTCTGTTATCGGCGCAGGGTCCCGCCGCACGTCGTCGGTATCGGCGTCGGCATCGGTGTCGGTGTCGGCGGAGGAGGCGCGCCCCGACTCCGACTCCTCGCCGATCTCACCCGCAGAATTACCCAGTAAGTACTAACATATTAATAGGTTTACTAATTTATCACTATTTTCTAAATAAAAGTTATTCTCTGATTTTCACGTGCTTCGCCTCCTCTACATTTGCTATAAAACGTCTATCAGCTCAGATATATTGGTATCTCCACGAAGCGTATGGATTCGATTTATCTGCATTGGAGCAAAGTTCGTTTATAATTTTGCAGACAGTTTTTTTTTATATCAGCTGTGATTTTCACTTAAGTACGAGGAGGAGATATTATGTTCGTCTGTGTAATTTTTTTTGGGATTCTGTAATAGAAAACGGGACCCTGTCACTAAACCTCCGCTGTCCGTCCGTCCTTCCGACCATTAACAGGCTATCTTTGGAGCCGTAAGAGGAAGCCAGTTGAAATTTTCATATAATATGTGTTAGTATGGCGGATTGCTTAGCAAATAACAAAAAGTTCCAATTAAGAGGGGGGATCCCCCATACATAATACTTGTTATTTTTTTAATGCCTTCTTGTTTTTGCGCTTGTGAAAACGGTACTTAATACATTTATTTATTGGGTTATTTATACTTACGTCTTC
The DNA here is from genome assembly GCA_963890685.1 of Plagodis pulveraria. NCBI lineage: Eukaryota > Metazoa > Arthropoda > Insecta > Lepidoptera > Geometridae > Plagodis > Plagodis pulveraria. The sequence goes on along the minus strand of OY982950.1, from coordinate 38,124,080 downwards.
CAAGTTGGTTTCATTTTAATTTCATCAACTTCGATTAAGTAGTTGCAGATGTTATGAAAAACATATTTTCAGTATTTAAGTTATTTGTAACTAAGTGATGCTAAATAGTAGGTATACCACATAGCCTTATTAAGAGTGACTTAAACAAGACTGACAGGCAAGGCTATGTTACTATGTAAGACGTGTCTATGGCTATTGTAATGCTAATCGAGCCTGATTCAAAGAGTTTAAATGATATACAAACTGTTAAATATCTCAGTTTGATTTGTAAAACAAATAATAAAACCAAACCCGTGCATGTAGCTTTGCACACAGGGGGTTCCGTACCAACACATATGTTTTTATTGTGTGTGTTAACGTTAGTTTTCAGCTTTTCAGTTCAGGATCCATAGTGCAAGTCGAGTTACATTTGGCCGGTTTTTCTATTCGCTATGTAACTATAATATTTTAGAGTTTTCAAACAACACTACAGCTGATACATATACAATGAAAGCATTTGGGGAACCTAAAAGCCATGCAGACCTACAGGTAGTCCAAACGCTCGTCCACTACAAGTTGGCAGCGGGCCCAGCATGCTGGCCAGCATTGCCCCTTTGGATTACAATGCTAATATCGCAAATTCTTAGACTTGTGTATATTATTGTATTACTGTTTTTATGCAAAAAGCCAAAATAAACTTGTATGGGGACCTCTCTTATTTTTTGCTGATTATTATTATTAGTAGCCTCAGACTATCCGTCGCCGTAATAAAAACATAATATACGGTGTATGCGGTTAGTGAACTAGACAAGAAGATTATGATTATTGGTATATTCTTAAACCTTGCAAAAGCCTTCGACACTGTCTCTGTACCAATCCTTATATATATAAACTGGAATGTATCGGTATACGGAAGGAAGGACCCAGAGGACTAAGGTAGGTGATACCTTGGGTATTGAGGAAGTTTTAAATTTCGGAGTCCCACAAGCACGTCGTTAATGGGCTGTGCAAGCTTAGCGCAAAATCCGGGAAAATATTTTCATATGCTGACAACACTGCATTAATTTTTGTTGGGACAGATTGGGAAGTGGTACAGATTTGAGCTGTATCTGGATTGAAAATAGTCACCGAATGCCTGCAGGCAAACTTGCTCTCATAAAATGTTCTAAAAACTAAGTTTATCACCTTCACTAATGCCCGAAGAAGAACAACGTAATTATGAAAGTGCATCAAACTGTATACGAACTAAATGTAATTGTCCCACCTTGCAAATGTCTGCTACCTTAAGTACTTAGGAGTCACTCTCGATATGAGAACGACTTGAAACAATGTCATTCAGACACTTAGTAATAGAGTACGAAAATAATAAACGTCTTTAAAAAATTGTGTGATATTGCTGATCGTAAATTAGTCATCAATATCTGTAACGCACTCTGTAGTAGGTCTATTATTGTCTATTATCATACACGCTGGTTCTAGAACGTGCGCAAATAGCAGTAATGAACGTTGCAACTGGAAGATCGTATCTATATCTTACTTTTGAACTTTACAAGGACTGTGGAGTTTTAACAGTTAGGCATTTAAATATTTTAAACCTTTTACTAAATAAGCATAAACAAATTACTTTAATAAAAAATTGTGACTACTTATACAAGAGAAGAAAGGACAGTTTTTTTTACAGTCAAAAGTTTAACTCAATGCTAGCTAAACGACACCTTATTTTTCTGGGGCCATATATATATTCTATCTAATTCTAGGCTAGCCTGAACAACATATTTTACTACATCATCATTTACCATCACGTGATAGTGGTCAAAGGTTAGCCTTAAAGCTATAAAAAAATATATAATAACGCTAACAAAGTTCTCAAAGATTTGGTTAAGTTAAATTACAGAGAAGCGAAAATTGCGTTAACAAGTTAGCTACACAAAATGACCTAAGATAAAACAAAAAATCAACTTATAAGAGTAAAATGATACATAGTATTTCTGCGATTGGCTGTTCTATTAACATTCAAACATTCTAGTTACACATATACTTTACAACAAACTAACACTATACTCAAGTTACACTTACCTACTTTTTATACTCTACATTCTGATCCGTACTCACACATAGAATTTAATAGTTTTTGTTACTAATAATAAATAATGTAATAAAAACTATTAGTTTATCATTTTATTCAACTTACTTTTCGACTTTATTTTATTCTGTCTATGTATAAGGCTACAGCAGTACAATGAAGAATATTTCAATAATAAAATTTGTAATTGAAATAAGAGCGTCGTAGACGCCTAAATTGAATAAATTATTTTGACTTTGACGTATAATTGATATTATTGTACATTGAAGGGTATGCAGAACCTACGACACAAGATTATTCTTAGTGTAGGTTCTGTACGTAATACAGCAACAAAAAATTACGAGCCACTATGTTATGCTTTGTTATATAATAATAACTAGCAGCCCGCCCCGGCTTCGCACGGGTATTAAAAAATTATTATAATATTTTTTACACAAACACATAAACCCTTCTTTTTAAGTCAGGTTACTAAGACAAGAAAATAATAAAAAATGTGTATTATAATTTTTTATGTATATTTGTTTTTTGTTGTAACGTTTTTTTATCTCGCAAAATTATAACCAACTTTTTGCGCAGTTGGATAAAAACTATCCAATTTCCTTCCCCGTGTCTCAAACTTTTTCCACACCAAATTTCATCCTATTCGGTCGAGTAGATCGGTTATCGCGCAAAACCATTAACCTCTTTTTGCGCAGTTGGAGAATAACTATCCTATGTCAAACTATTTACATACAAAATTTAATCCTTATCGGTTGAGTAGATAGGTTATCACGCAAAATAATTAACCTCTTTTTGCGCAGTTGGATAAAAACTATCCCATGACCATCTCCGTGTCTCAAACTATTTCCACACCAAATTTCATCTTAATCGGTCCAGTAGAACGGTGATCGCGCAAAACCATTAACCTCTTTTTTGCTCAGTTGAATATAAACTATCCTATGTTCATCCCCGTGTCTCAAACTATTTCCAAATTTCATCCTAATCGGTCCAGTAGTTTCAGAGCCTATTCAATGCAAACAAACAAATAATCAAATCTTTCCTCTTTATTAATTAAAACCATTAACCTCTTTTTGCGCAGTTGGAGAAAAACTATCCTATGTCCTTCCTCATGTCTCAAACTATTTCCATACCAAATTTCATCCTAATCGGTTATCGCGCAAAACCATTAACCTCTTTTTTGCTCAGTTGGATAAAAACTATCCTATATTCATCCCCGTGTCTCAAACTATTTCCATACCAAATTTCATCCTAATCGGTCCAGTAGATCGGTTATCGCGCAAAACCATTAACCTCTTTTTTGCGCAGTGGGATAAAAACTATAATTATGAATATCCTAAATGTTACTTTGCACTTGTACCAAAGTGTGTGAAATAATAGTACATTGTACATCGAGGGGAGAAAACGATCTATTTCTTTTCGAGAGTTTGTAAGCCCAACGCGCAGCGGAGGGCTTAAAGGCAATTCGAGAACAGAAATAGAATTTCCTCCCGAGTGATACATAGTGCTCTATACTACACCTACGAGGAAAATAAAATCATTATAAGTTTTCTCGTATTTATCTCGAGACTTCTCAGGCAATAAGTTTTTATGACTTCTGGAGCTGAATTTCTTATTTCTGGTGGCGTCATCATTATAAAATCGTCACTTTCACTATCGGATGACATTTTGGAAAATTATTTAGAATAATTAAAAGCGTACTGTTGAAATATCAATTCTTTTGGCGCCGTACATTTATAAGGGAGAAATTACGATCTTTATAACATGTTTTTGAACAAGTAATGAGACGCTTTCTGAGTGGGTGTGGTATAATAGTAGTTTGATAGCAATATAATCCCGGTTGTTGTCTTAGGATGGCAGTCGTTATAGCATGGTGGTAGGGCATTTTGCGAATGCCCGCCTGGCTAGCTACCACCCTCAAGTAGAAAATCTGTCGCCAAGCACCTAACGGTGTGTTCCGGCAGCTGTCCTTGAGAGCCAGTACTTCTAGGTTAGCCTGAACAACATCTTCGACCACATCATCACTTACTATCAGGTGAGATAGTGGTCAAAAGGCTAACCTATCAGGCATAAAAAAAAATAAAAAATAAAAATAATAATAATCTGATTAACCCGGCGAGGATGTGGTACAAAAAGGGTAAATCGAGGATGTGGAGGGTCTTTGTGACCCTGTATTTAATTCATATTTTAAAAGTATTCATTGCAATTTTTTAACATAGGATAGGAAGTTAACTTACGCATTAGTTATTTATATAAGGATTTTCATGAGAAGAAACATTATTATGCGTATAAAATGTTTCATTATTTCAATTTTACAAAAAGTCTTATTTTAATCAACTTTAGCAAGACTCTGCCATACATTAAAAAAAAACAACACATACAAATATTATTACAAGTAATTGGTAATTTTTGGTAGGAATTTATATGATATATCATGTTTTATCACAAAATCAGTAATTATTCAGTCTTTTAGGCTACTAATCATATCTATATATGGGCCATAATTGCCCTATTTGAGTTTGCGCACGTTTACCTACTTGCACGTGTTGCACCCGACCAAGTGGAGGTGGGAAAAAGGGAGGGTATTTTATTGACTACAGCTACTGATAAACTCGACAGCATGCGACTGCAGGTAAAAAAACTGTACATAAAACAAAATGAGCAGGGTCAAATTGACCCTACCACATCCTCGCCGGGTTAAGAAGGTTTATAATTAAATTTTCTAAAGTTCTACTTCAGTAGGTAAAAAACTCTGGTTCGTTTTTATATTAGGTCCTTACATATGAAATTGGCGTTTTGTATGGGAGGAACAAAAAGTCGAATATTTTTTAATATAATATATTTAATTAATCAAAGTATGAACCATTATTTTCTATGCACTTTTGCCATCTCATAGGTAGTTCATTGATCCCTTTACTAAAAAAACCAGTCGGACGGGAATCAATAAAATCTTTGAAGGCGATTTGGACTGCCCCATCGGAGTTGAATTTTTTCCCTTGCACGAAGTTATCCAAATTTCGAAAAAAATGGTAATCTGTTGGAGCAAGGTCCGGGGAGTACGGAGGATGTCTTAGACTTTCCAATTGAAGCTCTTCTAATTTAGTAGCCGTCTGTAGCGCAGTGTGTGGTCTAGCGTTGTCGTGAAGCAGCAGTGGCGTGGAGCGATTGACCAGCCTAGGTTGTTTAGCCGCTAGCTTTTCCATCATGGTTTGCAATTCCTGACAATAGACATCAGCCGTAATAGTCTGGCCAGATTTGAAAAAACTGTAATGAACAATACCGGCACTAGTCCACCAAACGCTTACAAGTAACTTTTTTGGGGTTAATTTTCGCTTGGGGCAGGATTTGGCTGGCTGGCCAGGATCTAACCATTGCGCTGAGCGCTTCCGATTATCGTAAAGAACCCATTTTTCATCACAGGTAATGATTCGGTTTAAAATACCTTCATTATTGTGCCGGTTTAGTAATGTAACGCAGCAGTCGACGCGCGTTTGCCGGTTTGTTTCAGTCAATTCGTGAGGTAACTACCCACCTTTCAAGCTTTTTAATCTTCCCAATTTGCTTCAAGTGAATTAAAACAGTTTTATCACTAACATTGCAGCCTGCACCTAACTCGGACGTGGTTTGCGATGGATCCGCTTCCACAATAGCCTTCAACTCTTCATTATCAACTTGAGTCTCAGGCCGTCCACGGGGCTTGTTCTGCAGGTCGAAATTTCCAGAACGAAAACGTTGGAACCAAAAACGAACTGTGTTTTCTTTTGCAACACGACCGCCATACACATCATTCACCCTTCGAGTTGTTTCCGCAGCACTAGTGCCACGGCGGAACTCGTACTCGTAAATAATGCGATATTTAAGGTTTTCCATTTTGTAAAATGAGTGACGCAAACAGAAAAAAACAGAAGAAAAAAAACAAATGAATGACGATCATCGAAGCACAAATACATGAGTCTATAGCTGTACAAATTTGAATTTGGAATTCCTTACCAAAGAGGAGAAATTCGTGATTAAAGTGGCCAGTACGAAAAACGCCAATTTCATATGTAAGGACCTAATATAAAAAACGAACGAAACAAACTACAATCTACTTGGTGAAAAATGTGGTAACGTTGTTTATATTTTTAATTAAAACACTAGTGCGGTAAAGTAAAAAAAAGTACGAGTGCGTAATAGACTATATTATGACACTAAAATCGGTGCATTTAAAGGCCCGTTACGAGCGAGTGTGTTGAAAATATTATTATTAATTTCTCGTTCGGAACCCTAAAATACAAAGTATCATTACATCACCATCATTCTATCTACTACCACATAACTAGTCACACGGAAATATTTCTATGGTTTATATTTGTTTTAAACTAGACAAAACGTTTCGCTTCCACAAATGCAGATTTATCAGTTATCTAAGAACAAGTCCTCGAGAAGCATCCTCATTTGTAGAAGGCCTTCTTCAGGTGAGAGTGGTCAAATGGACTATTGATATAAGTGCTATTTAAGAAGATATAGAATAGGGTATTTGATGTTGCACGCTTTGGTTACCGGTATTTAATGTCCTACGTGGGCACCAATACTAACGCGATGCGATAATTTTTAAATAGTGTAGCGTGTACACGGCGTATCTGCACAGAACACCTAACAGTATTCGACGTTTGAACCTTGTGACACTTACATCGCGTCGCGGTGACCATATAGGACACAGAGAGAACCGCCCAGAGACCTGTTATCCAGATAACAATTTATCATCAGATGTAAGAAATATTTTCTTTTCTTATTTTGTTGGGTATGAGAAAAAAATATGTATATAAGAAGATCGAAGACTAATTCCGTCACATTCCCGTTGGACCCCTGCTGTTGTTTTCCATTAGCCACACTTGTGTTATTGCTGAACGCACATTAAAGCAATAGTTATTACTACAAAATTAAAGCTTTACATCGAGTGGCCACACCTGCAACACAGTTCATAATAAACGCCTAACGCATATTTGTAGCAACAAATGACAATCATTTTATAAATTAAAAGTAATTGATTAAAGGCAATATTTCATATTTGTTGTAAACAAAATAAGTCAGTACACAAAAATAATAGTAAAATTATGTGAATAATCGGGTAAATATCCACCCATCACATACTACAAGAATTACAAAGATTCGTCACTCTTGTTTATATATAGATATATTCGTAGATGTATTCATCTAAATATATATCTAATGGGGAAACATAAGTTCATATATTAATTTTTACAATATTACTTGTGATATTATTTTGTCACGTAATTATTTATTTTCTTGTACGTTAAATAAACTTATGTGTTATTATACCTGAAATAAATGAATTAGAATTGGAATCCTGTAAACTTTGTCAGAGACAGTCCTCCAACAGAGCCGCTCATACGTCTTGAGTGTGCTCAAATGAATAAAATGGGACCTGGTGGACCGGACCGCAGCATTGAATATATACCCTCGCACGTTTTTGTTTAGATCGTTCTCGTCTAAATGTCAAGCTTACAACCTTTTTTTACATCGTGAACACAACGCATCAATTTATGTTAAATAAGTTTCGTACCCCACGTGCTTCTTAATAAATTCTTAATAAACAGAAAGTCAAAGTCAAAATCATTTATTTAATTTAGGCGTCCACGACGTTCTTATGAAGGTCAATTACAAATTTTAACATTGAAATATATTACACAGTACTGCCACTTTTAGCAAAACAAAATTTAATACGTATATATATATTTTTGTGTAATGTAGTTAAGAAAACACTTTCATTCGTATTATAATAGTATAACATTTACTTAAAGTTATACACATAATCCTTATGCATTACTACAAATTCATATCGTGTTAGATAACAATTCATTGTTATACTAATTATACAATACATGCCCACATTCGTTAATGATTATACCCTACGAATAATAATGAAAAGAAATGTAATTCATGCTCAAAAACAACACAACGCAAACTATACCGCAGCGGGCGTGGCTTAAAAAGTGTACCGCGCGGCGCTGTCAGTTCGCCGTGTGGGTTCGAGTCATGCGGTTGTACCACGGGAATTTTCAACTGAATTTATCAATGTTCTTCTACGTTATTTATTTCTGAAAAAATACCATACTGTGTAGTAAAATGGTGGAGAAGCCATACGGATATAAAAAAATCGGGAATAACTTGTATAAACGAGTAAATAACAACATTTTCGAAAGCTATACTTGACTACCCTGGATAGTTTTATGCAACATGAATTTTACATTAAGTCAAAAACAACTTCGGAACATTGTTAGACTGAGATTTTTTTTTGTGAAAACAATTCTGATTTTTTTTTTCGTATGCTCGATTTCTTATGTCAAACATGTACTACAAATGTCATACAAAAACTTTGATAAAGGTCCTCAATTCTTATTTTGTATTTTGTGCTTCTAATGTCATAAACATATCCTAGAAGTAGGGCTTAGATCTGACAACTGTCAAAGTGCCAGTTGATGTCGTATTTCCCAGTATTGATTTATTTTTTAGGATACAAAGGACATAAATATTACAAATAAATTGATTTTAGGTCTTATAGCTGTCAAACGTAAGAGTAATTTCTAGGTACTTTTATTTCTATTTCATATTTCGTTTCTATTTCATTTCCAAAATATGAAATAGAAACGGAATAATATGATATTAACTGTCATTTTGGCAGCTGTCATGCTTGAGATCTATATCTAGATAACTATAATGTAATTTGTACCTAAAACATAAAATTAAAACATATAAATACTACATCAACTGCCACGTTGATGTAGTTGGCAGTTGTCACACCTATGGCTGCGGTATTGTTACCGCCAATACGTATATATAATCCATCTACTTAATTTGGTACAATGGAATACTAGAATAATAGTTCTGGGTATGCTGGGCACGCTGCCAACTGGTAGACAGCTGGAGTGCTTAGACTGCAAGCCTGAAATGTCAGCTAGGTTGACTAAATGCTTTCGTTGTAGTAGCTAAAAGTATTTATTATAGTTTGCAGCATTTTGTTAAAATACAAAAAAATAATTGATGTACTTATTCATCTAACACACGCAATAGGACATTTTTAAAATCTTATTTAATTCTGAGTTATATCCTACTATCAATATTGACTTAAATAAAACATTTTTACTTGAAATCCATTTCTTTTTTCAGCGCATTATATGTATATACCGACTTTTAAATTATAGAATATTATTTCCAAGATATTAATTCCAATCTACTGAAATAAATTGCATGAAAAACCTAAAATATTTTATATATCCTGTTATAGAAAATGAATACAAATTCTTGGAGTTGACAGTTGAGTTGACAAGCTTGCATAATGTAGCATAAAGCCATCCACGCGTATCTAAAGCTGGGAACGCACTACAGAGTTTCGGCGCGAAGCGGCTGGCACTACCTAATATGCATTTACAGAGGTGCAGAGCAGTGCTGCAGCTAAGTGGCGCGACTTTTTCGTTCACAATAGCAATACGGCGTAGCAGAACAATTTTTCCAACTAATGGCAAAAATTCGAAATGTATGAAGTCGTTGATGTAAAATAATCGTGGTGTCTTGCAAGAAGCAGATTTTACATTTAAAATTAATATGTGTTATATTTGGGTGCAAGATATAACAAAATTCTCGTTCGAAAAACTCTTTTTCACGACTCTTCAGAGATAATGATCGATTGCACACAGATTTTAGAACCTAAAGTAAGGTCTTATGAATTGTTGAAACGTGGTTGGATCGTGAAATAACTAGATAACTTACTGCACCGCGTCTCTCCTCATAGTGCGGTTTACGCCATTTATAAATCCATACAAATTAATATTCCCCAAGCCGCGCCGTTTCGCTGCCGCGCTATGTACCGCAGTAGTGCGGTTTGACCTTAGGCAATGACGGCGGTGACAACATCACCTTGACGCGACCAATCAGTTGCGATCATTTCTAAGCGCCAAATCAATTAACCAATCCAATTGAATTAGGAAAATAGTGCGTGTTTTGTTACTTGTGAACTTGATGAGGCTGAAATCAAAGCGTTCACTGTATCAGAGTTATACTTTTTTACTTTATTTATTCGTAGATTATACCGCTAAATTGTAATGCCACGTTCAGCAAATAAATTTAAAGAGCCACTGCGAGAAGAACGGCCAAGAAACTCGGGGCCATTCTTTTAAACGTCTTAACAATATATTACTTACTTAATCAAAAATTCAATCAATATTGTTTATTTCAGATATCATAGATCCATATATATTAGTATAATATAGTACATTGTACATCGAGGGGAGAACACGATCTATTTCTGTTCGAGAGTTTGTTTAAGCCCGACGCACAGCGGAGGGCTTAAAGGCAACTAGAGAACAGAAATAGAACTTTCTCCCGAGTGATACATAGTGCTTTATACTACACCTATGAGGAAAATAAAATCATTATAAGTTTTCTCGTACTTATCTCGTGACTTCTCAGGCAGTAAGATCTTTATGACTTTTTGAGCTGCATTTCTTATTTCTGGTGGCGTCATCATTATAAAATCGTCACTTTCACTATCAGATTACATTTTGGAAAATTATTTAGATGATTTAAAAGCGTACTGTTAAAATATCAATTCAATAAAAAACAAAATTTAACCAAACATAACAAATTGCCGCGCTTTTTTTCTCGTAGTGCAAAAAAAGGTTGCCAACCTCCTTTCATTGGAAATCGAGTACAAATAAAAATCACACCTCTTTTTTCTAATTATTTGATGTAAAACCTTTTTGAGATTGTATTTTTTTTTATGTTAGCAGCTAAAAAATCAAAAGAACGCTACCAGGGCAGGTTTGAATTTTCATAAAAAAATCCTTCCCTGCTACGGAGTGAAGGAATGAACATCCATATAACTTTTCCAGCCGTACATTTATAAGGGAGAAATGACGAACTTTATAACATGTTTTTGAACGAGTAATGATACGCTTTCTGAGTGGGTGTGGTATAAAAATTATTACAATATTTGTTTATATCACGTAGGTGACAGGCGATAATATGAGTTTCGCAGAGGCGAAACCGTCCAAGCATTTTTGTCATTTAAGTAATTACAAAATGTGTAGTAGGATTTCTTAATCAAAATGATTTCACATGCAACTGGAACTTTCCTTCTGTGAGCGTTTATGTCTGGGAACGGTCTTATAAACTTATAAACGGCCGTATACAATTACCTAAGAAGAACTTTTATTTGTCTTTGCTAGTCTAAAACCTGGCACCACTATTTTATCTCTATTCTTAGTATAGTAATCGTGATTATCAGCGTTTAATTTAAATTTACATTTTTTTTTACAAACTTACATTATTTTATTTCTTTTATGATTATGATCTTATTATGATTCGGTAAAGTTAAAGTCGTGGTCCTGCGTTAGTGCCCATTTAGCAGTATTAATAATTAATGGGTGCTATTTCAGGTTGTCGTTATGAGATATTTTGTGATCAATTGTTGTTTGTATTTGTAGACGAGCCTGCAGCGTCGCCGGGCATCGACGAGAAGTCGGCGTTAGACAAGCTACGGGAATACCTCATCTACGGCAACAGGCAAGAAGCGCTCGGTTAGTATTCAATATTTACTTATCTCTTCGTGCTCATTTCCTTCTCAGGTCACATTTAAATTGGCAAATGTTTTTAATGAGATTGAACTGAGAATTCATCAACTTTCATGGATCTTTTTTTTTTATCAGTACAAGTATATTTTATTCCATGACATAGATGTGGGAGATGATGCCGGCCCTGTGTGTTTTGAGTATACTTGGCCTTAAAAATTGCTATCAAAGTGAAAATTATTCATGCAATTGAGGCGTTTCTGACTTTTAAAATAAATATTCTAATTTCCGCTCGGACGCCGTGTTCAGTAAAGTATGATATAGATCCAAGAAGAAGCATCAGCAATGAGTATGTGTTATGTTGCAGAGTGGGCGATGTGCAACAACCTGTGGGGCCACGCGCTGGCGCTGGCGGCGCACAGCGAGCGGCGCACGCGCCTGCACGTGTCGGCGCGCTTCCTCTCTGCCGTCCCGCCGGCCGACCCGCTGCACACTCTCTACGCGTCGCTGGGCAACGCGCGTCCGCCCGCCGCCACTGTACGTCTATACTATACCTACCTACCTCCTCCTCTCTGCCGTCCCGCCGGCCGACCCGCTGCACACTCTCTACGCGTCGCTGGGCAACGCGCGTCCGCCCGCCGCCACTGTACGTCTATACTATACCTACCTACCTCCTCCTCTCTGCCGTCCCGCCGGCCGACCCGCTGCACACTCTCTACGCGTCGCTGGGCAACGCGCGTCCGCCCGCCGCCACTGTACGTCTATACTATACCTACCTACCTCCTCCTCTCTGCCGTCCCGCCCGCCGACCCGCTGCACACTCTCTACGCGTCGCTGGGCAACGCGCGTCCGCCCGCCGCCACTGTACGTCTATACTATACCTACCTACCTCCTCCTCTCTGCCGTCCCGCCCGCCGACCCGCTGCACACTCTCTACGCGTCGCTGGGCAACGCGCGTCCGCCCGCCGCCACTGTACGTCTATACTATACCTACCTACCTCCTCCTCTCTGCCGTCCCGCCCGCCGACCCGGTGCACACTCTCTACGCGTCGCTGGGCAACGCGCGTCCGCCCGCCGCCACTGTACGTCTATACTATACCTACCTACCTCCTCCTCTCTGCACTCCCGCCGGCCGACCCGCTGCACACTCTCTACGCGTCGCTGGGCAACGCGCGTCCGCCCGCCGCCACTGTACGTCTATACTATACCTACCTACCTCCTCCTCTCTGCCGTCCCGCCGGCCGACCCGCTGCACACTCTCTACGCGTCGCTGGGCAACGCGCGTCCGCCCGCCGCCACTGTACGTCTATACTATACCTACCTACCTCCTCCTCTCTGCCGTCCCGCCCGCCGACCCGTTGCACACTCTCTACGCGTCGCTGGGCAACGCGCGTCCGCCCGCCGCCACTGTACGTCTATACTATACCTACCTACCTCCTCCTCTCTGCCGTCCCGCCCGCCGACCCGCTGCACACTCTCTACGCGTCGCTGGGCAACGCGCGTCCGCCCGCCGCCACTGTACGTCTATACTATACCTACCTACCTCCTCCTCTCTGCCGTCCCGCCCGCCGACCCGCTGCACACTCTCTACGCGTCGCTGGGCAACGCGCGTCCGCCCGCCGCCACTGTACGTCTATACTATACCTACCTACCTCCTCCTCTCTGCACTCCCGCCGGCCGACCCGCTGCACACTCTCTACGCGTCGCTGGGCAACGCGCGTCCGCCCGCCGCCACTGTACGTCTATACTATACCTACCTACCTCCTCCTCTCTGCCGTCCCGCCCGCCGACCCGCTGCACACTCTCTACGCGTCGCTGGGCAACGCGCGTCCGCCCGCCGCCACTGTACGTCTATACTATACCTACCTACCTCCTCCTCTCTGCCGTCCCGCCGGCCGACCCGCTGCACACTCTCTACGCGTCGCTGGGCAACGCGCGTCCGCCCGCCGCCACTGTACGTCTATACTATACCTACCTACCTCCTCCTCTCTGCACTCCCGCCGGCCGACCCGCTGCACACTCTCTACGCGTCGCTGGGCAACGCGCGTCCGCCCGCCGCCACTGTACGTCTATACTATACCTACCTACCTCCTCCTCTCTGCCGTCCCGCCCGCCGACCCGCTGCACACTCTCTACGCGTCGCTGGGCAACGCGCGTCCGCCCGCCGCCACTGTACGTCTATACTATACCTACCTACCTCCTCCTCTCTGCCGTCCCGCCGGCCGACCCGCTGCACACTCTCTACGCGTCGCTGGGCAACGCGCGTCCGCCCGCCGCCACTGTACGTCTATACTATACCTACCTACCTCCTCCTCTCTGCCGTCCCGCCCGCCGACCCGCTGCACACTCTCTACGCGTCGCTGGGCAACGCGCGTCCGCCCGCCGCCACTGTACGTCTATACTATACCTACCTACCTCCTCCTCTCTGCACTCCCGCCGGCCGACCCGCTGCACACTCTCTACGCGTCGCTGGGCAACGCGCGTCCGCCCGCCGCCACTGTACGTCTATACTATACCTACCTACCTCCTCCTCTCTGCACTCCCGCCGGCCGACCCGCTGCACACTCTCTACGCGTCGCTGGGCAACGCGCGTCCGCCCGCCGCCACTGTACGTCTATACTATACCTACCTACCTACCTCCTCCTCTCTGCACTCCCGCCGGCCGACCCGCTGCACACTCTCTAAGTTTCCCAGAGAAGTATCATACATTGTCGTAACATGTAAATCATAATTAAAATACTGTTGCATAGAACGTTTTAAGTATCTATCTTATTTAATGTATATATAAATAGTAGGAACATATATATGATATGTACTTTGTACGTTACAGGGTGTGAGCGAGGAGCGGTGGGGCGACTGGCGGCCGCACGTGGCCATCGTGCTCGCCAACGCGTCCGCGCGCCCGGAGCACGACACGCGCACGCTCACCCTGCTCGGTAACTATACACACACACACACACACACTACTGCACTACCATATGAGTAAATAACAGTACTGAAGGGAAGCTTCACTACTACAGTAAGTGTACAGGAAAGTGTCACGACAAGCGGCGCGGGGGTTGCAGCGGCGCCCGCTCGGCCGTACTAAACCGGATTGAACCAGTTCAGTCAGGGTCAAAATTAAGGGATGCGTACGATTATGTAGTTTAATTTATCACTGATAAATCAAATCACAGTTAATATTCATATTGAATTGTAAAACAATAATAGAGCCAGACAAGTAGATTTTGATGTTTGGTTTTGTATTGTTCTTAAAAATGCCAAACTGGTATAAGTTTTGTTTGTTCAAATAATAGTAGAAAAGCGAAAGAGTATTTTAGGGTTGTGTTCTGGAAAACGAGACCTTACTAATCCTCGGCCGGTCTGTCCGATTTGAATTCGATCCGACCATTGAATTGTCAGACTAAACTTTCCCCTCGTTTTGAATACGTGTGAATACGAAGAAAGATCATTACGAGTATTTTTTACGTAACTTATATTTTTCAATAAAGACATGGAAGATGTAGATGTAACAGCTGTCATTTTCAATAACTGAGTCGAACTTAAGACGCAATTTGAATGTTTAATGTGGACCATCTGTCGAGAACTGCACCCTATGATCGATCACAACTTTGGGATGCATTTGTTAGTATGGACCTCTTCAGTCATATACCAATAACTACGTAAATAATATAGTTCGGTTGATGGATAACGCTTTTTGCCTTCCGAGCGGAATTTAGGCAGGTTTATTTTCTTATTGAAGTGGTTTAGTCTGTCACGCATCACTTATTTTAATGTCAAAAGGAGACCTGTTACCAAAGCGACGTATCTGTTACCTTTCTGCCGGAGACGATCCAAGCCCGCGCGACGCAACGTTCGCGCAGACTCGCAAGGCTAGTTATAAAGGAACTCTATCGATATTTTGTGTTCATGTCGATGTTTGATTGGACGTGACAGACACAGACACAAATCGTCATAATGATTTCTATGCATAGAGTTTCCAATGTCAGGAGTGTTGTAATCGTTGTGTGTACATTCCTGTATAGGCGACAGCCTGGCGTCCCGCGGGCTTACCTACTGCGCGCAGTTCTGCTACGTGTCCGGCGGCGTGCCGTTCTCGCGGCACCCCCTCGCGCCCCTGCCCCCCGCCGCCCCCGCCCCCGGCGCGCCCGCCCCGCGCCTGTCGCTGCTGCTGGCCGACCCGCGGGCCCGCACACTCAACCAGCTGGCCACCAACCGCGCCATCCTCGCCACTGAGATATACGAGTATGCGCTCTCACTGAACCAGGACTACGTCATCCCAGACCTGCAGGTCAGTTGCTATACCAATGTTGTTCACACGCACTTGTTCAGCATCCCGTCCCCATCGAAGCGGAGAAGGTTGCGTTGGCTGAAGCTTCCGCTTCGCGACGGGGATTGCTTTAGTCTAGATAATTGCTATTTACCCAGAATAAAACAATCCCGTTCGCGAGGTAGATTGTTCCCGGAGATGTTGCGGACACCGGACAGTCTGTAGGCAACGCAGAGATCAGTCGACCTAGGCGTTCGGTAGCGGACAGTAAGCGGTCAGTAAAATAGTTGGCATTGCCAGAATATTCTGCAACGTTGCCTGAATAAAAGTAAAAATATTCAAAATGTTGCCACTGCAATGTGCATGTTACACATGATTTAGAATTAGTTGCTATACATGTATAGGCGTTGTTTCCGGCGGCAATGCACGTGTTGTGTGGACACTAGAATTACAGCTTTAATTGTTTAGTGATGGCTGATCCTTTAAATTGGCATTAAGAGTTAATATAGGAGTGGACGTAGCATATACTTGTGTTTGTGTTTTTTATTTTATGAATTGATGTGCACTAGTTATTTGTTTAGGTTTCTGTATATGTTATTAAAGTTAATTTTTTACGTTCAATGAATAGTCATAACAACATTATAAATCTTTGCCTGCGTAAAGAGTTTGAAGTTGTCGCGTTGTTGTATTCGCTTAAGGTGGCAATCTCTTAAGTCAATTCCCGAGACCAATCTATCATATATCCAACATAACAAATTGGCTGGTCTTAAAACCAAAGAACCAAATACGTGGTAACCTGTACATGAACAATGGTAGGAATATGTCGAGTGACGTGCCGTTTAGCAAACAGAGTGACAATTCATTAAAATTTTAAAGTATTTACGCACGCTCAATGACACTAGTTTGATTAATTTATAAAGAGATTATATTAGGTAATATCGGTGATCTGAACAGTGATAGAATGTATGCCGTTATAATAAAGCTGATTTTAACGTTTCTTTTTTTTAATGTGATGTGTGAGAACTAAACTCAATCAAAAATTTAAGATCTAATTTTGGTACAGAAATAGCCGGCATTTTAATCACGGCTTAATATAGTTCCCGAGAGCAGGTGGCGACCGGGTGGAGTGGCAGGTTCGACCGCAGCTCGTGGTTGGTATAATGTATGCGTATTGCGTTGGTTGCAGGTGTACAAGTTCGTGTTGTCGTGCCGGCTGGCGGAGTGCGGGCAGTACGAGCGCGCGCTCGCCTACGTGGAGGTGGGCAGTCGCGCAGTCACGCGCGCGCCCGCCCACTACTCGCGCCGCCTGCTCTGCAACCTCGCGCACATGGCCGACAGGTACCGCGTGCCGCTTATTTATCTATATTGTCACAAACAGCTCACAGTTTTTCTTATGTTAAGAAGTCATGAAATGTACTAGTCGCCAGCGGGATGGTACACATCACGTCTGTCTATTACAGTTGTAGTGTCACCATAACCGCTCTGCTTGACACTGCACTGCCCCAGTTACTCGTTTGCTCAGTAATTTCACATGCTACCAGTAGTAATTGTACATTTCTGCTTTGCGACAGAATATCTACTGACACTGCGGTGATACCCACAGACACAGACACAGATCTTAAATGTCAACCCAGTAAGCCTACAACAACCTATGATTAGCAGCCATGGGTATTACCATAATTGCGATAGTACTATTAGAAATCTGCAAATTTAAACTGGACTAAAAATATATATCCTATACACTCTTCCCACTTTTGGGGCTATCATAAAATGACACAAAAGACTCTCTTTGTTGCACAGTTCCTCAAATTCAGTTTGCTATGAGAGTGTTGTGCCAGTTTCTTGCAGTAAACTAATCCCATTCCACATCCTGTCACATATCTCCTCGTACAGAGGATATCCCCATATTGTATGCGGCCTGTTCTCATCGCACATTCCACCTGCCACCAGAATCTACAGTTTCGGACTTTAAAACTGTTAGGATATGTTGGTAAGATCATGTGAGGTGGTCAGTGTAATCATCGTCTATATAGGAAGAACCCAAATATCAATAGAGAGCCATATTAATGTCCCTACAGTATTTTATCCATCTTTATGTCCATGGATCTGCTGCAGCCATTCCTAACTGATCAGTTAAGTTAAGCAATGTCCACTGCGGTCACGAGTTGGATGGGTGACCGTTAGTGGAATTACTACTGAGCGTGCACCTACTTCGGAGGGCACTTTAAGCCGATGTCCTGGTTGTTGTCTTGCGATCATCTTATAGTGCATTTTGCGAATGCCCCCCTGGATAACTAAAATCTGTCGCCAAACATCTAACGGTGTTATCTGTCCTGGAGAGCCAGTTTCCAGTATCTTCTTCTTTGTGTGCCCTGTCCTCATCGGACGTCGGCGACCAACTCTCGAAACTTATTCCTATCTTGTGCCACCCTACTTAGATTGGCAATGTCATTAATATTTGTCCAGCGTTTAATATTGTCCATCCAGGCCAGCTTCCTTCTTCCTCTACTTCTGTGTCCCTCTATTTTACCTTCCAGTATTTTCCTTAAAAGTTGATACTTATCATTACGGTTTATATGTCCAAAATATGAAATTTTACTTTTCTTCACTGTTTACAAAAGTTCTAAATTTTTCTTCATTCTTTGTAAAACTTCTATATTGGTTATTCGATATCTCCATGATATTCTTCTTTATAGCCACATTTCAAATGCGTTAATTTTTGCCTCTATCGTTCTGTTTATGGTCCAGCTTTCGGCGCCGTACATGAACACAGATAACACGTAACACTTAACCATACTCCATCTGAGTTTCAGGTTTATATCTTTGTTGGTGAATAGCTTGTTCATTTTCATATACTTATATCCTTCTGTGGGTCCCATTTTTCATTAGGAGAGCTTCCCAAATACTTACTGTTTAACTCTTTCAAGAGGGATGTCGTTGATAGACAGCTTGCACGATTCTACCACGTTCTTACTCATTATCATGTACTTGGTTTTCGATATGTTCATTCTTAGGCTTAGTCGTCCACAACTATATTTAAGTGGTTTGAGAGTTGTTGGAGATCTTGCAGAGAGTGAGTTAAGATAACGGTATCATCGGCATAACGGAGGTTATTTATTATTGTACCATTCACTCTGATACCAGTTTCAACGCCATAAAAAGCTTCCTGGAATATAGTTTCAGAATACAGATTAAACAATAGTGGTGATAGGATACATCCTTGTCTCACTTTTTTAAGAATCTGGATATTATCAGTATCAGATGTGCCGACTTTGATGTGGGCTGACTGATTCCAGTACAGGTTTCTGATAATTATCTGATCTTTGCTGTCTACTTCGGTCTTTCTCAGTATATGCATTAATTTGTCATGTTTTACGTTGTCAAATGCTTTCTCAAAATCAATGAAACATGCATATACATCATTGTTAAATTCTAAGCTATTTTGCACTAAAACTTGAACTGCCACTAATGCTTCACGTGTTCCTAAGCCATTTCTGAATCCGAATTGGGTATCTGATATAATATTATCTATTTTGTTATACATTCTCATGTGAATAACCTTTAGAAATACTTTCAGGGCGTGACTCATCAGGCTGATAAGCCTGTGTTCATTGCATGTCTTTGTGTTTGCTTTCTTAAGGAGCGGGAGGAATGTGGATTTTAGCCAGTCTTCTGGTAATTTCCCTTTATCAGAAATCTCATTATACATTTTAACTAATAACTTAAAGTTGTCGTCATTTAATAGTTTTAGCATTTCTATATGTATCCCATCGGGGCCAGCAGCTTTTCCGTCCTTCTTAGATCTTATTGCTTTTTCAATTTCTGTTTGGAGTTTTGGTGGTCCATCCAAATTACATTGCAACAATTTTGTATCTAAATTTTCTCTGTCATCCTCGAACAGTTGTTCAATGTACATTGTTTTTCGTCATCAATTACTAGCTTGTTTTCTGAGTCTTTAAGTTTACCTGTTACTTGTTTTATATGAGTTATTGTAAACTTCTCTATCTTCTTGTGTAAATTAAAGTTGTCTTTTTTCTGCTGTAGTTTTTCTATTTCTTCACAGTCTTCACTTAGGCATTTCTCTCTAGTTTCTCTGATTTTAGTCCGGATCATAGTGTCTATTTCTTTGTATTTATTTTTATCTATTTCTTTAAATTGTCTTATCATTTCCATAAGGTCAAGAATTTCATCTGTAATCCATTCTAGTTTTCTATCCCTTTTTTCGAAACCCAATTTTTTTTATGATGTCGTTATAATTGCTGCTTTAAGTTGACCTCCATTAATTCTTCTATTTCTTTATAAAATGATTCTATTTCATCTACTGTGCTTTGAGCTGTTGGCGCATAGACCTGAAGAATACTTAAGTTGGAAGGTTTAGCATTGAACTGCGGTAACATACACCTGTCCGAGTATGGGACAAAGTTGGTTACGAATTTTGACAGTTCCTTTTTTATCACCATTCCGACACCGTCTTTTCTGCTGCTGGCTTCCCAGAGTAGTATACAGTTACGTCTTCTTTATTTATTATACCATTGTCAGACCATTTGAACTTGAGTCTATTCATTTCTTGAATGGTATTCTCGAGTTTTCCTACCTTGATAAGACTTCTTACGTTCCAAGTGGCTATCAATAGTTGTTCATTCTTCATTATTCTTTCTTCTTGACAATTGCATGGCTTCTGTAAACGTATTTTCTTCTCCGGTTAAACATTTCACATCGGGAGACCCGTTACTCCCCCGACGCCGGGTGTTAGCCGCATAATATTTCTGCTGGTTGTATTTTTCATGATGTGTTAAGTCCGAGATGGTGTTCTTAGGGCATTGATGTGCAGTATCACCCTACGTCTTTCTGCACTGCTCCTTTTTGAGGGTATTTAATCCTCAAGGCTTGCTAAGCCTCCTCCGACCGGTCGCCCAGCCAGGGTAGTGGTTATACCGCCACTTTCGTTGTCTAGCAGGGAGCACCACGGCAACCAATTGGTCGCCGTCGCCATCCGGCGCGTGCAGGTGGGGTTGACATTTGGGTCGGTTAAGATGTTAGTACCGTTCTCCCCTAACTCCCCATTTTCCAGTATACGATATGCCAGTTTACCACCTTCGACCACATCATCACTTACCATCAGGTGAGTGGTAAAAGACTAGCTTACTAACTATGAAATATAGTTATTTAGAAGATAAATTTATATAAACTTTAGGTGGGAAATAAACACTTAAAAACAGATAAAATAATGTGTAAATATAAAGTTGTAAAGTAAGGTATATGAATTCCGTTTAGACTGAAGTACCACGACCCCGCGCTGCAGGAGGACCCCCCGCTGTGTGAGGAGGCGGGGGAGGAGGGCTCGCCGAGGCACCAGCAGCAGTGGCTCGATGACGTCACGCAACTAGCGCTAGCCGTGCAGGTAACAAACACACGTGCATCATCGCATCGCAACACAATATATAGTTCGCCACCGCGCACTCATTACTCATTTCTTATGTTACACACTCGAACATAATCAAAGATTACAAAATTACAAATATACGATAGGAAAAATTTAAGTCATGTGCGGGATTCGTACCCGCGTCCATCCACCCCTTTAGCCGGGGCTCCATCCCAATACTATGGTTAAATAACTATAGGAAAGATTTGAGTTATGACGTCATGTCATGTTAGCTCAATTGATTAGAGCATACCCCGGCTAAAGGGGTGGATGGACGTGGGTTCGAATCCCGCACATGACTTTAATTTTTCCTATCGTATATTTGTAAATTTGTAATGTAATCCGCATAGCAGGCGTTATTGCAAACATAACAATATTAAAAATAATCAAATATGTTGCCCATTTTTTGTTGTGTATAACTGTGTTGTTTGCTACTTGATGTTATGTATATTTGTCTTTATTAACAAACTCTATCGTAACCTTACCGAACAATGAACATCTACTACAGGAAAACGGCAAATAATCATAGACAGCAAATAATCGTAAAAGCAATGATGGCCGAGCGGTAATAGCTATGGACTGCCGTGCCGCAGGTCCCTGGCTCGATCCCCACCGCCGGCTTGAGCTTCACCGCATGGTGGAAGGGCATTTTGCGGTTGCCCGCCTAGCTAGCTACCACCCTCAAGTAGAAAATCTGTCGCCAAGCACCTAACACGAGGTCCAGCTGGTGTTAAGCGGTAACTTCTGCCCATAACACAAGTGGCAAACTGCACTGCGCCCATCATCTTAAGACGTGTCCATGGGCCTGTGATTTCACCCACACCGGCGCCCATACCTTTCAAATCGGAGCACAGTAATGTGAAACGTTACTGCTTGGCGGTAGATATACATATGGTGGCAGTACTCTCCGGACGAACTTGCACAGAAAGACTGACGGATCCTCCTGTTCGATGACGTTAAAGGCGACTAAGCAAAAAAAAATTTTATGAGCAGCAATCCACTAGTCACGTAGACACTAATATAGTAACGTATAACAAGTATACGATCCATTACTTAAGTGCTGACTGGTATGCTACCTACAAGAGCATTCCAAAAAGGATTGACGTCAGGCCGCCGCGCCGCCGGCCATACTTGGTATATTTGTAATTATGTAATCTGCATAGCAGGCGTTACTGCAAACATAACAATATTAAAATTTACTACCTAGCTTTATAATTGTAACAGCATGTTCTTCTCTCTTCTGCGTATATAATCGCATGTAAGTACTGCGTCTCTAAGTGTTGGGCCTCGGCAATTTTCATATTATAAAATACTATTTTATTTACGTAGGTATCACCATAATGTTGCGCATTGTTGAAATTATTCATGTATATTGAAGATAAACGCAGATTGCCGAGGCACCCTGAGGCGTTGTGACGCGTATGTGTGTGCTTAACGTGTGTGTGTATGTGTGTGTATGTGTGTGTGCAGGCGGAGTCGGTCCCGCAGCACGTGACTCCGCAGCATCAGGCGACACCAGACTACTACGTGCCGCAACAACAACAGCAACAGCAACAATACTCCTGGGAACAGGTACATATATATAGATAGAATGTACGGTATAAGGTGAACGCATACGTATTGCATCAGCA